>CM043790.1:0-243278 GCA_023974075.1 Chaenocephalus aceratus
AACTGGTTCATCCCAGGTAAATATGTGTTTCCCTTTTCTCATCCTATGGTTAGATTAATCACCATTGGATTGGAATAAATAACAGCTGTGTTTTTATCTATACAAATGTTGAACTGATCTGAAATAAAAACACGATACATTTCAAAATGTACTTTTACAGGTACTCTGGCAAGTGACACCTTTTTCCAAGCCTATCTTTTGGATGGACTGGCACGCTGGAATGAGGGACCGGGCTGCGGCAGCAACCAGGGATGAGCAGCAGCATCCACACTGCTACAATCACCTTCTTCGCCATGCGGTGATACTCTGGCAGAGGAGGTTCTAGGCAAGAAGATCATCCCTTATGTTGGGCCACGAAAATACACTGGTAGATATATATTTGATTTGCTTGTAGTATACTAATAGCCTACCATTTTATCACTTGCATTATGTTTTCTAATTGATTATGCAAATAACATCATCTAAATACCAGAGTAATAGATTGAAGTCATTTATATTTAAAATGATATTATATATTGATGGTGTATTATGTAATTGTATTTTTATTGATTTGAAAGGGGAACTGATTGGAGTGGGAGTACCTTTACCAGCAAACTGGTCAAGTTCTTCAGGGACTACAAGCTGGCCATACAAGAGTCAGAGAGCAGCGAGGTGGCAATAGAGGTTCATGAAGGTCATGCTGAACTGAGGAGTTTCAGGACTTCACTGTCCACCACCTTCCACCTTCAAAGTTACCTGCTGCCCTCATCAAAAGCACCGTCCTCTTATCCTCCATCTCTCCATCCCACCAGCACCCTGTCCTTGCGGTCTGTGGTCTCTCCTCCATCCTCCACCAGCACCTTGTTCCTCACTGTCTGTGGTCCCTCCTCCATCTCCATCCACCAGCACCCTGTCCTCACTGTCTGTGGTCCCTCCTCCATCCTCCACCAGCACCCTGTCCTCACTGTCTGTGGTCCATCCTCCATCTCCATCCACCAGCACCCTGTCCTCACTGTCTGTGGTCCCTCCTTCATCTCCATCCACCAGCACCCTGTCCTCACTGTCTGTGGTCCCTCCTCCATCTCCATCCACCAGCACCCTGTCCTCACTGTCTGTGGTCCCTCCTCCATCTCCATCCACCAGCACCCTGTCCTCACTGTCTGTGGTCCCTCCTCCATCTCCATCCACCAGCACCCCTGTCCTCACTGTCTGTGGTCCCTCCTCCATCTCCATCCACCAGCACCCTGTCCTCACTGTCTGTGGTCCCTCCTCCATCTCCATCACCAGCACCCTGTCCTCACTGTCTGTGGTCCCTCCTCCCTCTCCATCCACCAGCAACCCTGTCCTCACTGTCTGTGGTCCCTCCTCCATCTCCATCCACCAGCACCCTGTCCTCACTGTCTGTGGTCCCTCCTCCATCCTCCACCAGCACCCTGTCCTCCACAACAATTCCACCTCAGTCGATGTAAGGACCAATTTACCTTTCTTATGTTTATTTACATGCTTGTAATCTGGGTTATGTCAGTTACAATTAATAGCATTTGTTGTTGCTATCAAATATGTTTGGAATTATCTTTCTTTGTAGGATTGTGTTGGCCCTGACAATATCGAGGGGTATGGAGCCGTCCAGGAGCTGGCAGAGTTTTTTGTTTGGTCTCCGAGAACACCTACTGGCCTTAAGTGGAGACGAGTGCACCAAAATAATCACTCTGTGGCACTGGGGGATTTCGACAAGAGGAAGACCATCTATCCACCCCGTCACAAAAACACACTGAAGCAGGGGCGATTCAGGGCAACAAAAAAGATTGTGGCACCAGGTGTGGAGAGCACTAAAAGGTTTGTTACATTAAGTAGAACATTTTAAAATGACTGAAACTGTCTGAAATACTGTCTTCACCTTAATAAGTGTAGTCAAGTTTATTAAAGGATCCTTATTAACTTGAACACCACCTTTCCTTTCTTGGATCGAAAACAAACAATTACATAAGAGACAGTAAGCAAGTGTGTGTGTCAGACGGAATAAAGCAGAACAACACTTTCTGGGTTTCCCCCATAACTTAGGACATACCTTAGGGAAGTACAATTACAGAAAAGTACAAATACATTTCAATCTTTAGTAATTAACAATAACAAGTATTCTGTTTGATTTACAGGTGCTTCATTGGGGCTCACAGTCCTGCACAGTGGCCAGACTGCAACAGAGTGGTGGAGGCCATCTTCACAAGGCTCTGTGACCTCTACAAAAACTCTGTGCACTGCGAGGGAAAGAGGGTCTCACGTTTCACAATGGTGATACGTGTTTATAAGCACATCCGAGAGTGCGTGATCACCAACGCCAAGGTGATGACTGAGACCACCATCCAGCTACCAGAAGTTAATGTAGCAACTGTCACACAATGGTGAGTAAATGCGCATACTGCATATACTGCAAAACATGTATACTTACACTGTAATACTTACCCTTAATGATTTACTGTTCAAAATAATCCCAACTTTTTTCTATTACAAATATTCAATTTTGTTCATTAATATTGATTGTTTCATGTTTGCGCAGGTTCAGCAGGCGCTGCAGGTCTCAGGAACAGCAGATCCTGAAGCAGGGTATCCCCGCTCCTGACGCTCCCATAGCAGGACCTGAGAAGCTTCTTTTGGCAAAGCAGAAAGGGACATCTCTGTTCCCTGGCAGTCTGGCTGAGCCTCACGCCTTTGTTCTGCCACCTAACACTGCTGGTGAGGCAAAGCTCCAGAAAAGATCACAACCAGTGGCCATCTCACAGGTCCCACCACCACCTCCATACTATGCTCTTCCCTTCCTGACTCCACCTTCTCAACCCCATTCATGATGGTATCATCTGTGCAGCTTCCTCAGATGATGCTTCTCAACATGCCATTGCCATCAGCTGCTCAGGCCCCCCTAACATCCGGTCAGAATAACGTGCCATACACCACACAGCAGTACAGGAAAAAGAAAAGAGGAGAGGGAGCAATCGGGATCAGGCAAACGAAAATATATCAAAAAGACAGACACCATCCTTTGTAAAAAGTGCAACCAAGACAGGAAGCCACCAGCCCATTCACAGTACTTTGGAAATTGGTACTGTCAAGACTCCGAGACCCAGTCCTATGAGGACTGGAGGGCTGTGCTGGAGCAGAGAGGGTATGGGAAAAAAAAGAGAGGGGATGCACATTAAATGACCAAATGTTGTGAGCCGGTGGGTCATTTTGTTATTTATTTGACACTTTATTTCTTTACATTTGATGGCACTGTTTAGTTAGTTATGTTATATATGGTACACTTTTATTATTATTATTGTTTATATTGGTATTACAATGTTGTTGTGACCTCATAGCACGTATAAAACAGTTTTGGATGTTTCTGTATTTTTAACTTCTTTTAAATATTTGTTATTTATTTTAAATATATAAATACATATAAAACAAGTATGGATGTTTCTGTTTTGAATATTTCATCATCATATTTCACTTTCATTATTGTTATATTTTACTTAATACTTTGTTCTTAAGTTTTAATACATTTATTAAAAGTTGTAATTATAATAGTGAATGCACAACATCACAATAATCCTCATACATATTGGTCATATTACTATTAAGTACTATTCTATATGAAGTACATCTATAGAAGTACTGTACAATGATGTACTTCCTTGCATGCTCCTTAATACTTCACTACATTTCAGAGGCAAGATTTGACTCTGAACTTCATTGATTTGATAACATGAGTTACTTTGAAGATTTAGATTATGTTACAAAGTACAATCATATAAACAGACAATGAATCACGAATGATTATGGTGAAGAACTTAAATGATCCATTGATTTAAAAGTGTGGTAAAATAATAAATAAGCTCCAAGCTCCACCTTTACATTTATGCATGTTCTGACATACAAGGGATTGAGCGGGATTCGAACCCGGTTCGCAGGGTGTATTTCGGCTACTTCACGGTTATCAAACATAGACTCACAAGCTATGTCCTTGGCGCAATGGATAACGCGTCTGACTACGGATCAAGCTGGCTAGCTCGTCTCGCTAAAGGAAATCAATTGTTCCTCATTTCCTAATGTACTTCACAAAAAGCTGTCCGTCAAAATGCACCTGGAATGAGGGATCGACATGATGATGGGTCAATGGGCTTTCAACATTTCCAACAGTACTTCTCAACGAACAGTCCATCAAAGTCAATGAACATTTGAAACGAGGAACAACACTTTTATGGCCCTTCAACATGAAACCAAGCGAATGTGAAATATTTCGTTTTTAGCCTACGTGGCATTTGACTTCTGGTCATTTGAGCTTTACAGTAATGTCCAGCCTATAAGTATGTGTCTGAACTCTTTAAGTCATACGGGCTATACCTCAGTGGTAGAGCATTAGACTGCAGATCAAGACATCCCCAGTTCAAATCTGGGTAACCCCGTTGTAAGTGTTCTTGCCTTTAAAATGCCAGTTCAAATCTGGGTGCCCCCTTTGTAAGTGTACTTTCCTTCAGAATGGTATGTTTGCAATACTGTGAGAACTACAGTGGCCGTGATCGTATAGTGGTTAGTACTCTGCGTTGTGGCTGCAGCAACTCCGGTTCGAATCCGGGTCACGGCAGCAGTTGCAGTCTGCTTTTATGTTTTTGCTTCAACCTACCTACTGCATTTTTAGTTCATTTTCTACAGTTTAAAAGCTGCTACGAAAGCAAAAAACAAAGGGTTAGTGGCGCAATGGATAATGCGTCTGACTATGGATCAGAAGATTCCAGGTTCGACTCCTGGCTAGCTCGTCTTGCTTTAGGAAATCAATTGTTCCTCATTTCCTAATGTACTTCTCAAAAAGCTGTCCGTCAAAGTACACCTGGAATGAGGGATCGACATGGGTCAATGGGCTTTCAACATTTCCAACAGTACTTCTCAACAAACAGTCCATCAAAGTCAGTGAACATTTGAAATGAGGAACAACACTATTATGGCCCTTCAACATGAAACCAAGCAAATGTGAAATATTTCGTTTTTAGCCAACGTGGGCTTTTGACTTCTGGTCATTTGAGCTTTACAGTAATGTCCAGCCTATAAGTAAGTGTCTGAACTCTTTAAGTCATACGGGCTATACCTCAGTGGTAGAGCATTAGACTGCAGATCAAGACGTCCCCAGTTCAAATCTGGGTAACCCCGTTGTAAGTGTTCTTGCCTTTAAAATGCCAGTTCAAATCTGGGTGCCCCCTTTGTAAGTGTACTTTCCTTCAGAATGGTATGTTTGCAATGCTGTGAGAGCTACAGTGGCCGTGATCGTATAGTGGTTAGTACTCTGCGTTGTGGCCGCAGCAACCCCGGTTCGAATCCGGGTCACGGCAGCAGTTGCAGTCTGCTTTTATGTTTTTGCTTCAACCTACCTACTGCATTTTTAGTTCATTTTCTACAGTTTAAAAGCTGCTACGAAAGCAAAAAACAAAGGGTTAGTGGCGCAATGGATAATGCGTCTGACTACGGATCAGAAGATTCCAGGTTCGACTCCTGGCTAGCTCGTCTCACTTTAGTAAATCAATTGTTCCTCATTTCCTAATGTACTTCTCAAAAAACTGTCCATCAAAGTACACCTGGAATGAGGGATTGACATGATGATGGGTCAATGGGCTTTCAACATTTCCAACAGTACTTCTCAACAAACAGTCCATCAAAGTCAATGAACATTTGAAACGAGCAACAACACTATGGCCCTTCAACATAAAACCAAGCAAATGTGAAATATTTCGTTTCACAATTGAGGTCTCTGGAATGTGGGGGGATGTGTGTGTGGAGGCTGAGTTAACTCCACCCCTTCCTGTTGGTGTTGGTATGAAAGAAGCTGTTCAGCTTTTTGTTCGCCCTCTCTTCTCGCGCTGCCCAGACCGGAGGGTCGAAGCAGCACATGAACAAGGCCAGGAGTAGGCATATTCCTGACATTACGCATATGATATGATATGGCTTTGTATGGTATGGTAATGTGTTGATTGTATTGCATTGTCATATTACCATTAATGTAGATTATTGTTTAACGGTTACTTGGTAGCTCTGGATTCCTTCCTGTATGATAACCAGCTTGTTAGGGACGCACGGAGATTTGAAAAGCGGACCAGTTATCCCTCAAAATCTCCATCAAGTGGTGACCCGACGTGCCTGATAACAAAGCTGAGGAAGAATCCGGACGACCGGAATTGGTCGGGAACAAACGCTTTCAAACATCTCAGACAATCAGCAGAGCCCTGCACAACTAGACAAATAAGGTACGCAGACGACTGTTATGAAAATCAACTGTCTGTAATTGGATATGCTAAAACTTTAGGATTGTCTGTAGGCGTTTCACAGTGTTTTTAAAGTGTAAATGGAATATACAATGCATATTTTACTATGTTAGGAAAGTTATATACAAACCGTAAACGTTGATCGCCAGGTAGACGGAAAGTCCTGCGTAACGTAAATAGAGCAGTTTGGCGCGGATCTACAGGTAGTTTATTCCTGAGTGGCGTGGAGACGGTGCAGTTTGTTGGTTGCGAGGTTTGATTCCTGCACGACAAAACCTGGAAACTCGATATTTTAGATCGGGTCGCCGTTTAAAACTGGGGTTAAATAACAGACCAAGGCTGAAAGCTAAAAGCCAGAGGTCTGTTATATGTTAAATCGAGGGAGAGAACGCGGACCTCACCAAAATTGTGACGGGACCGGCTCTCGTTTGCCTTTGTCTGTAAACTCAATCTAAAAAGCTAAACGTGACGATAAAGGATTCTGTTGACCTGGGTTTCGGCTCCATGAGGATGCCACATCGCTGAAAAGCCGTGTCGAAGCGCATTCTAAGGTCGCATTATCTGTTGAAATAAACATCGCACCATAAAGCTGGATAGACTGTACGGGGAATAATTTTCTGTGAATAATTACGAATAGATAAGGGAGAAAAGTCAGATAAAGAAATGCGAAGTCATGCTGGAAGGATACCGTGGGTTCGAGAAAGCCCCCACTTTTTCTTCACAGCTTTCCTCTAAAAAAGAAGTGAATAACATTGAAGATTAATAGATCAATGTGTCGTAGATATTTAAATAAATAAGAAACATTGCATTGTGAATGTCGTGGTATTCGTCATTTACTGAGAATTTTACTTATATTTCAGAGCAATTAATTGCATACAGTATAGTTGAGGGGAAGTAAGAATGGGTTTTGCTGAGTATATGAAGTACATGCAGGTTAAAGTTTGATTCAAATTGAACATAATAGTGGATTATTCCACCTAGATTGGACATGGGGAGATGAAAATGTGTTGAAAATATAATGTACCCACACGCATGTGGTTTATTTGTCAAAGTTCATTTTAAAGTCAGCCACCTCATGGCTAGATCTCATCTCTGAGAGTCCATTGGGTTAATGAGTAAGATCCTTTTGTTCTTCAGGCCACATGGTCAGGATGAGCAGCATCCAAGTCATTTGACCCCATGAGGTCAGGAGTCAGTCTGTTAGACCACAATCTTGTGTAAGACAAATCATTGTTCTTTTGTCACATTTTGAATTACATAACATTTCATTTTGCTAAATCAATTTATCTATAGATGTTGTAGTTGGAGTTTTCTAACATTTTTAGGAACGACATGGTCCTACACTTGGGTCATATTACATTACTGTGATCGGATTAGTGTGCTCTGCAGGTTTACTATTGTTCTGACCAAGTAGTGGGATTTTTAAGCACAGGGAGGAAAGAGAAAGAGAGACAAGAGATGTAGATGTTTGGAAGAGTTCAGAGAGAGTAAAACTTGTATAAAGTTAACTGCTATTCTGAATAATGTCATATTGTTTTGTGAGTAAACATGAAATAAAAATATATTTACTAGATATAAGAACAACATGCTTATCTAGGTTGACAGAAAACTGCTATTAACCAGTTTCAGCAGCTACTGTCCTATCTGTGTTCTAAAGAGAACATACGTTGCATTTACAATTCATATTAAGGAAGTTCACAATTGATACCATTAAATACCGTTTTGGATTAATAGGGCGTGTCTGTCAAACACTCGTGCTCAGATGGAATAAAGTGTTGAGATGTTCTCAAGAGTGGGAGTTTTCACAACGCTTTTTAGTTTGTATTGGAACAATTAAGTGATAAGGACAGAAAACTGTTCCGTGATGATTTATTTAGGTTTTAGCTTTAGTAATGGAGATTACATTTTGTGAGGAAACCTTTCCACCAATAATAAGTGTTCAAAGATATATATTCATTAACTGTGATCAGATTACTTGTTTTTCAATTATAGCGCTAAATACAGTTAGTTTTGTATTTTGTTACAGATCTAACCTGCTTGTAACACAACTTAGATAAACAATAGAATAAGCAAGTGGTTAAGGGGGTTTCCCTGTTTGGCTCATTTGATTTAGAACTGAAGTAAGGAAGAATATTGTTTTATGAGAACTGTCATTCCTCATGGTTTCTAAAGATAAATCATCAGTTTGTATGGACTTTGATGTAGAGATAGGATCATGGTGGAGAAGGAAGACCTTTTTTGGTTTCAAATTAAAGAAGATTTTAAAGATGAAGTTTATTTTTTTCTGACTAGAATTTTAGAAGCAGGACTTCAACTAGACAAAAGAGATTTTACAATGTGGTTTTACTACTTTCAATGAAGTAAAGAATCTGGGTAGACTACTGCCATTGTTTTTTTTTAACATTCACATGTTTCAGCATTCCTGACCATATAGACACTCAGCCGTTTTATTTTGTAACCCTTTGGGGGAGAGATTTAAATTGAGTTTTTCTCCAGTTGCTGATTTATTGTGATTACAGCGGCACTGGATAGTTGTGCGCCACCTTTGGGTTGTACTCTGAATCAGTGTGTTGGTGAAGAGTTGCTCACTACAGAAACAGAAGAACTGTGCAAGGAACACATCTCTGAGGAGGGTTTGACATTTTGCTTGTACCTCGTTGCCAAGGCAACAGTGGTGTGAAGAGGAACTGCAGTTTTTGGGGATTCCTGCTGTGCAGAGGACAACGTGTGTCTGCTGATTGTACCACATTGATCCAGAGGTTCATTCCCCCTCAGGACATCCCAGTGCAAAACAAGAGTTTCATTGATCCAATTGTCTACAGCTGCAGAGGACAACGCATCACTGACTGTTCACATTATGACAAGATCTTGAGACAGGCTGGTCTCAGACTGTTCAGACTCTGAAGAAATTATGCGATGATTTGACAGCATAACTGTGCAAGAGTTTTCCAGAGGGTGGTGTACAACGATAGGTTTAGTGTTTGAGAAGGGAGGCTGATTGTTTAAACGATGGTCTGGAATACTGAAAAGATTAAAGTTGAATAGCCTTGTTGAGCAAACAAGACATCTGATTATTAGGTCACACATAATAATATAGACATATAAACTAACTATGAGTAAAGGGATGAATGGATTTCATATCCTAGGGAGGGTTAGTTATGTTGCAAATACTTGACAGGGTATTTGCTAATGTATTTTGAAGAACAAATAACAAGGACACAAGTCCAATTTTGTTTTGTTTTTAGATTAAATTGTCCATTACCAAAACTGTTAACCTTATGTCTAGATTTGGACTTTGATGGTAGGGGAGTATTTAGGCTTATTTTGTATACATCTGACATTTTAAAATATGTTGGCTATTCACTAGAACTTTTCTGAAAATTGAATATTTGTTCCATTTCTAAATATTCCTATTTAAAAAGTAATTTTAGAGTAAAGAAGGCTGATGCTGAAATAGGAAATAATGTGGGGCCTTCAATCACCCATTGTAATGGTGCATATTATTGACGACCAATAGGGAGGAGGGGTCACTCGACCCACCCAACAGTGGGTTTTAAAATCTTACTTGCAGCTTCACAGGAAGCGCACGGCACCAGATTATGAGTTTAGAGGACTAGCGGCACCACCTCCTAATGGACATTCATTTAGTTAGTAATTAACTGACATTTAGAGATGTTAAAAAGTAAAAACATACCTACCATGAGGGATAATTCCTAAGTTCAGCTACAAACCATTGATGAAATTACTTCTGTTTTTAGGTCCTTGATAGAGGAAGGAGTGATTGTTACATGTTCGGACACCCAGGGTTCCACGTAAGGTTAAAGACGTTAACATTGTTTTTTAGGTATACCAGAATTGAAGATACATAAGTATAATGACAGATGAAGAGCTACACAGGTCGTAGTAGAGGTTTGACTCAAGATAATAATTGTGTGCACAAGTTTCTGAAATAGATCTATTGGACATTTTGATGTGGATTATATGTGGATGAACTGCAGTGGTGTACAATGGGGAAGTGACATTTTTTGGCTAGACACTTTTCAGGGAATGTGGGAAACAGCTGTTCCAATGAGGGGTTGGAGATATCTTGAACATTATAGTTGTAATTGTGAATTAATAAATGATGGCGCTCCATATATACAGATTTTTATAGACAACGGATACTGGCCTATGCTGAAACATCAAAGTCTCTGCAGAGCACGACACATGGCCAAAAAGACTGAGACCAACTGACCTTTGACCCTGACCGACAGGGTAACTTGAGAAGGCACTGTCAATGACTGACTCTGAGGTGTACCTGACCAAACTTGACTTTACAACCTGACAGTGTGAGTGTGAGTGAGTGTATGTCTGCATCTGATCAGTGCAACTGCATGATTTAAAACAATGACTAATCAAGCATGTTTTTGGACTAACACATTATTTCTGGGGCTCTGTGTGAAATGAGAGGTTTCCTAACATTCCACAAAAGGGGAAACCGCACACGTGACCCGTTTCTAATCTACTTGATATTTCACCCCCACAGGAGGTGGCAGTTTGCAGAATGTGAAACTCAAACTAAAACATGAAGATTCTGTTTCTTTTAGGACTGAATGATGGAGAGAAACACTTCATTTCACTGATGTGTTTACTGTGGAAATGATGGATGTACATTTGGGAAAAATGTTTGGTATTTTATTATAATCCATTATTACCTGAAGGTTTTCTTCCCATACAGGATTTTGGTTACACATGAATTAATGTGTAAAAAGGGGGAGTGTAAACTTCACAATGTACATTTTTCATTTAGGGACTGAAAGGAACCTGCTGCCCCAACTCCATTGTTCAATCTGACCATTGATTGACAGTTTTAGAATTGACCTGCTCCCTATCTGGGGATAAGATACTGTTTGATGAATGTTGACATGTCTCTAATATTGATTGAGTTATAGCAGGTAACACAGATAAAGAATCAGTGGCCAAGGGGCTACCAGAGAGATGTAAGTCCAGAATGGAATACTGAAGAAGTTGACCTGTGAGTAATGTTTCAACTAATGTTTCAACAGGTATTAAAGTAACTGAGGTTTGAAATGTAGAAAGAACATATTTACAGTTAAGCTAAAACATAGTAATGTAATGAGACAACATTTAATTTAGACAACATCATGTAACTAGCCTGGTAAAGAAGTAAAAGCCATAGACTTTATTGTTTAGGTCATTATGGGGATATACATTTCATCTACATTTATAATAGAAAGACATTTGATGACAGTTTGTTGGAATTCTGTATTAATTTTTTCAGCGGGATAATATCTAAGCACTGACGGGTAGAAGCAGTATCACCAGGAAGCCATCCACTTTGTTAGTATTGTGATTTTGGTTTGTTTTTGAATCCATAACATTAGTGTGTTTCTTTACCAGAAACATTAGCAGTTCAAATCATATTTCGATTTTTAATGGGATCTCAAGGATTTCTACGCAGTGGTGGGTCAAACAGCCGAGGGGCCCGGAGCGTAGGCTTGAGGGATTTGTATCAGATTTCTCCACACAGGTTGCTGACGCCAAAAGGGGGACCCGAGACGCAGGAGGCTGACGGTCATCAGGACAGAGTGGCTCAACCTCAGGCTCTCCGGCCCCGACCGAGTGACCCAGCGGATCTCTCATGCCGTCCGCATAGGAGGAAAGGGGGACAGCTCGTACCACGGGAGCCAGTGTGCGGCGGGGAAACCACCTGCTAGGACCAGGGGACGACATCAGGACGGATCTGGCTCTCGTCATGGAGGTCGACTCGGATGCTGTCATCAGCGGACTGGAGGAGAAGGACCTCGAGGACGTCCATGCAGCAGACGACTTGGAAGCGGCTGGCAGTGGGCTGGGGGACTTGTCGAGGCAGCAGAGGAGTCTACTTCTCTCTGATCAGTTCCACCCGTGAAGGGAAAGCCGCATCAGATTTATACGATATTGGGGGACAGACACAGTAGATATGTTTCAAAATGCCTTGTGTAAATTTATCTCTTGAGAAGGAGATAAAAAGGGGGATTGCAGATTATTATCATCTGATATGTAAGAAGTGTGTTACATTTGAAATGGCAGAAAGTCTTGTTGCAATTTCCAGAAATTAAAAGAGGTCCCTTGAGTTTCTCTGGTAATTATCAATAGTAGCAGTTAAGTGAATACTGTTCAAACAATACCTGTGTTTGTGTTTTATATTGATTTCTCTGTTTTATCCTTTCATAAATGTGAGGACTAAAATGGCTATAAACATTCTGGGCTGGTTGGAGTAAACAGGGTTTTATTGCTCTGTGGGGGAGGTGTAGGTATGCAGGACAGGGTGCTAGGTGGATGAGAGTATATTCTGCTTAAGATCTCTAGCATGTCATGTTTCAGGGAAGTCTACATATCTTGAATAGTATATGTGTGGGTTTAATTACTTTGTATTAATAATAAGCAGTCTGTGTAACCAGAAGTTGGAGATATGAGAGATGAAATATTTGTGTTATCTTTGGAAGCAAGGAAATATCCTTTAAGACACAATTGAGGTCTCTGGAATGTGGGGGGATGTGTGTGTGGAGGCTGAGTTAACTCCACCCCTTCCTGTTGGTGTTGGTATGAAAGAAGCTGTTCAGCTTTTTGTTCGCCCTCTCTTCTCGCGCTGCCCAGACCGGAGGGTCGAAGCAGCACGTGAACAAGGCCAGGAGTAGGCATATTCCTGACATTACGCATATGATATGATATGGCTTTGTATGGTATGGTAATGTATTGATTGTATTGCATTGTCATATTACCATTAAAGTAGATTATTGTTTAACGGTTACTTGGTAGCTCTGGATTCCTTCCTGTATGATAACCAGCTTGTTAGGGACGCGCGGAGATTTGAAAAGTGGACCAGTTATCCCTCAAAATCTCCATCCCGCAGCAACCCCGGTTCGAATCCGGGTCACGGCAGCAGTTGCAGTCTGCTTTTATGTTTTTGCAAGACGTCCCCAGTTCAAATCTGGGTAACCCCGTTGTAAGTGTTCTTATTTTTAAAATGCCAGTTAAAATCTGGATGCTCCCTTTGTAAGTCTACTTTCCTTCAGAATGGTATGTTTGCAATACTGTGAGAACTACAGTGGCCGTGATCGTATAGTGGTTAGTACTCTGCGTTGTGGCCGCAGCAACCCCGGTTCGAATCCGGGTCACGGCAGCAGTTGCAGTCTGCTTTTATGTTTTTGCTTCAATCTACCTACTGCATTTTTAGTTCATTTTATACAGTTTAAAAGCTGCTACGAAAGCAAAAAACAAAGGGTTAGTGGCGCAATGGATAAAGCGTCTGACTACGGATCAGAAGATTCCAGGTTCGACTCCTGGCTAGCTCGTCTCGCTTTAGGAAATCAATTGTTCCTCATTTCCTAATGTACTTCTCAAAAAGCTGTCCGTCAAAGTCCACCTGGAATGAGGGATCGACATGGGTCAATGGGCTTTCAACATTTCCAACAGTACTTCTCAAAAAACAGTCCGTCAATGAACATTTGAAACGAGGAACAACACTATTATGGCCCTTCAACATGAAACCAAGCAAATGTGAAATATTTCGTTTTTAGCCTACGTGGGCTTTTGACTTGGCTTTACAGTAATTACCAGCCTATGAGTATGTGTCTGAACTCTGTCAGTCATATGAGGTATAGCTCAGTGGTAGTGCATTTGACTGCAGATCCAACCTGATCTCACCAGAATGCGTGACTCCACCACCACTTCTTAACACCACAATGCGTGGTGGAGTCACGAACTTTGTTACATTTACGTGTCGGCACCACGCAAACAACCCCAATGTAAAGTGAATGAGGCTACTTTGTCGTGGTGCACACACGCATTTCTACAACGTCCCGCAGTGAGCTTTTATTCTATACAACGTTTTTTAAATCTTCTTTATAGCTTGTAGTAACTCACGGGAGGCTTCTTTTATTTTATTTGTATTCATAATTATTTTTTTTTTTCATCAGAATGTAAAAATTACATTAGTTACGAATTTGTGTCCTCAAAAAACAGTGCATTGTGTGTAATGCAACTGTGATTTTTATTAAATTAGTTAGTTTTTAAGGAAGGCCAGAGCTTCAGCTGTGTCAAATAGATTGTTCCCTTTAGTTAACGTTATTTAAAAGATAATGATCATGTCCCCTGTATTGTATTACGAGCGTCCATTCCCATTGGATAACGGAGAATTTTACAGCCGGAAGTAAGTAGCCTATTCTCCTTACTGTCGATTGATTTTACAGTGATATCTGCACTACTCATCGACTAAAAAACACCAAATTGTCCTTGTTAATTACACAACATTGATAGGTTTGAATTGTGTACAATGCTTTTGTATTTTCCCCCTTCGATTCGGAGAAACAAATATTTTTTTTTGGACGGCAGAAGACACGACACTACCCAGAATCCTCAGCTATCTTTTGGGACTACACCATGTGCTTAGCTTGACAAACCCCGTGATCAGTCCTCAAGCTCTTTGATTGGTTGACCTCCAACTGCATTCCATATGAAAAAAAACGTTTCGTAAAAGAGAAAATCATACTTTATTCAGCAGTGCTTGCTTTACTCTTTGAAAGTCATCACATGAATGCATTGTAATAAATGGTTTGGCTGCATTAAATATTACACATCTGTCGTAGTTCTTTATTTATCTACAGAGATCGGGCATCAGAATAGACCGGAAACTATTCTTTTACCGTTCTGTTTTAATTTCACAATAAAGTTAGTAGTAATATTTTGTTTTGATATTATTGTTTTTTATTAACTACTAGATGACTGGGTCATGTTAAGACCATCTTTTTTTTGTTGCTATGGGTTTTTTCCATCGCTTTTGTGTTACAAATATCAAAACAATAACAAAATAATATTCGTCGTAAACTAAACCGGAAACAGCAGTAGGGCCTATATTTTATTTTGTTAACACTGTAAACTTGACAGCCTTTTAACCTATGCTTTTAACCCAATCCACCTACTGGTTAAAGAACGTTATTACACGTTTAGAGTAATTGCAATGCAGGAAGATTGTGTTGCTTTTTAATGACTGTTTAAAATGCCTTTTTCTTAATGTCTTTCATTTTTGTAAAGCACTTTTGAATGTGTTATATTTTATGAAAACATTTAAATATTAAGAGTACATACAAAATAGTGGGAAAGTAGAAGGTCAATTATATAAATATAGAATAGAAAATATCAAGAAGATACTCAAATGGTATCTAGAGTAAAACAGTTTAGTGCCTGATAGGAGGATGTGCAAAACAGACAAACTAATAAGGCTTTATTTAAAGAAATGTGCAGAATACGACAGTGTAATGGTGGAAGTATACACACATTGATACCAGACGACATTTCTAGTGACAACGGTTCACATGTTGCTAATGAGGCCATTACGCAGATAGGAGAATACATGGGCATGGACATCAGAAAGCATTGTGCTTATCATCCACAGAGTGGGGGTGGGGTGGAAAGAGAGAACGGCACAATCAAAAACAAACTAGCAAAATGCTGTGCAGACACAGGTCTGTCATGGACACAAGCTCTGCCCATTGTGCTGATGTACATGCGGATGCGGAAAAGAACACGGAGTCAACTCAGCCCATTTGAAATCCTTTTTGGGGCTCCTCCACAGATTGGACTCAAGGCTCCAGGATGTCCTCTTCCCTCCACAACTTTGTGTGAGGATGCTATGTTGTCATATTGTGTTAACCTATCATCCACTTTAGCAGACATCCAACGTCAGGTAGCCGCAGCCTTGCCTACTCCTGCCACTGGTCCGCTTCACCGCCTTCAACCGGGCGATTTCGTGCTGATCAAGGATTTCTGGAGAAACAGCTGGAAATCCAATCGTTGGCAAGGTCCCTACCAGGTGCTTCTCGTCACCCAGACAGCGGTCAAGGTCGCCGAGAGAGCTACGTGGGTCCACGCCAGCCACTGCAAGGTCGTAGTCACAGGAAAGGAGAAACGATAGAAACAGAGATGACAACAAGTGACGTGTCCAAGTCACCAACAGAGATGACAACAAGTGACGTGTCCGAGTCACAAACAGATGACAACAAGTGACGTGTCCGAGTCACCAACAGAGATGACAACAAGTGACGTGTCCGAGTCACAAACAGATGACAACAAGTGACGTGTCCGAGTCACCAACAGAGATGACAACAAATGACGTGTCCGAGTCACCAACAGAGATGACAACAAGTGACGTGTCCAAGTCACCAACAGAGATGACAACAAGTGACGTGTCCTAGTCACCACCAGCACCACACTTGCACTACATACACCAAAACACACTACACACAAGGTGTCACGAGCGAGTGCCAGCTGAGCGGTTCCATATGCTCTCTGGTTCCTCGTTTGTGTTATCGGTGTGTGGAGTCTGACTGTCCGTGTCACGAAATCGACCGAGAGAATACACTCACACACACCATGGAACATTTCCCCTTCGTGATGAGGGCTCGGCTGGAGAGACGACAACGCAACCGTGAGCAATGTGAATACTACTGGAGAGCCTGGACAATCATAGAATGGTTCCTCTGCATACTGGCCATGATAGTTGTGTTAGGACTAGTCCTATATTTTATGTATCCATGGTCAGCATACAGCATGTCAGCCAAAATCGAGGTATCTAAGAGGTACATGGGGAAAGGAGGGCGAACCATATGGGTCGAGGGGCTGGGGAAAGCAGGGCGAACCACATGGGTCGAGGGGCTGGTCAAGACAGGGATTGGTAACATTACTCTAAGGGATGGGGAAGATAGCACAGTGCAGTTAGACCCGTGCGACTACATGCATTGCCCCGACCCTAAGAAACTGGGGGGGGCAGACGCCTACATTTGCTATGTCGAGAGTGACAGTCACACCGCCACTCACTGCTCGGGGGGCTGGGCTTTTGTTTTATGGACCACCGCGCACACCGATTGGGGTTATACCTTATGGGATGACAAAACAAACATCAAAGGGAGATTGTCTATCTCCAAGGTCAATTCATCGAGCCCCGTTATCCTGTTGCAACTACAGGCTGCCCAGATATCAGACAGGGGTTATTATGTTGTCTGTATGTATGTATCCGGCGCCGACCCGTGTGGCACATTTTACATAGACATCGCGCCCAAAACTCAGACCCCGGAAAAGCGTAAGCAACCTTTGACGCAACTGTTGACATCCATAGGTACATCTACATTTAATCTATACATAGGCGATAACGACCATAGCAACATTGATGTGGGTCAGACCAGTAGTGGGATCACCGGTAACGTCTGGTGGCACACTCTGAGATCATTCTTGCAGGCCGCAGGACAAAATGGGTCATGTTATGCATGCACCCTTTTCCCCCAGGACTCATCAATGTCCGTGCCAGTTCGTCCGCGCTCTCTGACCCAGGTTGAACACCTCTCTATGGCTCTGACAAGGCCCATCAAGGGTGAAGGCAGTGTAACCGAGTGGCGTTATGCTAGGCAGCTTCCCCCACCATGCAGTAATCGGTCTAACTCCTCTTTGCGTGCATCCACGTTTGACACCACATACGCAAAGTACCAACCCGTCAGCCATGTGCACCCCAGTCATTTGAGAGGGATGAAACACAGCCTCTGCATCCAGAGAGTGTACCACAAAACGTCTCTTACACCACCTTATTTTTCCCTAGGAACTACTACTGGTTGTACTCGCATCCTACGGAACACGTGCAGTTACGGTGCTTACAAAATCTCGTATTGTTGCATATCCGGTGCCCCTGAAAGAATCCTTTCTAACGTAGCATTCCCTGATGTTAAACATATCTCCCTCCAACTGGCGTGGCCCAGTGATGCTGGGTTTAGCGCGCCACAAGATTACGGTTGGTTGTGCGGCGACAAGCTCTATCAAGTTCTGGCTCCCCTCTGGATAGGTACATGCACTCTAGTGGATTTGAATCCAGCAGTCACTGTACTCACGTCCTTAATGTACACGACACATCATTACCCAGAGCTCCAACACCCCGACCACCACAAGGTAAAAAGAGATCTGACGTCCGCTGGAGCTAAATTCATGGGTGGCCTGTTCCCATGGTGGGGTACAGTAAACAATGCCCATAAAATAGATACCTTACACGTCCGGCTAGAGAACCTCACTTACGAGACGACGCAAGGCTTCCAGGCATTGCCCCCATTCATAATAGCCTCTAGGAACACGCTCATGCAGCACCAATTTGCTCTTGACCTTTTGTTCGCCTCAAAGGGTGGCCTGTGTCAAGTGATCGGTGACTCCTGTTGCACTTACATTCCCGACGTCACCAAGAACATCACTGACACCGTGCTGCATCTCAACGACCTGTTAGCCGACATGAAAGCGGATGACATATCCAACGCAGGTGGCTGGGACTGGTGGTCCTGGCTTACATCAGGTGGGTGGGAAGCATGGCTGGCTAGGATAGTTACACCCCTGGCGATCATTTTTGGCCTATTAATCAGTTGTACCTGTTTGATTATCCCAATACTGAAGAAGTGCGTTTCCAGCATGGTATCCTCAGCTTTCGTTCAGTACACTGCTATTCCATTACACGACAATCCTTTGCACCACAGTGAGATAGACCAGCTAGAATCAGAAGAGTCTGATTCCGACACTACAATATAATCATGTGTACCCTCCTCTCTTATGCTTACATTATATTGGAGTCTGTCCTCCACAAAAACAGCCAGTTTTCTATGATATATTTGTGATGTGTTTACTTAAACCAGCGATGGAGTGTATTCATTGATGTGTTATATCAGTCTATCCTGTCATTTGTTTTTTTTATTGATCAAGTATGATCAAAAGGGGAGAATGTAGTGGATATTTTTATTATATCCTTATATACTTAAACCAAATGCTTCTCATTTCCTGAGATGTGCTTTCTTTCTTCCTTTCTACTCTCCTTTGGGTTTATTCCCAGGCGCTTCAAGGCCACAGAGCTGCTTTGGCTACTGGGAGACTCACACACAGTCACACAAGAACTTCCCTACTCTGAGAACCGTTATGCTATCTACAGCTCAAGGCCAGAAGATGTCTGATAACAATTTGACCGTGTGAAGACAGATTTATAACGTTCCCACTCTTTTCCTATATAAGCTCTGCTTTCACATTGTACTGCGCACACTCTAGCAGACTATTCTATGCTCTGTTAGACCTGTGTCTATATTTATTATTGTATCATGTATTTGAAGCTTCAAATAAATAACCAAAAAGACAGCTCTGCTCGATTCACCATTTATTTGTTTTGATCACTTTGACTTGTACTCTCCAGCTGTGTTGGGTCCTAGATTTCCATAACATCACACAGATTTTTCACAAGCTCATCCATAAAATAGGGGGCTACCCACTTGTTTATGATAGCTGTTGTTTTTGTCCTGGCTGAAGAATACTTTTGGGCTATCTTGGAATCAGGGAAACACTCCTTGAACAGCGGACTCAGGTGATCCGAAAAAGCCAGTGGGATGTTGTGCTGCACCATTGTCATGGCCACCTTCACTTCGGCTCTTCTGGTCTGTGGTTGTGTAATGACATATAAAATAGTAAAGACAATCATATATCGATAGTTACGGCTGTAACTACGGTCCTATGAGTCCCGGATGACCGCCAGAGGCGGTGCTTTAGCACTGGATATGTCCATCGCGCGCATGCGCAGCTCGAGTACCAATAACAAAAAAGTCACCTGTGACCCACGTGACACCGGCTATATCAGCCGGTATTGTCAGAGGATCTGTTCCCCGAATCTTCTCGCGAGCACACAAGAATTCTGAGTGACAGGGAACTCTGGCGGTCATCCGGGACTCATAGAACCGTAGTTACAGCCGTAATTATCGTTCTATTTCGTCCCTACTGACCGCCAGAGGCGGTGCTTTAGCACTGGATGACCTATACCAACAATGTCATGAAGAATCCAAGCCCTTGCTCACCACTGGAAGCAGCGGAGCTCGGCAAAAGGACCACGCCCAAAGAATGGGGAGTGGCGACATTGACCTGATGACAACTGGAGAATGTGCCAGAAGACGCCCACGACGCCGCGGCGCAGATGGTCTCCAGGGGCACCCCTCTCAGGGCAGCCCAATATGTTGAGATGCTCCTTGTAGAGTGGCATCTCAGCCTGGTGGCAGGGGGCGGCCACTGGCCCCGTAAGCCTGTGAGATGGTATCGACAACCCAGTGGGGAAGCCACTGGTTAGAGGGCCTAACCTCCTTTAGTGCCGCCAGGGCAAACTCAAGAGTTGCTCCTCCTGCCGTTTACAGGCAGTAGCCTTGATATACGCCCTTTGGGCACCCCCCGGGCACAGCAACTTCGATGTGCCGTACTCCTGAATGTCAAAGCGTGCCAGCTGGGCAGGCTGATTGAAGTGAGTTTGTGGAAGGACCCCGGGCGGGAATGCCACATTTGCCCAAAGGGCAACGCCTGAGAGTCTCACCTCGGGCATGTATTGTTTATGGAGAGGACATGCAACTCCCCGACTCACTTCCCTGAGGCTATGGCAAGCAGAAATGCTGCCACCTAAGCCCCACCTGGGCCAGGGGCTCGAAGGGAGGAGGTGATAGGGCATCCGGCAGCAAGGGCAGGTCCCAAGCCGGAGCCCTCGGGGTGCAAGGGGGACGCTGCCGTAAAGCCCCTCTCATAAAGAGGGACACCGACCTGTGGCACCCCGCCGTGGCGCCGTCGACCCGAACATGTTGGGCAGAATCGCAGCCACATAAATTCAGAGTGGAGTGAGAACGTCCACTATCTAGAAGGGACTGTTGTCTAAGCAACAATGTACATGCTGTCCCCACGGAACACGCACATTCTTGCCCCCCAGTTGGGGTAGAAAGTGCGTGAGTGCAAGCTGCACGGCCTGAAGCTCTAGCACGTTGACCCGGCGCGCACTCTGCTGGGCAGACCACTGACCCTGAACGGTCCTGCCCTGCCGCACTGCACCCCACCCTGAGAGACATGCACCTATGGTGATGGTCTCCTGGCGGGATGGGATGGCGCCCATGGGCACGCCTACCAGAGATAGGCCCTGCCCCTCCAGCGTGACGGAGAGTGGAGCAATGCTGCGACACCCTGACTTCACTGTGCCTGTGCCACTTGGTGTCCAAGTGAAGGCTGTTCAGCCACATCTGCATGGGGCGCAACGACAGCGGGCCTAAGGGCCCAGCGGCCGAGGCAGCTGCCAGTCTGCCCAAGGGCCGGAGGAACTGAATATAAGGCACCCTCTTGCCCGGCCCACGTGGAAGTAGGAATCCCTCGGTTGGGAACCACTCCACCTGTGCGTATGCAGTAGTCAACATATAGAATGGCAGCACCTTCAGGAATCTGTTGATTCCTCTGAGGTCCAAGATCGGGCGAAATCCGCCGACTTTCTTGCTCACGAGAAAGTATGCCGAGTAGAACCCCCTGGCTAAGCAGAGGGTCTTACTGGGTTGATTGCGTCCTTGGACAAAAGGACGGACAACTCTTGGCCCAGAGGTAGGGCCCCTGCCGGATCGCTGACGACTGTCAATTAGACCCAGCCGAAGGCTAGGGGCCGGAGCTGCGGTCCGTACCCCTGGGTTAAGGTGAAAACCACCCAAGGGACGGAAGTACCGACTGCCCAGAAACTGAGCTGCTGCTGGGAAAGCAGCCGCCGACCACCCCCGGGATTTCAGAGCCCAGCCCCCCGGACCCTGGAGCCTCTTGGGGGGTTCCGGTAAGGCTCTGGGGCACGAGGCCGCCTGGAAGGCGGGCGACATGGGGCACGAAAGTCATTGGGAGGCGGTTGAGTGGGCCGCTAAGACCTCTGCAGACCACCCCTGTAATCCAGCGGCTGAGTGCGGCTGCTAGAGCGGCCCCTGGGCCTGCTGGGAGTGGGCACAGGTCTGCGAGGACCCGAGTGCTGCTGCCTGGTCTGCCTAGCTTGGGCGGCACACTCCAGTGCCTCCAGGGCAGCTGATCTAAACAGCTCCCCTGGCTCGACTGTTACGCGACGGAGGACTCTCCGTCAACCGGAGGAGGTGCGTCAGCCGAAGGAGGGGCGCAAACCGAAGGAGGGGGCTTCGGTTGGCGCTGCGCTAGCAGCCCCTACACCGGGCCCAGGCTGAAGGGCCAAGAGGCGACTTCATCATGCCCCTATCGGCAGCTAGCCGATCCACTTTAGAGGACAGCCTATTCCTAGTCCTTCTATTGGGGGGAGCACACAAAGCCATCGCTCCCTCAAGTCGCCGGGAACGGCCGAATTGATCTGGAGGAGTACGTGACAAGGAGAGGTGTCTGTTGGCTGCTGCCAGACGTTCCACCTCAGTGATTCAAGCCACTCTGAGCACCCGAGGCATGCAGCTACAGCTCATGCAGGCGTTTACCGTGAGAACCTCCCTCAGATGCTCGAATTTCGTCCCCACTGACCGCCAGAAGCGGCCGAGGCAGGAGGGGCAGCGGTCGTGGCCGTCCTCGGGCTCAAGAGAAACCCTACAGGCGCTACATGAATGAACCATTCTGTAGGTAGCCAGATGCAGCGTAGCCGGGAGCGGGTGCGGGAACACAGCCTTCACCAGCTACCTGCTTAATGGAAAGAGTAGAGCGTTGCTGCTACTCGCCGAACAGAAAGAGGGATGTAATTACACCCACGATACGGCAGAGGGAGCGGGAGCGAGATCACTGCCTTCACCTAGCTGGATTAGTAAATAAGGCAGTTTACCAAGAGCGGGGGCGAAAACACTGCCTTCACTGGCTGAGCTAGAGGCGAGTGCCAGATGCAGCGTAACCGGGAGCGGGTGCGGGAACACAGCCTTCACCAGCTACCTGCTTAACGGAACCAGGCAGTTTAGCGTCTACCAGGAGCGGGGGCGAGAACACTGCCTTCACTGGTTAAATTAAGACGAATGCCAGATGCAGCGTAACCGGGAGCGGGTGCGGGAACACAGCCTTCACCAGCTACCTGCTTAACAGAATAAACAAGGCAGTTTAGCGTCTACCAGGAGCGGGGGCGAGAACACTGCCTTCACTGGTTGAGTTAGAGACGAATGCCAGATGCAGCGTAACCGGGAGCGGGTGCGGGAACACAGCCTTCACCAGCTACCTGCTTAACAGAAAAACAAGGCAGTTTGGCGTCTACCAGGAGCGGGGGCGAGAACTGCCTTCACTGGTTGAGTTAGAGACGAATGCCAGATGCAGTGTAACCGGGAGCGGGTGCGGGAACACAGCCTTCACCGGCTACCTGCTTAACGGAGAAACAAGGCAGTTCCGCGTCTACCAGGAGCGGGGGCGAGAACACTGCCTTCACTGGTCGAGTTAGAGACGAATGCCAGATGCAGCGTAACCGGGAGCGGGTGCGGGAACACAGCCTTCACCAGCTACCTGCTTAACAGAAAAAACAAGGTGGTTTGGCGTCTACCAGGAGCGGGGGCGAGAACACTGCCTTCACTGGTCGAGTTAGAGACGAATGCCAGATGCAGCGTAACCGGGAGCGGGTGCGGGAACACAGCCTTCACCAGCTACCTGCTTAACAGAAAAAACAAGGCGGTTTGGCGTCTACCAGGAGCGGGGGCGAGAACTGCCTTCACTGGTTGAGTTAGAGACGAATGCCAGATGCAGTGTAACCGGGAGCGGGTGCGGGAACACAGCCTTCACCGGCTACCTGCTTAACGGAAGAACGAGGCCGTTTGGCGTCTACCAGGAGTGGGGGCGAGAACTGCCTTCACTGGTTAAGTTAGAGTCGAACACCAGATGCAGTGTAACCGGGAGCGGGTGCGGGAACACAGCCTTCACCGGCTACCTGCTGAACGGGAAGAGTAGAGCGGTGCTACTACTCGCCGAACAGAAAAAGGGATGTAGCTACATCCGCATTACCGGTAGAGGGAGCGGGAGCGAGAGCACTGCCTTCACCTAGCTGGGTAAAATAAAGAAGCTAACAGTATACGCAAGACGTTAGCCGAGCGGCTGCTGCTAACGATCAAGCGAGATCAAGTCAAATAACACACATGTTTAAGACCAGATAACTAGCTTCTAAAGAATAGAATAGCACAGAGCCGTAGTTACAGCAGTAACCATGGCCAGGGCTCACACGGCATCTAACCGTAGTTACAGTAGTAACTATGGCCAGTACTTACACGGCTTAGAACCGTAGTTACAGTCGTAACTCTGGCCAGTACTTGCACGGCTTGGATACTTACACAGCATAGAGCCGTAGTTACAGTAGTAACTCTGGCCAGTACTTGCACGGCTTGGAACCGTAGTTACAGTAGTAACTATGGCCAGTACTTACATGGTTTAGAACCGTAGTTACAGTAGTAACTATGGCCAGTACTTACACGGCATAGAGCCGTAGTTACGGTATTGCCTATGGCCAGTACGTGCACGGCTTGGAACCGTAGTTACAGTAGTAACTATGGCCAGTACTTACGGCTTAACCCCGTAGTTACAGTATTAACTATGGCCAGTACTTACACAGCTTGGAACCGTAGTTACAGTAGTAATTATGGCCAGTACTTACGGCTTAGAACCTTAGTTACAATAGTAACTGTGGCCGGTGCCTAAAAGTGTCAGCCAACGGCTGCCCACTAGACAATATAATATTGGGAGGATGAAATCCTCCTTAATGGCCATACATGCAGAGCACACGGCACACACAGTGAAGATTGTTCTCTGCATATCGTCCTAGTGCTAGGAGTCTAGTACTAGGAGCAGTAAATACCACGATATAGCACTACTGCAACCATACCATGCGTTTACCGGGAGCAGCAGCGAGAGCACTGCCCTCACCGGCTGAGTTAAATAATGAAGCTTAACCGTACATGCAAGGTGTTAGCCAAGCGGCTGCTGCTAACAATCAAGCAACCAAGTCAGAACACAATGTTAAGACCAGATAATTAGCTTCTAAGAAAGAGAACAGCCCGCATAGAACCGTGTCTGGTTACAGTAGTAACCGCACATGCCGAGCACACAGCACCCGCCGTGAAGATGTTCTCTGCATATCATCCTAGTGCTAGGAGTCTAGTACTAGGAGCAGTAATACAACGAACTAGCGCTACTGCAATCAAACCCTATGCTACAGGGAGCGGGAGCACTGCCCTGAGTTAATAGTTAAGCTCAACAGCAAGGTGTTAGCCAAGCGGCTGCTGCTAACAATCAAGCGACCAAGTCAGAACACAAATGTTAAGACCAGATAATAGCTTCTAGAAAATAGAAAGTACTTACCTTACTTTCTGCATCTAAACGAAAAACGGGTTTAAAGTATGACACTCTTGACTTTCCATACTAAATCGAATGAGGGACGCAGCCAAAGCTGGGACTCAAATGCTAATGATAGCTCGGGCACAACGCCACAAGCAGAACTTTCAAAAGAGCATAAGGGCAACTTTATGGGAGAGGAAGCGGGAACACTGTCGTCACCAGAAAGTCTAAGCCACAAACAATAAGACGGTAATCAGGACAACTTGGCTGGGAGAGGGTGTGGAAACACAGCCATCACCAGCACCAAGCTGACACCAACCTGTCTGTCGAGGCTCTGCACAGCCGGCGCAGCTCCTGGAGGACGCGTCTAACGACCCGTAGCCCCGACTGTCAGTCGCGAAGCTTCACGCGGCCAGCTGTTTGCAGAGAAATCCCTCAGATCAAACGTTCAAACCTGAACGCTGTAGGCTACGAAAACTTAGCCACGGTACCCTCGCGCAGCGAGAAGATGAAAAGGAACAGATCCTCTGACAATACCGGCTGATATAGCCGGTGTCACGTGGGTCACAGGTGACTTTGTTGTTATTGGTACTCGAGCTGCGCATGCGCGCGATGGACATATCCAGTGCTAAAGCACCGCCTCTGGCGGTCAGTAGGGACGAAATAGAACTACATAGGTGAGTATGCTGCCGTCAGGTCATTTATATTATTTTGACGTATTTAATAAATCAGTTTAATGATTTAAAGGTTAGGCAACGTTTATGTAACCCCAATCGCTGCGGCTTAAACCCCACTAAATAACCATAACATCACTGTACTTAACCAACTTGTATACTAATCACCTGTGTTTCCAGCTGACCCATCTCAGTGCTTTGCGTTCCTTGTATGAACATATTCATTTTTGAAGAGCTCTCAACCATCTTTTGTTATTTCAAGTGTGATTCCCTATTGATATGGCGAATCACATCAGCTCTGCCCTGGTGTCGGCATTCTAATTCATGCCTGCATATGGAACACCAAAAATGAAAAGGTGTAGTCCCAGGCGTGATGAATGGCCATTCCTTGGTCCATTGGGAATTAAACTTGGAGCCATATGAGGCTGCCCCTGCGTTCTTCCTTTTTTTTGGATGCACACAGCGCCTCACACTCAGTGTAATGAGGTCTATGAGGAAGAGATTTAGATATTGAATTAGCTTATTGAACACAAGTGTAGACACTGACTTAACATGTTACAAATCATAACAAATAACAAGCATAATGGTATCCAAATGTGTAAACAGCAATCTACAATTGTGTAGTTCTCATTCATAACACTCCGTTCGATGTCTCACTATGGGATGCGCCTCAACGCGTATGCAAACAGAAGCATCAATCTCATTACGCCAATCCTGATTGGCTGGTGATCTTGACGTCAACGTCAGGGAATCCACCAACCCCTTAAGTAGCTTGCGCTACGATGCAGCGTCATTCAAACACCTCTTCTCGCTTCAGAGCACATCTCGATTTATCAGTAACCGGGCTAGCTTAACGGTCCACAGACTGAACCCAAAGCTAACATTCGGTCGACGGGCGCTTGCTGGTTACTTTTTTTGCTTTGCAAGAAGACTGAGCAATATTAACACACCAGTTAATATTGTAATCTGCCTCGCCGTTTCTTTCTGTCGAAATAACGTTAAGGTTTGATTTTTTTCTTCAAGCTAGTAACATACCTGTTGCTAGTTTGTTCTTCCCTCCACACCGACACCACGGTAAAGAGGACGTTCTCTTTTCTCTCTCACACCAGAGGAGACAGAGATAAAAAAAAAAGGTATTAACACACCAGTTAATATTCTTTAAAGAATAAAATCTACACCGTCGCCTTTTTTCCTTTCGGACTAACGGCAAGGTTGGATTTTTTTCTCAGTAACGTACCTGTTACTAGCACGTCCACTCCACGCCGACACCCCGGCGATCGAAGATGGACCCTTCTCTCCCTCACACCAGAGGAGTCAGGGACTCGGAGGCTCGGCTATGCGGCTGCAGGTTTAAGATTGCAGGCACAGACTCACACCGGGTCTGCTCGTCCTGCCTCGGGCTGGAACACGCCCGGGAGGCTATCGATAACCCCGGCTCGGGCGGGCATTGTACCCGCTTTACCATTAAGAGCCTCCGCCGACGGTTAGCACGCCAAGCTAGCTTGTCGGGACAGGACCCCCTCATGTCCGCTGATTCGCCGGTGTAGGAGCAGACACAGTAGTGGTGGCTTAAAGCCCAGCTCTGCTCCGCGCCGTCCGTTAGATGAGCCTGGTCAGATTAATAAGAAAAGGAGTTCAAAACACCGGCATAAAAGTTATAACAATAATCTGATTTTAATGGTAAAAAGACACAATACGAAAATACAGAGTGCCCTGTAACAGAGCACTCCGGGCCCCCCGCTCCACTGCCGTGCGATACAGGTATCGGGACCAGCCAGTCAGCAACAGGGGGCACCGTGCATGAATAAACAACAGTATATATGGACCTTTTTGGGGCGGAGAGTCACTGCTTATCTTCCACCGGACTCTACTCCTTTAATTTCCCAGGGAAGGTTTCACACAAACTATTCTTTCCCAAACAATCAAACATTGTACACAGATATATTAGTATCAAACATTGTACACAGATATATTAGTATCAAACATTGTACACAGATATATTAGTATCAAACATTGTACACAGATATATTGGTGCTTGAGATTATACTGGCCCCAAAAAGAACCTTGAAAAGGACATGTGTGTGTGTTTGGTAAGAGGAAGTGTGTGTGTGTGTGTGTGTGTGTGTGTGTGTGTGTGTGTTGATATCTTGGTCAGGGAGTGTATTGTGTGTGTGTGTGTGTGTGTGTGTGTGTGTGTGTGTGTGTGTGTTGATATCTTGGTCAGGGAGTGTATTGTGTGTGTGTGTGTGTGTGTGTGTGTGTGTGTGTGTGTGTGTGTGTGTGTGTGTGTGTGTGTGTGTGTGTGTGTGTCAGGGTGTCTGGGAAAGTGTATGTAAGAAGGTTTATATATATTGGATTACTTTAAAACAGTCCCAAATAATACATGTTCACTTCAATACAGTTCAAAATAATACCTGTTTACTTTAATACAGTTTAGAACAATATCTGTTTGCTTTAGTGTGCATCTTGACCGGGTGGCGACAATACCTATTGACGCAGCAACCACTGTAAGTCATATTCTTGTTTAATTAGACTTCTCTATTTCAGTTATTCTACTCTGTATAATTCTTCTGTAGTTATTGTAGCTAAAACGGCGCTTTTGAGAGATTTTAAATCTCAGATCTGTTCACGTGAACCTGTTACACAGGGCTCAGTAGGCAATCAAGCCTGCATTAAAATAGGCAGGGCCTCTCAGCTGATTGTGTGAAGTGTACAACAGCGTGAAGTGGTCATCTTCCAGCTAAAAAAGCATTCAAATAGCGGATTCAAAAACTGAAGAAGTCAGTGTGCATCTTGACCGGGTGGCGACAATACCTATTGACGCAGCAACCACTGTAAGTCATATTCTTGTTTAATTAGACTTCTCTATTTCATTTATTCTACTCTGTATAATTGTTCTGTAGTTATTGTAGCTAAAACGGCGCTTTTGAGAGAATTTAAATCTCAGATCTGATCACGTGAACCTGTTACACAGGGCTCAGTAGGCTATCAAGCGTGCATTAAAATAGGCAGGGCCTCTCAGCTGTCGCCCATCAGCCGTAGAGAGTTAACTAATTAGAGGGGCGTGGCCCCACAGCTGTGAGAACTCAGCAATCAGGCGTCCATTTAGGTAGCTCTTTCCTTGAGTGTCAGCTTCAGCGTCAGACAGACAAAGACATTGGAGTCCCGAGGGTGGCAAAGAGGAGGCAAATCCTACTCTGATTGAGCTAAGTATTGCTGGTGTCTTATTTTTCTTTTCTTTAGCTTTCTAGCCCCTCTTGCTATAATCATGTGTATTTTCTCCATTCCTGTTCATGTGTCTTCTCGCAATTATCACTGGCCCCGTGTATCTCCTAATCGCTATAACCGGCCTGCTCTCGTCTATCCCACGTGCTCCACTGACATCCAACATCTAGTTTCAGGCGGCCTGTGGAACTGCCAGTCAGCTGTTCCTTAGGCTGACTTCATCTCTGGCTCCGCCTCCCTGCAGACCCTGGATTTCCTTGCTCTCACTGAGACCTGGATTACTCCATCCAACACATCCACCCCAGCAGCTCTCTCCACAGCATCCTCCTTCTCCCATACACCCAGACCCTCTGGCAGAGGAGGGGCACTGGTCTCCTGCTCTCTCCACAGCATCCTCCTTCTCCCATACACCCAGACCCACTGGCAGAGGAGGTGGCACTGGTCTCCTGCTCTCTCCCAAATGGAGCTTTTCCCTCTTCAAGCTACCTAACTTCACTCCTTCCACCTTTGAACTCCATGTCGTCACAGTAACCCATCCTATACAATGAACCCTTGTTGTTCTCTATCGTCCACCAGGCGCCTTGGGGGACTTCTTGGAGGAATTAGATCATCTCCTCTCACACATCCCTGAAACTGGTCCTCCCGCTGTACTTCTCGGAGACTTCAACCTCCAGACGGGGAAGATAGACAAACTAACATCTCTGTTAACCGCCTTTGCTTTCTCACTGTCTCCGTCCCCACCAACTCATAAAGCTGGCAATGTCCTTGATCTCATATTCTCAAGGAACTGCGCTACTTCTAACCTCTCTGTAAACCCGCTCCACACATCCGATCACTTCTTCATTTCATTCTCTCTACCCCTTTCCAAACATAACGAACTAATCTCTTCTCATCCTGCACCTGTCCGCCGTAACCTCCGTTCCCTCTCCCCCTCTACCTTTGCCTCATCGGTGCTCTCAGCCCTCGCTTCCTCTGACTCGTTCCAACTCCTGCCTCCAAACTCTGCTGCAACAACATTAACCTTTCTGTTGGTCACTTGTTAGCAGACCCTTCACGTGATGGCAGAGCGAACAGGTACAGGCAGGGCCCATAATGATCGCCCTATAGTTTAAATCTACTACCCACACATGGAAATGGGTTACTTTAAAAAAAAAAAAAAAATGTATTTAGGAACCTATCCATGTGATTTTTAGTGGGGGTCGACCTCAAATCCTCTATGGGGGTCCAGGGGCATGCCCCCCCGGTAAGATTTTATTTTTTATTTTGGAGTTAAATGCATCAATCTGGTGCATTTTGAGGGGAAAATAAAGAGACTAGATCTATGGAAACACCTATATTAAACAGAACTGTATACATTTCAATAATCATAAAATCATGGCCATAACCAATACCATACCATTTCCAATATGAAAAAAACACTGAAACTTGTTTATTAATTTATTTTTGGTTCATTTATAGTTTTGAGTGTGTCTGTGCTCCTGAATAAGCCTCTCCTGTCTCCCTCCTCTCCTCCTCTTTGAGGCAGCAGCAAAGACTAGTTTTCTCTCAACAAATTTTAAAAGTGTATCTTACCTTTTTTCACCCAGTTAACTTTTTATTTATTTATTCATGCATATTTTACTAATCACATTACATTTCATTTAGCTGACGCTTTTATCCAAAGCGACTTATAATGACCGATTACAGGGACATTCTCCCTGGAGTAACTAAGGGCTAAGTGCCTTACTCAAGGGCACACTAGTGGTGGTGTTCCTCACGGGATTTGAACTCACAGCCTTCCGATCTTCAGCCCACCTCGCTATCCATTAGACCAATCACTACCCTCTCAAATGGAAATATGTGTTTACATAAATGGTGACCACACTGTTTGAGACCCACTGAGAACTTAGACTAAGTTAACTATCTAAACACTCAGAGAGTCCTTTACCTCACCTGAGCTGAGCTTATCCCGAGCTTGAATGACACACAGAGACCAATCAAGGGCTCTGATTTATGATCTGTATGACAGTGGCCATGTCGGCAGGCCACATCATGTGGACAGCCAGTCACCCTGTGTGAGGCAGGCCACTTAACAGGCCAGAAGGAGGCGAGATCAGTGCAAGGTAGCGAGGGATCATTGTCCACAAGTTAATTGATCGCAGATGGCGTCGTGGTCACGGACGAATAAAAAAAAAAATTATTAAAAAAAAAATTATTAAAATATTATATAAAAAAAAACCAACCTAAATGGGTCGCGAAATATACTTGGGCGGCCGTTAATATACCTGGGCGGCCCGCCCAAGTATAGTCTATGTGTGGGAAACCCTGCTTAATGCCGGAAAAACAAAATCGTTATTAATAGGATCAAATTATCAGTTAAAAGGTGAACCAAAATTGCAACTACATTTAAACCATATTGAAATTGAACAGGTCAAGGAGACACAATTGCTAGGTATAACCCTGGATCATAAATTATCTTGGTCTAAACAAATTGATAATGTTGTATGTAAAATGGGAAGGGGTGTGTCACTTGTAAAAATAATTGTAAAATATTTGCCTATGGATGTCAGTAGACAAGTTTTGGATGCTTTGGTTCTGTCGCAGCTTGATTATTGTTTGGTTATACGGTCTAGTGCTGCTGAAAAAGATTTAAACAAACTACAAGTAGCACAAAATAAGGCAGCACGATGTGCACTCAGAGCTCCTACAGAACCAGAGTCACCGAAATGCTGGAGACACTGAAATGGTTAACTGTCAGACAGAGGTCAACTTATATTTTATTACATTTTGTCAGAAATATTACAGTGACTCACTCACCAGATATATTATCACAAAGGTTTATAGAGCAATATGCACAACATAACTATCAAACACGACATACAATAGAAGGAAGGATTGTATTCCCAAATCTAAATCAAATATGGGACAGAAAACAGTCAGAGCCGTGATCAGCTGGAACTCTTTACCGGTTCACATAGTTCAGGAACATTCTCAAGTACATTTCAGAAGGTTGCTAAAACATTATTTAAGTATTACAAAGTAAATTTGAACTGTGCCTGTGGCTATGTATGCATATATTATTATGTACACTTATTTGTATTTACTTTTGTTTGGCCTTAGGATGGCGATAATTGGATGACCATTTTAGTTTCACTTCATTTCACTGTAAATAGCATGAAATTATGAGCTGTTTTGTTTTTGTTTTAATTTTGTTGTATGTTTATGTATGTTTTGAGTGTGTGAGGACCCCAGGAAGAATAGCCAATGCTCATGATAGTGCTAATGGGGATCCTAATAAAGAAAAAAAAAAAAAGACAACAGAGTAAACGTTTGCTAATGGAGTCTATTTTGTCCCAAGAAAAAGTTCATGACTATTGATACAAAATATATATCAATAAACCTATTGTTACTTTTGGCGGTATTCCCCACACATTGTCAGTACACTATTACTGTAATATTTACACTTACCCATGTCCAAATGGATCCTTGTTGTTGTCTTTCTGTTCTTCTTCTTCAGAAGAGTTGAAGACTTCAGGTTCTGAGGCTCTATCTTCACTGCTGCTAGCGAAAACAATCTCTAGCGAAGTCGGCAACTGTAACATTTTCTTTAGCCATTTTCTCTGTCTCTGTCTCTGTCTCTCTCTCTCTCTCTCTCTCTCTCTCTCTCTCTCTCTCTCTCTCTCTCTCTCTCTCTCTCTCTCTCTCTCTCTCTCTCTCTCTCTCTCTCTCTCTCTCTCTCTCTCTCTCTCTCTCTCTCTCTCTCTCTCTCTCTCTCTCTCTCTCTCTCTCTCACAGACGTAAACTGATGGGAGACGCGTGGTTTATGTTTTTTTTTATTTGGTGGGTAGGTCCTTAGCAGTGTCGAGCCGTGACTTTTATACCTAGGCCCTCTGACCCCCGCTTCCCTCGAAAGAAAAGAAGCGATATTACGTCACAGCGTATACTTCAGCGGAATATCAAAACAGCGGCCCAGGGTGCAAAACGCATCAATGACAGCGACCCTCTACCACACAGAACAACACCATTTATATAAACACCTACACTGTAAAACCCGATTAGTTCGGAGTACTCAAAACTTTTGTGGAAACTGATTACCACCAAAGTTTTAAGTAAACTAACTTAAGACTATCAATCAATCAATCAATGTTTATTTATATAGCCCAATATCACAAATGTTACATTTGTCTCAGTGGTCTTCACAGTGTGTACAGAATATCAGTATGACAATACGACACCCTCTGTCCTTAGACCCTCACATCGTACAAGGAAAAACTTCCAAAGAAAACCCAGTTTAAAGGGAAAAATGGGAGAAACCTCAGGGAGAGCAACAGAGGAGGGATCCCTCTCCCAGGACGGACAGACGTGCAATAGATGCCGTGTGTAAATTGAAAAGATAATACATTTGCAACATAGGTAGTCCAGATGTTTGGAAATGCATGTGTGTATAATAGGAAGATGAATCCACGAGGATATCCATCCAGGACCTATGATCCAGGACCACAGCCACGACTCAAGATCCAGCGCTCGCGATCCAGGACACAGGACCGCAGGATCATCCATGACTCCGGATCCCAGCGTATATATAGACACCAAAAAGAAGGACATTTGGGGAAGCTGGGTTAATCGGAACATGAGAGTACACGGGTATAGACAGAGAGAAGGAAGAAGTCAGATGTCCCCCGACAAACTAAGCCTATATCAGCAAAACTAGGGGCTGAATCTAATCAGCCCTAACTATAAGCTTTATCAAAAAGGAAGGTCTTAAGCGCACTCTTAAAAACGGATAGGGTGTCTGCCGCCCGAACACAAACTGGAAGCTGATTCCACAAATGTGGAGCTTGATAAGAAAAGGCTCTGGCTCCCATTGTACTTTTAGAGATTCTAGGAACAACCAACAACCCTGCATTCTTGGAACGCAATGCCCTAGTAGGACAGTAGGGTATAATGAGTTCTTTAAGGTAAGATGGCGCCTGCCCATTAAGGGCTTTGTAGGCGAGAAGAAGAATTTTAAATTCTATCCTGTGTTCTATAGGGAGCCAGTGTACGGCAGCCAGAACAGGAGTAATGTGGTCCCTTTTCCTAACTCTGGTTAGTACACGAGCCGCAGCATTTTGAATCAGCTGAAGCGACTTGATTGACTTCTTGGTACTCCCTGATAATAAAGAGTTACAATAATCCAGCCGAGAAGTAACAAATGCATGGACTAGTTTCTCTGCATCGTTTTGAGGCAAGATATGCCTGATTTTTGCAATGTTAAGTAGATGGAAGAAGGCGGTCCTTGAAATTGATTTTATGTGGGCGTTAAAGGATAAATCCTGATCAAATATAACACCAAGATTCCTTACAGTCTCACTGGAGGCCAAATTAATGCCATCCATAGTTAGTATATCTTTAGATAATTTGTTTCGTAGATTCTTCGGGCCAAGTACAATAACTTCAGTTTTGGTCGTGTTTAACATCAAAAAGTTTAAGGTCATCCACGTATTTAAGTCCTTAAGGCAGTCTTGAATTTTATTTAGATGATTAATTTCATCAGGCTTGATTGATAAATATAGTTGAGTATCATCCGCATAACAATGAAAGTTTACAGAATGATTCCTTATAATATTGCCTAACGGAAGCATATATAATGTGAACAAAATAGGTCCGAGCACTGAGCCCTGTGGCACTCCATGGCTAACTTTGGTTTGCGTGGAAGATTCATCGTTAACACGTACAAACTGAGAGCGTTCAGATAGATAGGACCTAAACCAGCCTAAAGCAGTTCCCTGTATGCCAACTAAGTGCTCTAGTCTTTGCAATAGGATATCATGGTCGATAGTATCAAATGCAGCACTGAGATCGAGCAAAACAAGAATAGAGACAAGTCCCTTGTCTGAGGCTATTAGAATATCATTTGTGACTTTAACCAGAGCTGTCTCTGTGCTATGATGTGTTCTAAAGCCAGACTGAAAATCTTCAAATAAATCATTGTTTTTTAAGTAATCACACAACTGTTTTGCGACCGCTTTCTCAAGAATTTTTGAGAGGAACGGAAGATTAGAAATAGGTCTATAGTTGGCTAAAACCTCTGGATCGAGGTTGTGCTTTTTAAGAAGCGGTTTTATCACTGCTACTTTGAATGATTGTGGAACATAGCTTGATAATAAAGACATATTCATAATATTTAATAAATAAGTGCTAATTAATGGAAAAACTTCCTTCAACAGCTTAGTTGGAATTGGGTCTAACATGCACGTTGATGGTTTAGAAGAGAGGATCATTGAATGTAATTGTTCAAGGTTAATGGCTGAAAAGCATTCTAGTTTACTATCTAGTGTAATATTAGAACTTACGATTCCGGGAGCTGTTGATAACACTATACTGGTCGAAGGCAAGAGGTCATTAATTTTGTTTCTAAGAGTAACAATTTTATCGTTAAAAAAGCACATTAAATCATTGCTACTGAGTGCTATGGGAATAGAAGGCTCAATGGAGCTGTGGCTCTCTGTCAGCCTGGCTACAGTGCTGAAAAGAAATCTTTCATTATTCTTATTCTCATCTATTAATGAAGAGTAGTAGGCTGCTCTCGCTTTACGCAGTGCTTTCTTATATTCATTGAGAGTAATATGCCAAATTAAACGAGATTCTTCAAGTTTAGTGGAATGCCATATCCTTTCAAGTTGTCTAGACTTTTGCTTTATTTTTCGGGTTTCGGCATTATGCCATGGAGCTAATCTATGTTGTTTTATTTTCTTCTTTTTCAAAGGAGCAACAGAGTCTAATTTTATTCGCAACGCATCTATAGCACTATCAACAACATGATCAATTTGGGGTGGTGTACATTTTGTATAAGTTTCCTCCCCTACATGCAGACATGCTATCGAGTTAAGTATTGGTGGAATCTCTTCCTTAAATGTGGCTATAGCACTAACAGATAGGTTTCTGCTGCAAAAGCTTTTGACTAATGCTTTGTAGTCTAGTAACAGTACTTCAAAAGTTACTAAGAAATGGTCGGATAAAGCAGGATTATGCGGTTCGACTAATAGTTGCTCAATTTCAATACCATAAGTCAGAACAAGGTCGAGAGTGTGATTATAACAGTGGGTTGGTTTATTTACACTCTGACAGAAACCAACAGAATCTAATATAGAGTTAAATGCAACAGTAAGGCTATTTTTATCATCGTCAACATGAATATTAAAGTCACCTACGATAATTACTTTGTCTGTTTTAAGAACCAAAGTTGATAAAAACTCAGAGAATTCTGATAAGAATTCTGAATAAGGACCTGGTGCACGATACACTGTAACAAATAAGATTGGCTGCAAAGTTTTCCAGGTCGGATGCGTAAGACTAAAAACGAGGCTTTCAAAAGAGGTATAATTACATTTTGGTTTAGTATTGATAAGTAAAGACTATAGAGTAAATGATTGATCAAAAATGATAAGTTACTTAAACTTAAAACTTTAATTATTATTTGTGTATTATTTAAGTATACTGTACTTATAAACATTGTTTAACACATTTAACATTTTTTATTTCTCCATAATGAATTAGTTTGATGCAAAAGTACTTAAATGCATGAATATTGAAATCAACAAATATATTTCTAGATAACTCATTGGCCAATATTTTCTTATTTATTTTTTTAAGTACAAAATATTCAGAACTTCAACAACTTCTGTAGACTTTAGTTTTTTTTATTTATTCAGTCTTAAATTGTTCATCCAATCAAAACATGAATTCTAAAACATGCAATTTCTTACTGCAACATTTTTTTTTAAAAAAGACCATCAAACTGTAAGTTACATTTCAAAATAAAATTAAAATGTACTTTTCAAAAGGTACTTATTGTTCACAAAAAAGTAAAATTAATACAAATTAGTTATGTTTTCTATTTGTAAAAAGAAACATTTCAAGGAGTTTTGCAAGCAGTTTGAGTATGTATTCCATATCCTTGATATCAGACGGCAGCTACCTACACTAGTTGGCTCTTTGATTTCACTTGTTAGATATATGGTCACACTAGTTTGGCACTCTGCTTTACTAGTTGAATACACAATTATACTAGTCACTCTTTTTCAGCAATGAGTGGCACTTTTGTCCGACTAGTAACCACATAAGCCTTACTAGTGACGCCACGAGCAGCACTAAAGTCCCAACTTGAGTTTTTGCAGTGCTGTTAACTTTTAGTGTCACTAGTACGGTCAGAGGGTCACTAGTTCATCAAAAAATCTTACAAGTTGGGACTTTGATGCTGCTCCTGGCGTCACTAGTAAGGCTTATGTAGTAACTAGTCAGACAAAAGTGCCACTAGTGGCTGAAAAAGAGTGACTAGTATAATGTGTTATTCAACTAGTAAAGCAGAATGTCAAACTAGTGTGACCATATATCTAACAAGTGCAATCAAAGAGCCAGTTAGTGTAGGTAATTGCTGTCTGATATCAAGGATATGAAATACATTCTCAAATGGCGTGCCATTGGAGTTAAAGTGCAAAGATGAACAACTGTAGGCACAGGGTTTCAGTGGTTTACCACCATCAAGGACCATCAGCACTTTCAGTGCAAACATGAACAACTGAGGTAGATTTAGACATATTCTACCAAATGTAAACATCATTCAACTGCTTTAAGCAACAAATTAACTGTGCAACACAAACATTGGCATGTGCAAAGTTTCAACCTGTAACACAGCCTACTCTCTCAGTAACAGGTAATTTTTTTAGATTGAGTAGGCAGCCCAAGGCCCATCAGCCCTTTCTGTGCAAGCATGAACAACTGAGGTAGATTTAGGGGAAATACATATTCTACCAAATATAAACATTAAACTGCTTTAAGCAACAAACTATCAAATAATTAACTGTGCAACACAAACATTGGCATGTGCAAAGTTTCAACCTGTAACACGGCCTACTCTCTCAGTAACAGGTCATTTTTTAGATTGAGTAGGCAGGGTTTCAGTGGTTTACCATCATCAAGGCCCATGAGCACTTTCTGTATGAAAGTGAAAGTGTTGATGAGTTTCTTGGGGTAGTCCAAATGTAACACGTACATCAAGCCGAAGAACAATGCAAAGGAATCCGCCATCCTGGGGATATTGCTGATGACGAAAACACCTTCCACCAGAATAGCAGTACTTGCCGGACTGAGATCAACTTCACTTGGAGTGCCCTCGGTGACCATGCTGACAATAGCAACCGGTGTGTTGGTGATGTCTGGCCGGTCCACCTCCTCTGCCTGGAAATGCATAGAGTCCAACTGTAAGGTTGACTTGAAGTAACTAAACAATCTCATTCACATATTCCTCAACAGGTAAGTATATAGGAAGGTATTTCAAAAATGTGTTTCGGTGGCCCTGAAGTGCAAGACACCACAGCATTTCAGAAAACACCACAGCATTTCAGAAAACACCACAGCATTTCAGAAAACGCTTCAGCATTTCAGAAAACGCTTCAGCATTTCACATTGGACGGAAAGGGTATTCCTTTAGGGAGAACACTTCTTGTTTGTGATTGGACAGAGCCAGCCAGAGAAGCACTGCTGTGATTGGTTGTTTTTGCTGCCAGTCAAGAAATGACGCTTCGTGATTGGTCAACACCCGACAGCGAAATATGTCCCAACCATGGTCCCACAACGTATGGTCCCAACACATCAGCCGTTAGCACACACTCAGATCTCACAGCTCCTCATATCTGTTCAGAAACTGGACAAAAGTTAAACATGTACAAACCACAGACTGTCTGTGTCATGGTGAATACAGTCGCTGCTTTATTTATGTCTGTATGATGTTGTTGTGTGGACGGAGCAGCTACAGGTTAGTTTAGCCTGATGAATCCGATTCAGAAAACACGCATTTTAAAAGCTTTTCGCCTGCCGTCTTGTCTGCAGACTTGTCAAAGCGTTAATTCATGGTTTTTACTAACTGTTATCAGTATGTAGTTACTTCGGCACCACTTTGAAACGTGTATTACAATTAAATCACGGTCAAATATGTTCATTTTGTTGTAGGATTTACATGGAGATACGCCCCGTCCCCTCTCCAGCGTCTTGTTTGAATGACAGGAGCAAACACAGCTGACAGCCGCGGTGAAACTCGAGCGATTAGTGCGATGCGAATATTGGGTGGTCTACCATAGTATTTACATGGAGATAAGCCCCTTAAAAACCATGAGTTAATAAAGCATTAATTCTGTGTTTACTCCTGTCATTCAAACAAGACGCTGGAGAGCGGGCGAGGCGGATCTCCATGTAAATCCTACAACAAAATGAACATATTTGACCGTGATTTAATTGTAATACACGTTTCAAAGTGGTGCCGAAGTAACTACATACTGATAACAGTTAGTAAAAACCATGAATTAACGCTTTGACAAGTCTGCAGACAAGACGGCAGGCAAAAAGATTTTAAAATGCGTGTTTTCTGAATCGGATTCATCAGGCTAAACTAACCTGTAGCTGCTCCGTCCACACTCACAACAACATCATACAGACATAAATAAAGCAGCGACTGTATTCACCATGACATAGACAGTCTGTGGTTTGTACTTGTTTAACTTTTGTCTAGTTTCTGAACAGATATGAGGAGCTGTGAGATCTGAGTGTGTGCTAACGGCTGATGTGTTGGGACCATACGTTGTGGGACCATGGTTGGGACATATATCGCTGTCGGGTGTTGACCAATCACGAAGCGTCATTTCTTGACTGGCAGCAAAAACAACCAATCACAGCAGTGCTTCTCTGGTTGGCTCTGTCCAATCACAAACAAGAAGTGTTCTCCCTAAAGGAATACCCTTTCCGTCCAATGTGAAATGCTGTGGTGTTTTCTGAAATGCTGTAGTGTTTTGTGAAATGCTGTAGTGTTTTGTGAAATGATGTAGTGTTTTGTGAAATGCTGTGGCGTTTTGTGAAATGCTGTAGTGTTTTGTGAAATGCTGTAGTGTTTTCTGAAATGCTGTAGTGTTTTCTGAAATGCTGTGGTGTTTTCTGAAATGCTGTAGTGTTTTGTGAAATGCTGTGGTGTTTTGTGAAATGCTGTGGTGTCTTGCACTTCAGGGCCACCGTATTTCTTTTATATATCTGAAAATATTTTTGATTGCTCCCGTCTGTTTGTTTTTTTTAACTGGAAGGGTGAAATAGCTAAACAGTTTCTTACAAGCACACATTCTGACCTCACTAGCAGTACTTTGAGTGCACTAAATACTTACGCTCCAAGACTTGAAGAACTCTGGGTCCTCCTCACGCAGGTATAATGGGAGGGCTCGAAGGGCTGCATTGCGTTTCATGTGGACATCCTGTACTTCCTGGAAAGACAAGCAAAAACTAGCATAATTAAAAAGCAATGGCTTTTTTTTAATTAATATATACATGTTTATTTTTGATTGTTGTCTAATTAAAAAAAAAAATCTGTTATCGTTATATTTGTGACACTCTTCTGAAAAATACAATCCAGTATATTTTACATTATCGGTTCATGATGTGAATTTGAATGAATGTGGTTTTTGTGTAAAAGTAAATAAGCATTAATATTTGGACCAAACTTCTAGTAAACTCACCTGGAGATCACAAATCCTTAGGATTTCACGCAGGGCCTCAGATACCTTGCCAGTGCGTGCCGCCTTCTGCCTGTACAAGGCAATCAGTCGCAGGGTGTGTCTGTCTAGTTCAGAAAAGAACTGGTTCCGTAGGTTGACGTTTGTGATTCGTTGAAACTCAGCAGAAACCTACAGGAACACACAAATGTATAAAGATCATTAATGGATATGCAATTGTAAAATTATTAGTGATGCAACCGGTTTTGTTGTTTCCGTAAAAATATATTACAACATGATCATATCAAAGTATTCATTTAATTTGTATTATTATTTATATTATAAAAATAAATATCGTTTTATAATATATTAACATTGAACAACAACACTGTTCCATTGTGTGCAAAGTAGGCAGTTTCTGCAAGCACAAATGTCGACACAATGTCCAAACTACCTGCATGGTTCCTGCTTTTGTGAGCATTAAATGATGAATAGACATTTGTGCTGTAGCTACAGTTCTTAAATGGGCATGTTACAGTTTCAAGGTTCTTTAAGTGTCCCCTTAAATGACTGAACACTGTTGCTTCAGAGAACGAATGTTTAAAGTTACACAAGGGGCAGCTAAAAATTGCACATCCTCCTTGTGCTCCCTCACTTGCACCAGTACTACACACATTTTTGTGAAGCCGTGATAAATGAATTTTCAATGCATTAAATGATTGAAATGTACAAATGCAAGAGTCATAGACACATGGCAAAGGGCTAACTCTTGAGTACTGGCTATGCTTCAAACGATAGTGCCTAAATAACTGAGCCTGGGTGTCTGACGAGACAGCACATAATTTGCACTTCCACGCCATTGAACCATTTCAACTTCAACAAAGCATGATGATCGGATCTGTAGATAGGCCAGTTCTGTTCAAGTTACCTTGAATCTTACTGCTATGAACCAGCTTCACCCTACGACAAAAAGAAATGTGCAGAGTTTTAATACAAGTTTGCAGTTTTCATTAGCTTACTGTCACTAGCAAACATGCCTGTGTGTAGGCCTCAACGTAATTGTGGAAAACAGCCCTAGCTAGCTACTAGCTTAATTCAGGAATAACATCACATTTACCAGATAATATCGGATAACATTAAGCACCAGTAACACACTTATAAACAGTAGGGCTGCCGTTGACTGATAGGAGTTACTAGCTAAAGTTAACATGCTGCTGCTCTGACGTTAACGTCCTTACACTCCATTGAACCATGCGACTTCAACAAAGCATGATGATCGGATTACTGTAGAAAGGCCAGTTCTGTTCAATGTTGTGAAATGTTCCTAATTAAATAAATAAACCTACTGGAAAAAAGTTCTAAATTAATTAATTGAAAAAACAGAACACAGTATGGGTTAGCAATAACTTACCTTGAATATTGATGCAACAGCTTCACCCTACGGCAAAAATAAATGTGCAGAGTTTTAATACAAGCTTGCCGTTTGCATTAGCTTACATCTAGCTAGCATCAACGTAATTGTGGAAAACAACTCTTGCTAGCTACTAGCTTAATTCAGGAGTATTCAGGAATGACATCACATTTACCAGATAATAGCGTTAATAAGCACCAGTAAGTAACACACTTTTAAACAGTAGGGCTGCCATTGACTAATAGGAGTTTCTAGCTAAAGTTAGCATACTGCTGCTCTAACGTTGAGGTCCTTACAGTACTTAACCGGCAGTCCGAAATTCAAAAAATAGCGCGAAGCAGCCGGTAACTGCGGCGCTCTGCACGTAACTCTGAATTAAACAACAGTTTAAACAGTCTAACGATCACATATAATCTTCGGGTGGTATATCCTTACAATATTATAACAAGAAAAGCAGTTTTAACGACTTATTTTGGTACTTACAAGTTAAACCATGTGTGGAATCCCTTCGCTTGCAAGAGCCGCCATGTTGGATGGATTTTTCTCGATTCGTCGCAACGTCATGACGTAATGACGTCAGACGCTGCGTGACTGTTCACTCACAAGTTTTCATTCAAATTTGAATATTCACTCATAAACTATGATTCACATAAAATTAAACAGCACTTTTCGTTAAGAGAACGTATAAATGTAATGTTCGGTTGACTTGATATTTGGTTTTGATTGCAGTACTCATAATACTTATGAGTTAGTAGTACTGTTGGGGTTTACAGTGTATCATGACAGGGCTCCCACAGCCAAGTAGCAATTACAAATGAATTAAGTCGGCACGGCGGCCCACATTGAAAATGACTTAGGCCTACCTTTGATGATCAAATCACTGAAACACAAAGTCCATCCTCCTGTCCTTTTGGACGAAGCACTTGCGGGTCATTCAGCTGATCCTTTGCCACTCCAGTTTATCATTGGAACTCAATCTTGAAAATGACTCGGTTAATAATTTCGCAACGATGTCATCACTATCACTGAAGTGAGCCATCATGAACGAACTTATGCTGCTAATCATAAATCTATCCATCATAAATCTATCCATCATAAATCTATCGATTAGATTTATGATTCAGAAATAATAAAAGTAGGATAGACATGTGGATATTATCCGGCTGAACAAAACGTGCATTTATCTAACAGGTTCGTTTTCCACAGACCTTATTTCGAGCTATTTTCCAAAATCCTGTGGAGAAATCCCACTGCTTTCTGTCGAGGGAATCCGAGCGCAGCTTACTTCCGGGTTTTAGGACGCGTCACTGCACCACTTGCATAGACCTCACAGCGGGCGGAACTTGTCATAAAGTCCGCGAAAATAAAGCCCGCCCTTTTAGAGGGAAGATATGATTGGTCAATTGTACTGTCACTTGAGATTACTCTCTCGTTGAGTTACTGTAGCGGGCCCTCTGTGAATGTAGAGAGGGACCAACAAGCTCTCCCGTCTTCACAGAACTCGCAGAGACGTCATTTAACCCTTCACATTCCAACAGAAACTGAACAGGCAGATTCGAAGGATTTATTTCTTTGGAAATATTATTTTAAATAAAATTAAATCAAGTTATTTTGGTAAAACTAATGAAAAATGTAACAACAAAAAAATATAAAAAATAATATTTAAAAAAAAATGTTTTTTTTTTATGTTTTCAAACATTATTTTTTAGAATATCTTAGGCCCTCACAGAGGGCCTAGAGGGCCCTGACGGCTCGCCACTGGTCCTTAGTGATTTATCGATGTCCATTGGTCATTTCAGACCATGATGGCTGCCGGCCGAGATTTCCTTGACGGACACACAAATCCACCAATCCTACACAGTGTGAAGTCAAGCTGCTTTAAGCGGCCATATTGGCTGCTGTGCCCTGAGAGGCTTCTCAATACTCAAATGTCCCCTCCTCGACTCCTCGACTCCTCGGTCCTCCAGTAGTGACCCGGAAATTAATTTCAGCACGCCATTTTGAAGGACATCTCATTTTTCTAAATGCACACCGAGGACCGAGCGTCGAGGAGGCTCTCTGGAGAAGCTATAACCGAGGATACACTGATGGTTCCTCCACGGCTCCTCCGCAGAGGCATTTCCGGGAACGGTGGAGGCGTGATGCACGGCCGGACTTATCTCAGCCAATGACAGCTCTGCATGCATCCTCTGGATATTATTTTAGAAACTGCTTTCATCGCGTCGCGATGTTTACAGTGAGAACAGCTGTGAGGTCCATGCAGAAAGCAGAGCAGTGTGTATAATATATATCACTCAGTATAACCGGCCTACATTACTCTCTTTATTTGCTGTAGTTTAGTAGCCTAGATATCTACAAACAAAGACTCGATATTTTTCTAAGACCATTTAGTGCTTCACATAATAAAATACACAACGGCTGTAGCCTGATTATGCTTTAGGAGCTGTAAGTGTGTGTGGTAGGCAGTGTGTATGTGTGTGTGTGGTACAGTGTGTAGGTGTGTGTTGTACAGTGCGTAGATGCGGCGGACAGACGGGTCTCAGTTGGTTTGGTGTCCTCTGCTTACTTTTAATACTTGTAAATACAACTTTTGGCCCATAATTTCAATTCCCCATTTCAGCGACCAGGGAGAGGGGGGGATATATCCAGTCTCTGATTGTGTTACGTTATTATGAGAGTGCTCTCATACTTTAAATTGTATATATTTATATAAATATTTGTGTGTGTGTGTCCGCATCTGTAGCCTGTTATTGTCTCATTATACCGTACTCTCAATGAATTCAAAGTAATATGTTAATATGTGGGGGAACAATGTTCAGCTGATCTAACAGAGATTATAAAATACGACAAAACACTCGACAGCTGATGCAGCTGTTGCCACGTAATAATGAACGGACGTCGCTTTAATATGACCGCTCAGAGGAGAGGAGTTCTCATTTCTTTAACCGTCTGCTGCTTCCCCTCCTCTCTCCTCGGTTCCCCTCCTCGGTCCTCCGCTCGCATCTCCTGTGGGCGGGACTAAGTCTCGAGGAGGGGAGTCGAGGAGGGGACATTTAAGAATTGAGAAGCCTCTCTGGTTACAGTCTCACAGGAGATACCGCTGGAAAGCTACTCTTCCAGCGATTCCGCGGATATCTGATTCATATTTCTACCCCTTATAATCGAAAATATATGATTAATTACGTAAATTATGCGCACCTGGACGCGCCAGCGCGTCCACAGACTCCAAAGGGTTGATGACAAATACCATGAAATTCACAATGCAATGCAATGGTAACAATCAGTTCTCAAAACTTCTCATAAAAACCACAATGTGATGTAACTGTATCCTACAAAAACTATGCTAAAAACAACAAATTATAGTTTGTTATTTATTTCAATATATCTACTACATCAAATCACACATTGATCTATTAATTTTCAATGTATTCACTCCAACTTCAGATCACTCATTGATCTTTCACTCCTTGTTTTAAATTCAACACTCAGCAGCCTTCTTCCATGCATTAGAGAAAAAGAACAAGCAGTCACGCTCCGGGCTGCTGCTCGACAATTAGAGCAGAATGGGGAGAAGGGGGAGATACTTTCACAGACGAAGACAGACACACCCCGGCTGGAGTTCTCAGCCTTTTTAGGAGAAGGGGGCTTCTTTGAACAATTAACAAACAACAAACTATGGTATACCAAAACATTTAGCGCTTTATCACATGTTCTACATCACGGCCTGACAAAACATGGACAACTCCACTTTTGTATTTAATGAATTCACAGAGTCGCGAGGCAAGTTTTGTCTTTTTAACTCCCTGAACTCAGATTGGATTTATTAATCTCTTAATTACCGAACAGGCATGGTCTTTCAACCTGTTTTTTCCACTGAGAATCAATCTCTCAGTCTGTCCCCACTGTTCTCGTAAGCTCCCTGGTACTGGGACGCCTAGTTCACGTTCTTCTCGTTCAAATTCTCCTTCCATTATGACTTCGTATTTCTTTATCTGACTAAGGTTGATTTATGTTCACTAATTATATATATATTCACAGCTAGTTATATTCCCCGTACAGTCTATCCGGCCTTTATAGTGCAATGTATATTTCCTTTATCGTCACGTTTAGCTGGTTAGATTTTAACCCAACAGAACAAGAGATAGTGAGAATCCGGTCGTTTCAAATGGCTTTTGAAATTTGCGTTTTTCCTCTTGGAATTTTTTACTTATAACTCAACTTCGGTTCCTATGAGCCTCGGAATTGTTATTCTGATTAGTCATGGATGGAGACTCAATACTACCACTTGACTTCCCCAGCAAGTATACCCTGTGGGGACTCGATACCTCCACTAGGCGCAGGGACTCTATACCCTTCCAGCCGTTAGAGACTCTATACCAGGGGTACTCAAATACAAATCTTAAAGGTCCAAAATAAATGTTTCAATAAGACAAAGGTCCGTTTATAACGGTCATTCAAACTTTTAAACAATTGCAACAAGATTCTTAACACGAGGTTGCAAAAACTAAAATAATCTGTATGCAGCAGTTTTCATTGTTATTGTGCCTGTGCTTGTTTGTTTGTAGCCTTTATTTAACCAGGTGAAGCCCCTTGAGATCAAAAGATCTCTTTTTCAAGGGTGACCTGCAGGACATTAGTTACACATGTAACATAGAAACAACAGAACAACAATAAGGATGACATACAACATAATGTACAGGGTACAGTTTACAAAACTCTATTTACAGTGACAGGTACCATGTTTATCAGACAGCATGTCACCCAGCCGAGTTTCAGAGTGATGCAGGGGAACCAAAGTGCTCAGTTTTAAACAGGTTTGCAGACTGTTCCAATTTAGTGGAGCTGCACGACTAAAAGCTTTCTTCCCTAAGACAGTCCAAGCACTTGGCACATTTAATAAAACAACATCATGAGATCTCAGGCAATACGTACTTTCAATTCGTTGAGAGATCAGAGAGCAGATATAAAGAGGTAGTTTACCCAACATGGCTTTATAAATGAACATGTACCAGTGACTGTGCCTCCGTACAGTTATTGAAGGCAGACCTGCCTTGGCATACAGGGTACAGTGATGAGTGCTTTACAGTTAATAACAATTCTTAGTGCACTGTGATACGCAGCATCTAACTTGCTCAGGTAATTGGCAGGTGCATTCATATATATCAAATCACCATAGTCCAGCACAGGTAAAAAGTTCACAGTGCCTTTTCCTGGCTTCAAATGAGAAACAGGACTTGTTTCTGAAAAAGAACCCTAGCCTAACCCTCAGCTTTTTTTTTTTGTGGATATCGATTTTATTGCTTTCCAACATTTCCTAGGATTATTTAGGTTTTCTGTGGTAACTGACAAAAAGTACTTCGACTTTGCACTTTTGACATTTGAAGTGAAGCTATTCCTTAGCTGCCTGAAACGCAGCCATTCTACCTCTGAGCCTGATTTCCTAGCCTTTGCCCAGGCCTTGTTTCTCTCATGAAGGAGACTGGACAGCTCAGCAGAAAACCAAGGATTGTCTCATCCCTTCACTCTGAATGTACGCAAGGGTGCACGTCTATCAATGATCTCCATAAAACCAAGATAAAAATAAGACCATGCGGTTTCCACATCAGCACACAGATCGATTTTACCCCAATCAAACCCAAACAGATCATGCACAAAACCCTGCTCCACAAAATGTTTTATGTCTCTCTTGATGATAATGCGAGGTTTAACCTTTTGGACCTTAGTGTCCCTAATTGTGGCTACAACACAGTGATCGCTCAGATCATTTGCAAGTACTCCCACAGATGAATATTTATGGGGAACATTAGTTAAAATTAGATCAATTAGGGAGGATCTATTAGGGGACTTAATATTAGGGCAAGTAGGACTGTCCACAATCTGAGTAACATTTAATGAGATACAAAGGTTTTTAAAATCCTCTGACACTGCAGTTAACCAGTCCCAGTTAAAATCTCCAAGTAGCACTATTTCCTTGTAGTCTAGTTGTGATAAAAGATTTGCTAGTGAAGACAAGGAGTCTTTGACAGCTGAGGGGGGTCTGTAACAACTCACCACCATGACCTTTGACCCTTTGCCACTTCTATATTTATGGCTAAAAATTCAAATTGCTTACTGATCGATTTGGAAACTAATGTGGTTACACTGAACTTATTCTTAACATAAATGGCAACGCCACCACCTTTATCAGGCCGGTCGGTACGATACACATTAAAACCATTTAAGGCAATGTCAGAGGCCAAAATAGACTTGTTTAGCCATGTTTCTGATAAGACAATGACGTAAGCGTCAGTCGATTTTGCCCAGATACGGACAACATCTAGTTTACCTAACAGACTGCGCACATTCAAGTGGATGAAACCCAACCCAGACCTAGCTTTATAATCAGCAGGAGTAGCGATCTGACTATTACTACTGGGCGGACCAGGGTTAGGTTGTACATTTCCTGACAGTAATAACAACAAAAAAAACAGGCATCTTTTCCTCTTAAGTGACACACATACACCGTCATCTAATTTAGAAACACCGGAAAAGTCTGTGAGAGTGTGATTTGAGCTTAAGAAGCAGTCCTGAAGAACCATCAACGCAGGAAAACAAAAAAGATAAACATATTTTGTCGAGCAGATTGACTGTGACAAGGCAACCGGTAATTGTTTGAGCAACACATCCGAACCTTTGCAGGGGATGCCCACTGCGGGTGGCAGAACAGACCTGAATCCAGTAGACTCCTCAGAATGACTAGAGATCTTCTCATAGTCCAAAACAGTTAACAGGCACAGTAGAATCCCGATATGGGCCATTTTCCAAGACCAGCACACAGAATCCGCGATGTTCCTGGAGCAAAATCAGCACAGCAGCAAAGGACAGGCGAAAACAGCAGCGTGGAAGCGCTCTGGTCCCTCCGTGGTATCCCCGGGGTGAAAGCAGGCCTCTGCAACAGCAGAACCAGGACAGGTGGAAAGCAGGCCCCAGTAAGATCCTCCTGCGTACAGCAGCACACGCCCGGTGGAAGCAGGCCAAGCCCGAAGTGTGGATCCACTCCGTCTCTCCGCGACGACTCCGGGGTAAAAACCTCTCCAGTACAGCCTCTACAGGTGGGAGCAGGCCTCCGTAGATCGCAGATCGCAGGCAGCAAACAGGTGTGTGTGTGTGTTTCTCTCTCTCAGGTGTGCGTGTTTCTCTCTCTCAGGTGTGTGTCTGTGTCAAAAAAACGACTCTTGATCCCTCAGAGTCGCAGAGCTGCACAGTTATGAATAAAGGCAGCTGCACTCTTTTTCATTCAGCATTCCCATTATTGCTTTATAAATGTCTTGCCCCTTGTGTGTCCACTGAGGTTCGTCAGGCCCAACACATCTTCAACAAACTCCCCCTTTGCCTCATCATAAAAACTCACAAACACCAGCAACTGAGCAATGTCAGTGGTGTCAGTGGACTCACCCACAGCTAAGGAAATGCACTGTGCGTTTTGTATTCCATCACAAAGCTGATGAATCAAATCACCAGGCAGTATTCATGTTCTTCTGGTTGCTGTGGAATCTGAGAGGGGGATTTGCTTGATTTTACCTGTTATTTCCTCTTTGTGTTTGCCTTCAACATGGTCTCCATCACTTCAGTCATGCATTCTTTTATACTTCAGTTATTATCCAGTGGAATATCCTTACCTACTGGCCTAGTTAAATCAAAGTGGTTACTTTTTTTTGGCTGGGCAGTGTAGTTTTACACACCGTCTTATTTGACTTTCTCAGGACTTAAAACTGTTTTTTGGCGGCAGACCCCCTCAAAGAAAAAAATATATTTACACATGTAAGGTCATCATCTTAATAGTTTTGTATGCTCATCCGTGAGCAGAGCATCAAGTTGACGTGTATTACAGCTGAATGCGGCGATTACCATTTTGTTCAGCAAAACGCCTCACAAACGTATTAAGATCAACAGCTTTAGTGCGTTTTGATTCCATGCTGAGTGCAGCCACACTGACAGTCTCTTCTCTGTCAGTGTAGACCGCAAATACCTCATTCCTTCAGTGCTTGGGTCCGAATGCTTCTCGTTTTGCGCCGTCCCGTTCAAATGAAATCGCCGCCAATCATATGTCCACGCTCGCGCCAGGACCGGGGGAGGGGTTACATGACGTGCATCTTGTGCTGCATTCACTTGCACTCGGACATTAGAGACTTTCTCTCATAAATGTCCGATGAGCCACAACTTTTCTTTCAAAACAAAGCTGCCAACTGGGGTGGCAGCTGGGGTGGCAAGGCCTATTTTTAGGGTGTCAGTTGCCACCCCGGTAGGTGAAACTAGGCTACTAGCTACAGTACATATGGAACTAGATGAGCTGTTAACTCTCGCTCTGAATTTTTTTTTTTTAAACTCTCGCTCTGACCAGACAGGTTGAAAGAGACGAGACACACATTTTTCCCACCCGCATTCCGCGAAGACCTGTGCCTCTGATTCGCAGATTGTTTGGGGGGGAAAAAACGCTGACGGGATACTGAATTTGATTGGACCAAAGCGTTGACAGACACACACAGACAGTGGAACAGGACAGGCAAGGCAAGGCAAGGCAAGGCAAGGCAAGTTAAGTTTATTTATATAGCACTTTTCAACGCAAGGCAATTCAAAGTGCTTTACAAAAAAAAAATGAAAGACATTAAGCATTAAAAAAGAAAAGCCAATGGCAGTCTATGGACATAGCGGATCATTTTGACTCGCTGCGTTGTGGCGATGTCTCGCAGATAACACAGATAATACAGATAATACATATGAAAAGTATAATTTGCTCAGAGTCCAGAGACAGTTGTGGTTCGGTCCGGATCCGGACCGGAGTCCGTACTTTGAAGATGCCTGCTCTATACCCTACGCTGAAATACTTCGCTGCTTCACTTTTATATTATATAACTTTCCTACCTCACTAATATATGTATTGTATTATTTACCGTTAAACTAAAACACTGTGAATGTCTTTGACAACTCTAACATTTAGTTTAGTTTAGCCAATCACAGATCTTTGATATAAAACAGGCATCTGTTTACCTCTTTCATTGTCAGGGCCCTGTTGTTAGTTGTCAAAGATATTTTTGGTGCGGACCCCTGGACCTAATGCGGTCGCTGGTGTTCCTTCTAGACCCTGCTCATCACGTCACGGGTCACCATTTTGTTGGAGCAAGGAGTGGTCTGAAACCCACCTCGGCTCCGTGCGTCCTTTAATGAGCTAGTCAAATTTATAAAAGAAGGAATTCAAAGCACCAGATAAAGGGTTAAACAATAATCTGTTTTAATGGTAATAGAACAGCAATACAAGTTTAAAAGGGGGACCCCCTGCTCTGGTCCGAGTGCTGTTAGATCTTATTATCTTGGCAGCAGGAAGAAAAAAGAGACCGGACAACGCACACAACAGGATACATGTAAGAACAACGGGGAGGAGTTGTGTCCGATGCTCCTCCCATAGGGCCCATCTATTGGGAGATATAAAAACGACAGCCTGTCACAGCGAATCAGCGCGAGCCAGCCGAGATGACCCGGAAACAAGAGTCTCTTACGTTTGTGGCAAAACAAACACATATGGTGTTCGTTGTCACACATTCTTGCAGTTTGGACACACACACACACATTTTCTGCATATATTTCCCTCTCTCCGGCCCCCTCCCCCATCAGTTCAATACACACAGCTCCACACACCCTTGGCATTTTAAAGATATGTCTAAGATATAGTTGTTTATAGTTGACTAATACAAGTAATACATGTAAGTTACTTTAATATCAATAATAACGAGGAAAACATTACCTCTGCTCTTAAGCAGTCCTACAGCCATGCTTCTGAAATAGTAACGCACACTCATTCTACCATGCTATAACACGTTACTTTAAGATGCGGACACACACACAAATATATTTATAAATATATACAATTTAAAGTATGAGAGCACTCTCATAATAACGTAACACAATCAAATATCGACTCTTTGTTTGTAGATATCTACTAAACTAAAGCAAATAAAGAGAGTAGGCCTGTTATACTGAGTGATATATATTATACACACTGCTCTGCTTTCTGCACGGACCTCACAGCTGTTCTCTCTGGAAACATCGCGACGCGATGAAAGCAGTTTCTAAAATAATATCCAGGGGATGCATGCAGAGCTGTCATTGGCTGAGATAAGTCCTGCCGTGCGTCACGCCTCCACCGTTCCCGGAAATGCATCCGCGGAGGAGCCGTGGAGGAACCGTGGAGGAACCATCAGTGTATCCTCGGTTAGAGCTCCTCCAGAGAGCCTCCTCGACGCTCGATCCTCGGTCCTCGGTGTGCATTTAGAGAAATGAGATGTCCTTCAAAATGGCGCGCTGAAATTCATTTCCGGGTCACTACCGGAGGACCGAGGAGTCGAGGAGGGGAAATTTGAGTATTGAGAAGCCTCTATTGTTAGCGTGAAACCGGAAGGGACGTCATTGTAAACAGCGGGGACACCTTTCAATAAAGCTTTTCAAAATAAAACTGTACATTCATTTAACATTCAGAAATAACGTTAGCCACAATCCAATGCTAACCCGGAAATTAAGTATTTTCAGAATAAAACAGTTTTAAGCTTATAGTATGTTTAATCTAAATTACGTCATTTAAACATTGATTTTAATTTCTTACACAACACAAAATAAAACATGGGAGCGGTGGAGTGATGAGGAGGTGTTGTTAGGAAACTTGACTCAATAGTTTAGAGGACTCAAATGCACAACTCAGAGACAAAAAAGGTTTGAAGAAAAATAATCTTTACTTGAAAAAACAAAATCACTCTTGAAGAGGAAATAACAAAATGACAAAAGTAAAGCGCTCACATGGAGGGAAAAAGGCAAAACACTGAATCTCTTAATAGTCTAGCAGCAAGGGCCCTCAGATTTTGAGATACCCCTACCCGAGGTAGAACAAATGACAAAAATGATTTTTCTTATCTTTAGGGTCTCCCATTAATTAAATTGATTGTTGTCAAATGTTATTGTGGGGGAAAAAATGTTTTTTTGGTTGTTCTTTAGAACTACCCCAATCCCTGAAAAAGAGCCAAATTAGACCAGGCCGAATATGGCAAAGGTGACAAAAAAGCTCATAACTTGAGAATGACCACTCTTTCCCTCTTAAGATTTGCTGAGATATGAACCAGATGGCTGTCCTACATCACCAAATAGTCAGACAATTATTTAACTAAAGAAATACTGAATTATAGTCCTGTAAACTTAGCTTTAGTTTAGACGGAAATTGTACTTTTGGTGATAGGAACATAATATATTAAATCACTTTTCTCTCATTTATCAGAAAAACAGAAATCCCTAAAAAGTATACCATTACTGAATTGTCTAGGGTGCTATTGAACACTAACCAGTAGTTGTATGGAAATATCTGGTACAGTTCTATTGCAAATGAGATTTCTTTAGACATAGGCCTACCTCTTCTCTGATACAGTCAAATTCCGAATGGGGGATAAGTGGCACAAAGATAAGAATGCTCACTCTGATGGTCATTATATCTGGAGAGGGAAATACCAGGTGGCTGAACTACATCACCAAATAGTCAGAATAAGAGTAACCCAATACAATCAAGTGTATTAGTTCTAAATTGCAAGCCTCTAAAACATAGGTGTAATTGTAAATAGTACAGGTTTTATTGAAACTGGAACCTTAATTCAAAGTACAGTATACAATTCATCAAATAATTCAGTGAGAAGTCAAGTATATAGATACTAGAATATAATGTTAAATGTCAGGTTCCTCAGAAACGTTAGGGGACACATTTTGACATTCTGCACAGCAGGTGTAGAACTCTGTACAGAGAGGCACTGGCACTTTCCACTCTCTCCACACTTTGCATCTTTGCAATACAAGCGAGTAATGTCTCTCACTTCTGTAGGTGCTGGGGGTTTTGTAAATAGCACTGGTTGAATGGCCCCATATCTGACAATCCACCGCTTGCCAATAGGACTCCATAACAAGGGATTGGGTTCGGCCTGTGACACCATATCGCTGTCTGAAACATTGCTCTTTGTACATGTTGTTGAAATGCATCCTCTGTTGGCGGCAGATTTTCCGAGGCTGCATCTGTTGTTGATGCAATTATGAACCTCAGTTCATCCAAGTTTGTGCATCAGTCCAATTTCCTTTTTCTTTTTTCCATATAGCAGAAGCGCTAATTCTCTTGCGATTGGCAAAGACTCTTCCAAGCTGGAAGAGAGTCCAAAATGGGCCAGATCTTTGAGCTCGCTGAGATGGGTCTTGAGTTTGGTGAATGCTGTTGTCTTTCCTATTCTGTACAAACTACTTGTTGTGCCACAGCCAGTGAGTGCATGACATGCTGGTAGACATCATTGTAGTTGCCGCCCAGCTTCAGGACCATCTCCAACTAAACTGCCTCTTTGAGAAATTCCAGTCCGGTTTCCGTTCCGCCCACAGCACTGAAACAGCTCTGGTCAGGGTCACAAACGACCTGCTGATGGCGGCTGACACTGGTTCCCCATCTCTCCTCATCCTACTGGATCTGACTGCAGCATTCGACACTGTCGGCCATAACATCCTCCTTCAGCGCCTCAAACACACCATCAGACTCTCTGACTCCGCCCTGAGCTGGCTCCAGTCCTACCTGTCTGGAAGAACAGAGTACGTCTCCTTAGGAGGTGTGAGGTCCCAGACACACCCTGTCACCTGTGGTGTCCCTCAAGGGTTGGTCCTTGGGCCCACTCTGTTCACCCTGTACACTATGCCCCTTGGCCGTGTCATCAGCCAGCATGGAATATCATTCCATTGCTACGCTGATGACACGCAGCTATATATAAAGACAGACCCAATGCCACATGCATCCTCACTGTCACCATCATCATCACCGTTCCCATCAACATCCTTTAACACCTGCATTGAGGAGATAAAGGCTTGGATGCAACAAAACTTCCTGCAGCTAAATTGCTCCAAAACAGAGGCTATTTTAGTTGGCAAGACGAACCGACAACTAACAAGGGGAGACAGGACAATATATACATGAGGTAAGTGGGCACAGGTGAATACAATCCACCTCCTTTTGTTGGCTCCGGGGGTAGCCAACACGGTGCCCGCGGGCACTTAGTCGCCCGCAGGGGCAACGTGAGTCGCCCGCGGGGCATGTTCTAAAAATAGCTCGCCAAGCAAATCCAAAATGTATAAAATACACAAAACAAAAAAGGAAATGTAATTAAAATAATCTACCCTATGCATAAACGAAACCTAAATCATAGCGAACTCTATCTACTTACTACAACTCTAAATCTAAACAGCCTATCATGCCAGTCTATAAACAGCACATGAGGGGCAGAGTTTTAATCTGTGTGTTGCAACTTGCATATATATTTATTGCACTTGACGCACACGCACTTTTCGAAATCCCGTTTGTGTCCCCCCACTTTACAAATATGTTTATTATTATTTTTTAACGCAAGCCGTCATCGCCACGAAGGAGCATTCAGCCTCTGTGAGCGAGCGAGACAGAGGGAGAGAGAGGGGGAGAGCGAGAGAGCTAGGGAGAGCACACCTATTTAATATATATAAAGTAAAAAATCATTCCAATGTGTACTATAGCAGGGTTTCCCAACCCCGGTCCGCGGACCGGTACCGGACTGCGGAGGTGTTACTGCCGGGCCGCGACATCTGTGAGTTTATTGTAATATTTGCAGAATTATAAATATATGAAAATATTTGATCAAAAACAAATTCAACCATCATCCAAAACATCCAAAATAAATCAAAATTGGTTTGCAGAGAAAGTTACCGGTGCGCCAATAGGAAGTGTATGAGGGGCCGTGTAGGCCAAAATTCAAACTCACCTCGCACACACACTACTGAAAACATCTGGCCTTGCACACACACTACTGAAATACTCTCACGTTCACTACTGAACACCTCACACACACACTACTGAACACATCTGGCCTTGCACACACACTACTGAAATACTCTCACATTCACTACTGAACACCTCACACACACACTACTGAAAATTAAGCCTCACACACACACTATTGAAATCCTCTCACATTCACTACTGAACACCTCACACACACACTACTGAAAATTAAGCCTCACACACACACTACTGAAAACATCTGGTCTTACACACACACTACTGAAATCCTCTCACATTCACTACTGAACACCTCACACACACACTACTGAAAATTAAGCCTCACGCACACACTACTGAAATCCTCTCACATTCACTACTGAACACCTCACACACACACTACTGAAAACATCTGGCCTTGCACACACACTACTGAAATCCTCTCACATTCACTACAGAACACCTCACGCGCACACTACTGAAAACATCTGGCCTTGCACACACACTACTGAAATCCTCTCACATTCACTACAGAACACCTCACGCGCACACTACTGAAAACATCTGGCCTTGCACACACACTACTGAAATCCTCTCACATTCACTACTGAACACCTCACACACACACTACTGAAAGTTAAGCCTCACGCACACACTACTGAAATCCTCTCACATTCACTACTGAACACCTCACACACACACTACTGAAAACATCTGGCCTTGCACACACACTACTGAAAATTAAGCCTCACACACACACTACTGAAATCCTCTCACATTCACTACAGAACACCTCACGCGCACACTACTGAAAACATCTGGCCTTGCACACACACTACTGAAATCCTCTCACATTCACTACTGAACACCTCACACACATACTACTGAAAATTAAGCCTCACACACACACTACTGAAATCCTCTCACATTCACTACTGAACACCTCACACACACACTACTGAAAATTAAGCCTCACACACACACTACTGAAATCCTCTCACATTCACTACTGAACACCTCACACACACAATACTGAAAATTAACCTCCCACACACACTCCTGAAAAACATTTTACTGAAAGGTTCTCAGTAGGGAATGTGCATGTGTTTCACCTATGTGTGTGTGAGGGGATTCTTGCTGTAACGGAAGTCATTCTAATGTAACGGATGTCATTCTAATGTAACGGAAGTCAGTGGTCTCTTTGCTAGCCCCGTTAGCTTCATTAGCTCCAGGCTGCTACTCCGAAGTGTTTGTTGTGTTGATGCCTGGTGGAGTATTCTTCATTGAAATATCGCACTTATCGTATGGCTCTGCGGTTCAAACAGACCGTCCATGAATGCCGTTTATTCGGTAAGTGAAATTCAAGCACTTTATTTCTTACTTGTCTTTTTATTCAGCTAACAAGCGAGACGAAGCTACATCTGTGCTAACGATGCTATCCGTAGCATACAAGTTAAAACATAATGGAGAAGTGTAAAACATTAAGAAGGATTATACTGTAAAACATAAGGCTTTTCGGTGAGGTTGGTAAAATAAGGTCATGCTTGTACATTAGTTAGTTTGCTTGTTAGGTTACTGTATGCATTGTTATTGTTAATTTAAAATAGCTATGCTCGACGATGCAGACAGCCAGCGTCACATTAGTGTTGAAGAGCAGAGTACTGTATGAGATTAACCTCACTATAAGATCTGTGTATCTGAAAAATATGAATCTCACATTTCCAGTTGGTTCCAGAAATAACGTTGACGTAGATATTGCAATATGGTTTGAAAATAGCTGGAAATAAGGTCTGTGGTTGAGACGCGAGACGGGTCACGTTTTGTTCAGCCGGATAATATCCACATGTCTACCCTACTTTTATAATTTTCAAATCATAAATCTAGTTGCCAGAAGCAAAATGCTAACGTTATGCTTAAAGGAACTGCAGCTGCTTCAACGTCACACCGATTTAAGATCCATATTCGAACATACAGATTATAAATGGTACAAGTTGAAGCGTTTGTTTGAACAGTTTGCAGGAACTTGCTTTCAAGCAGAACTTGAAAATGTACATAAATATCTGACGTTAATAATGCTAACTAGCAAGCTAGCTGTGTAGATCTGCTGCACTATTTACCAGAGGTGTGGACTCGAGTCACATGACTTGGACTCGAATCAGACTCGAGTCACCAATTTGATGACTTGAGACTCGACTTGACAAAATCACAAAACACTTGCGACTCGACTTGGACTTGAACACCAATGACTCGGGACTTGACTTGGACTTGAGCCTTCTGACTTGAGGTGACTTGATACTTTAATTCAGAGGTCTCCAACACGCCGATCGCGAGCTGCCGCTAGAAGAGCAGCCTCCCGTTGGGGAGAGCAGAATCTCCAGCCGCTCCTACTCTTGCTGAGAATCCTTGCAGGCAGGGGCGGGACTTTATTTAGCTGGGCCACCATGCGGCCAATCATATGCGAGGACACACTAGGATCATACCATTATGTGAAAGAAGGGTGGGGGGCACAGCAGGTGTAGTGGTACAGGCCAGCTGCACAGAGCGACGGGGAGCCGGATTTAAATGCAAGCGCGTCGGAAAAAGTCAAGAAATGAGCGAAAACCCAAAAAAGAAGCAGCGTCTGGCTGCTTTTCAGTGATATTGGGGAAAGCAAAGCTGAGTGCAGGATTTGTAAAATGAAAATAACCTTCAGAGAAGGTTTTTGATAACCACTCAGGATTTACTGTCAGAGGTGGGAGAAGTTAAGATCTTGTCCTTGAGTAAAAGTACCAGAGTGTAGGAATACTCGGTTACAATAAAAAGTAGAGCCGGGACTCGATTAAAAAAATTAATCTAATTAATTAGAGGCTTTGTAATTAATTAATCGAAATTAATCGCATTTTTAATCAAATATACATATTTGACCTGAGAACAGTGAGAAGCAATTTTCACATGGATTTTACTCCAAGTGGTCTACAGTCCAAGTGCATGACATTAAGGATTTTGGGAGATGGCCCTGTGGGCCATCTAAGCTAATTTACAGATGGCCCTGAGCCCAATAGAGATTGCCCTGAAAAATGCACGCGGACGAAATGGCACGAAGGGTTTGGGGGGCCTCCGTCCCCCTAGAACATTTTGATTTTTGCAGGTCTTAGATGCTGTCTGGTGCATTCTCTAGACTGAATTATAAGATGAACCACCACAATATTATATTGTACAATTTCAATTTTATTCTTCATTTCACTTGTTTGTTTGTTCTTGTTTGCTCGCTTGCATGCCCTGCATAGCTTTAAGAAATACTTAAGTTGTTGGTCAAAACACTTTCCATCTGATGAAGGCAAATGCCTTCCCAGATGGAAAAAAGTAGAAAACATTACATTCAGTTATGACTGCCAAAACAAACATTATTTACACTATTATGGCCCCTGTTAAAAATGTTTGTAATGTTAACTACTGTAAATTGGTCGAACGAATGCCTCCTCATCCGGAAGCTGACCGAGCAGACCCGAGCAGCAGTCGAGAGGAGCCGAGCGCATCCGCGAAGCACACGTCAGAGTTCCCGTTAGCCGGCAAATCTAAATATCTTCGGTCAAAATAATTTCCCTTTAGAGCAATACCGCTTCAGTTGCGCCACTTATGTGACAGACAAGAAGAGTATGTGACAGACAAGAAGAGTATGTGACAGACAAGAAGAGTATGTGACAGACAAGAAGAGTATGTGACAGACAAGAAGAGTATGAGACAGACAAGAAGAGTATGTGACAGACAAGAAGAGTATGTGACAGACAAGAAGAGTATGTGACAGACAAGAAGAGTATGTGAGACAGAGTACACAGAAGAGTATGTGACAGACAAGAATAGTCAACTCTAATGTCTAACACTTAATGTGGAGAAAGAGATGTCCTGTATGGGTTGATTGTGCGTTGATCTGTTGGTAATGCCTCGGGGTTCCGGTGGGCATGTAAACAAATGCATAATGCTGCGCTATACGTTGTGGCCTCATCCAGTTGCATAGCGACACTTATTGTGTAGTTGTCTTTTAATAAGCAGGTAGTCATATCATTAGCTAGAACTAGCTGGATCTGATCGATATGGACATAAACGCGAGTGAAGTCTAATCTGACGGGAGAGAGAGATCAGCTGCTGCTGACGAGTCGAGACTCGACACGCAGCTCTGCATGATCACATGCAGCGGTGAGCGGAACAAAACACACACTTCAGGTTAGAATATCACACGTAGCTATTTTAATTACCTCTCAAACTACCTAAACTAGTTATAGATATGTTTAGTTTTACTGTCGGGTCACTCATTACTGGATCCGCGAGCTGCATGATACTGGCATAATAGATTGCCCGATCGGGCAACCAGCAGGTGAGGCTTCATTGCCCGAGCTAAATACTAGATGGCCCCGGGCCATCGGGCAGTCCTTAATGTCGAGCCCTGCAGTGAGCCAGGGAGTTGGTTATTTTCTCAGACGTGGACTTACATATCCTGGCCCTGAAACCAGTCATCTGGTTGAGTGTGGGTTGGGTCAGGGTGTGGTTCCTTGCACTCGGAGTCGGGCTAACGTTCACGCTAGCTGCTACATGCTTTGCATTTAGGTGATACTTTAGGCTCGATGTGCAAATTATTTTTTGCATAATTTGCACACAACCGTGCTCTTGTCGACGCTTCCATCCGTCCGTTTTTTAAAACAAAATGTCCCATCCACGGGGCCGACCAAAGCGGTCTCATCAGCTTGTTCGTTCATGTTTGACTATTGTTCACCGTGGTTTGTTGTTGTTTGAAGTCCCATGCTGAAGTCATGAACGTTAGTTGGTGCTCCAGTATAATCGGTACGCCTGAAACTCATCCAGTGAGAAACGTTCCGCTGTGCAAAAATAAGTGCGATTAAAATGCGTTAATTTTTTTAACGCGTTGATTTTTGTGTAATTAATTAATCTTAATTAACGCGTTAAAGTCCCGGCCCTAATAAAAAGTCCTGCATTCAAAATGTTACAATTAAAAGTACAAAAGTATTAGCATCAAAATATAGTTAAAGTACCACCTGCAGAGGGATCTAGATTCAGGTGTTCTTTTCCCCATAAAGACGCCTCGCTGCACATTATCCCTTGCATAAAGATAGATTGTGGGTCCCTTACAACATGTTGTACACAGTGGAAATAAACTTTCTGGTTACCTCAACATCAGGGATCTTATACATTAAACTCCTTCTGAATCAAACCGTCACGGTAGCCTTACCTTACTGATCCCTCTTAAAATAGAAAAAAACACGTTACTTAACCAGCAGAGAGAAAATGGATTATTAAATTATTAATGTGACTAATAAAGAGCAGTTTGATTATTAAGTATTATTCTGTTGATCGATGTCATTACATTTGGTTAAAAGCACATAATGACTTGTTTATGACTCGTTTTGTCAAAGTTTAGGACTTGGACTTGAACTTGCCCATCCTGACTTGAGACTCGACTCGGACTTGAGCGCAAAGACTTGAGACTTGACTCGGACTTGCAAAACAATGACCTGGTCCCACCTCTGCTATTTACTACAGCCCGGCTGTCCGCAGCCGAATTTATAACAGTATTAAGTGAAAACCATTCAAAATATTTTATAGAATAAATCCGTTATCCAAATCCCATAAAAACACAAGACAACCAGAAATTAGACAATAACCTGTGTCGTATTTTTGTCGGATGAATGAAAGCTGATATTGTCACTTTTTAGAAACCTAAATAAGGGTTGTTCCCTCTTGTTTTCTCTTTGTTAGGATAATACTACAGAAAATGGGCTCCGCGGAAGGTGACACCCTTGCAAACCAAAAAAGTATTTGTATTCCCCCCGGTCTGCACGTTTTACGTTGCTTAAGGTAAGTGAACATGAAACTATTCCGCATAACTTTCAATAATAATCTACGATATTTATTGAGTTTTGGGATATTACTTGCATACAAATCTATACATGCCTTAAGGTTTCTAAAACATACAATATGTGGTAAATTCAACAGTGGACCCAGCAAAGATTCACATTTTTGCACGATTTGTTATTGATTTGTTGCTGTTACTTAATTATACTTTTAATACATTCAAGTCAAGCTTAGTTACATGTGATGGTAGCTATATGCTCTTACCTGTGTGCCTCCTCCGCAACCAGACTGTATTCAAACTCTTAAGTACCAGTTCTATCTACTTTAAACAATTAAAAAGACAACATCAACTACATTTATTGATATACCAATCTTTATTTTTGGGGCCTCTTCTTTTAAATTAAACTTTCAGACATGAGATATTGAAATACAGTAATAGTTGTGTCTATTTAAAAAAGAATGAGCCATTCCTTACAGTTAACTTCATATTTCTTATTGTCTAAAGCATTTATGACACACATTTCCCCCTCATATTCACAGTGTGGATCAATTGAGACAGCGTGCAGAGACTTTGGGAGAAACCTCAGCGTGACGGATGTCCTGTCTGTGGGTTTGGCTGGAGAAGGTGGAGAGGTCTTTCTCTGGGATGAGGACGTGGCCTGATGGAGGAGGACCAGGCCTGATGGAGGAGGACCAGGTCTGATGAAGAAACCACCTAACTGCATCTGTGAGCCCATACTGGGCTCAGCTGCCACAAACAAATGATGGTCCTGTTTGACTTTGTGTTCACAATAAAAGTATAGTTTCTTAGTGAATGTCCCGTATTGGTCTTTAATCTGAAATCAGCTTTTCATTTTCTTCTTGCCCCTCTGAGAAAACGGTGAGGCAGTTGTGTCCTTCAGGTATGTCCTTTCCTAACAGAAATGACAAGAAACATATGACATTATTGCAGAGCAAGGGTGTTATTTATGAAAGGTTTGTTTATTTAGCGGCTGTAGAAATAATGTATTTTTTAAATTCATCACTTTGTACTACAAAGATAATCAGATTATGAATGAACAGTCTGCAGTTAATCAACATTAAAATATCTTATTAAATAATATTCAACTGCTCGGTTGTCTCACTGCAAGAACCACTTTTACCACGTCTTTTACAGACAATATGCAGAGACAAATGGTAGCATTTCTCACAATGTAAAATAATAATTGCCTTAAATACATTGAAATGTGAAAGCTGATTATAGTTGTTACTTTATCTATTTAAACCAGAACGTTTCTCGATTCCTTGTACCTTTGAGTCCATGCTGAAGTTCACTGATGTTTGGAATAGGTCTGTCTCTCGTGGTCAGCATCCTCTGGTCTGTCTGCATCACCTGGTAACTTTAAACAAAAATATATATATATATATATATGTAAAGTAACAATGTGTTGGTCAGACTTTTTTACATGCAAATGTCATGTGATAATCTTTTTGTTATCCTTAAAGAAAGTGCTGGATATCAAAGCCCTTACTGTATCTTATCAGTTGGATTGTGTATTATTGTATAGTTGGGTCCTTTTTATTTTAGAATCGTTTTTCATGAGACAGTCAATTTAAATATTTGTCCTATGCCATATTCACATTCATTTGTAACACACACGTAAGGGTAAAAGACAAACATCTTCAACAAATGTAATGCAATGAATAAGCTTCATTGTCACAGAAGCACACATAACGTCATATCTAATATTTAAACAAATCATTTCCTTGTCCCTAAAGCATTGACTGAGCTATTTTTCGTCCTCAAATGCAGGCATTAAGTTACATGTTCATGTTCTGCTGCCACAATAAGTCGGTTTCTCCAGTGTAATGATAATAAAATGCTAAGGAAGTAGGCTATTGGTAATAATATTAATAAAAACAACAACAACGTTTGGGTTCGTTCGTTCGTTTAATATGATGAACGTTAACCAGTAAGCTTCAATAATCAACTCCAGCTCAACAAACCATATTGCAATGTCAACGTTATTTCTGGAACCAACTGGAAATGTGAGATTCATATTTTTCAGATACACAGATCTTATAGTGAGGTTAATCTCATACAGTACTCTGCTCTTCAACACTAATGTGACGCTGGCTGTCTGCATCGTCGAGCATAGCTATTTTAAATGAACAATAACAATGCATACAGTTACCTAACTAGCAAGCTAACTAATGTACAAGCATGACCTTATTTTACCAACCTCACCGAGAAGCCTTATGTGTTACAGTATAATCCTTCTTAATGTTTTACACTTCTCCATTATGTTTTAACTTGTATGCTACGGATAGCATCGTTAGCACAGATGTAGCTTCGTCTCGCTTGTTAGCTGAATAAAAAGACAAGTAAGAAATAAAGTGCTTGAATTTCACTTACCGAATAAACGGCATTCATGGACGGTCTGTTTGAACCGCAGAGCCATACGATAAGTGCGATATTTCAATGAAGAATACTCCACCAGGCATCAACACAACAAACACTTCGGAGTAGCAGCCTGGAGCTAATGAAGCTAACGGGGCTAGCAAAGAGACCACTGACTTCCGTTACATTAGAATGACATCCGTTACATTAGAATGACTTCCGTTACAGCAAGAATCCCCTCACACACACATAGGTGAAACACATGCACATTCCTACTGAGAACCTTTCAGTAAAAAAATTTTCAGGAGTGTGTGTGGGAGGTTAATTTTCAGTATTGTGTGTGTGAGGTGTTCAGTAGTGAATGTGAGAGGATTTCAGTAGTGTGTGTGTGAGGCTTAATTTTCAGTAGTGTGTGTGTGAGGTGTTCAGTAGTGAATGTGAGAGGATTTCAGTAGTGTGTGTGTGAGGCTTAATTTTCAGTAGTGTGTGTGTGAGGTGTTCAGTAGTGAATGTGAGAGGATTTCAGTAGTGTGTGTGCAAGGCCAGATGTTTTCAGTAGTGTGTGTGTGAGGTGTTCAGTAGTGAATGTGAGAGGATTTCAGTAGTGTGTGTGTGCAAGGCCAGATGTTTCAGTAGTGTGTGTGTGAGGTGTTCAGTAGTGAATGTGAGAGGATTTCAGTAGTGTGTGTGCAAGGCCAGATGTTTTCAGTAGTGTGTGTGTGAGGTGAGTTTGAATGTTGGCCTACAACGGCCCTTCATAAAGTGGAGCACACAGTAGACAACCGTTCATTCATCGCAGACTGTTATGTTTATGTGGGGAAATGGCAGTGCATACATTATTTGAGATATATTTCGAACTCGGACTTCATTTTAAGGACGTTGTGGCCAGGGGTGTAGAGCTATTTTTTTATTTGTAAAACCTCCTTCACTTCATGAAATGGCTGCAGCATCAGGAGGCAGCCTCTGAGAAGTGCAACACCAGCGCGTACACACCGCCGTCACTGTGTTCCCCGCTGCAGGCTGCTACGTTTCAACCACACACACCTCTACACACACACACACACACACACACACACACACACACACACACACACACACACACACACACATCGAACGGCCCCGATTATTCCCCCTATTACTCATTGTATGAAGGAAATGTCTGGTCACAAAGGTGCATGATGTGTGTGTGTGTGTGTGTGTGTGTGTGTGGTGTGTGTGTGTGTGTGTGTGTGTGCGCTTCTGCTGTGTGTGTATGTTCGGTGTGTGTCCAACAACGGCATTTGTTTTCAAATGACCATTGTTGGAGCAATGAGTGGTCTGAAACCCACCTCGGCTCCGCGTGTCCTTTGATGAGCTAGTCAGATTATAAAAAGAAGGAATTCAAAGCACCAGGATAAGGGTTAAAAAATAAATAAATAATCTGTTTTAATGGTAAAAGAACAACAATACAAGTTAAAAGGGGTACCCCTGCTCTGGTCCTAGTACACTTTAAAGGGGCACCCCTGCTCTGTTCCCAGTGCTGGGAGATCTTACTATCTTGAAGGCAGGAGGAAAAGAGACCGGACAAAGCACACAACAGGATACATGTCAGAACAACGGGAGGAGTTGTTTCTGATGCTCCTCCCATAGGGCCCATCTATTGGGAGATATAAAAACGACAGCGAATCAGCGCGAGCCAGCCAGGAGGCAGCCCAGAAAAAAGAGTCTCTTCAGTTTGAGGCAAAACAAACACATCTGGTGTCCGTGGTTCCACATTCCTGCGCCCTGCAAACACACATTTTCTGCATAGACTTCCCTCTCTCCGGCCCCCTCCCCCATCAGTTCAATACACACACAGTTTCACATACTTTTGGTATTTTAAAGATATGTTTACGACCCAGCTGTTTATAGTTGGCCAATACAAGTAATACATTTAATATCAATAATAACGAGGAAAACATTACCTCTGCTCTTAAGCAGTCCTAAACAGCCCTGCTTCTGATATCGTAAACACACACTCATTCTACCATGCAGCATTCCAGAGGTTTTGAGCTGTTGTCCAAATAAGGATATCTCATCTCCCACATCTCCACTACTCCAATACAAAGGTTTCACTTCTCATATTTCCAGCTTCTTGTTATACAGACTGCTACTATTAATACAAAGTAATTAAGTATGCACATGAATATATAAAAACACACTTCTTATATATCAGGTGACATAATAAAATGAATATACCAGAAATACGCTGTATTAAACGTTCTGCTATAACACGTTACTTCACCATGAACAGTCATTTACACACATCTGGCCAACTCCACAGGTATGTGGGTGTTCCCAAAAGAAGTTAGTTTAATCTTATCTCGATGTAGTGCTAAATGCTGTCGGAGTGCACCGGAACGAACGCCCCGGTATGACGTTATTATGGCTGGAAAACAAGCCCAGGGTCTCACTGACATTTCAGTTATATCATATGTGTACAGTGGTCCTAATTTGTTTTAATTGTATCCTGGTTTTACACTTTGTTAATATGTTTTGGATGCATATTGTTCTATTATTTGTTCAGGGCTGTTACATACAATTAGCCACTGTTGCCACCTATATTAGGCTATATTATATATTATATTAATATTTGTAAAGCGGTCCTACTTTTTTGTTTTACTTGTATCCTGGTTGTAAACGTTGTTAATATGTTTTGGATGCATATTGGTATTTCTTCAGGCTGTTAAATACAATTAGCCTCTCTTGCTACCTGCTGGTGAGTAAATATTCAAAACAGTTAAAATTGACAACTGGTCCGCACATCTTTTTAATGTATCAATAAAGGTTGGGAACCCCTGTACAATAGGACAGTAAAAGAAACAGTTTAAAAGGGGAGTGATTAGTAAAATATGCATAAATAAAAAGAAATAATTCTAACTAGTAACATAAACTAAGAATAAACCAGTTTAAATGATTTGTTATTTGTTGTGATGCTATTCTAAAGATGTTTGGATTATTGAAAAGTATACAGCTCCTCCCTTTCATGTGAGTGTTGAGAGCTGTATCCATAAATTCATGTTGTGCTCAAAGTGCACCAGATTGATGCATTTCACTTCAACTTTTAAAAACATCTTCCTGGGGAGCATGCCCCCGGACCCCCCTAGAGGAGGGTGGCCCGTCCACCCCCAGATAAAGCAGGTTAAAATAATTAAATTGAATACATTTTCTTTTAGTAAACACTGAAAAACGGGTCCCACAGACCCGACCAGACACACAAAGGTCAGCATATAATAATGTTAAAATGTGCTAAATATATACACATTTCCGACATGTTTTATTTTTTGAAAGTAGCCCTCACCCTAAAAAAGGTTGGTAACCCCTGCCCTACAGAGTCTCTCTACTTCCTCCTAAACTACCAGATGTTGAGGGGGTTATAATACACCCTTTTCAACATACGTTTATCAGACAATCTTCCCTGTTACCTCCCCTTGTTATAATGAAGACAACAGTGAATGTGAAGGGCTGTAATACACATGTATCAGACATGCTCCCCATGCTATAATAAAGACAACAGTTTTAAATGTAAAAAACACTTTTTTATTTTTTGAATTTCATATTTACATTTTATTTTTCACACACAAATCAATAATACAGTTATACTGATTGTAACATCTCCAAGACCATCTCCAGTATAGAATTTTCCCAGATTATGGGAAATATCATAATGCAGTTTTTTCACTTCATTAAAAGTATTCATGTGTATGCTGTTTTTTTGGCACAAAGAAGTCATAACATCTACAAACAGTGCATACAACGCGAGCAGATGATACGCTTTTGTTACATTTTTCTTGTTTCATTTATTCGGTAATGTTACAGAAAGTTTTGGAAAATGAAGATTCCAGGACCACGTAAAATGTTTTGTTCACAATCGTTTCCCAAAGACCCAGATTACTGGGAGAACGACCATATCCAACATTTCTTCTAGTTTACAAACTTCAGCCATTCTGTTCACACTGGATCACTGTTTTTCAATCGTCATAATCACAACACCTAAACGGGTATTGACTAAATTCCTGATCAATATACACAGATCGTTTGCATAGTAGTTCCCCATTTTTACTTTAAAGAAATGCTATGTACTGAAAAAGTCAATTGCTTCATTCAACACCTTGTTATTGGTGTCGTCTTCTTCACCCAGCTCGCTCCTTGATGCGTCTTGAGGTCTTGAAATTGTGAAGAAAAGCCTCCGAATTGCGCCCTGGGTCCTCCTTTCAGACACGTGAATGTAAAAAAAAAAACGACACCCTCTATCCTTAGAGAGAGCACTCTAAGGATAGAGGGTGTCGTTTTTTCTCATACTGATATTCTGAACAACCTGTGCTATTGTATTAGCTGTAAAGTGTCTCTACTGTAGGCTATTTTATTATATGTACAGCACTTTGGCTCGACCAAAAATCTTTATAAATGTGCTATATAAATAAAACTTGATTTGATTTGATTTGTGCAAAAATACATTGTTGAATAGCTGGAATAAAACAATCTTGCAGCCATCTGCGCCGCGGGACGTCCGGTTACATTGACATCCCCCCGTACCTATCCAGCCTGGGGAGGAAGAGAGAGAGAGATTTAAAAAAAAAAAACTTTATTTAAAATGTCTTAAAAATTTGAAAACATTGCCAATACTCAGACCGGAAAATTCATACAATTCAGACCATTCACCCTGCAGAGAGAGAGTATGAGCAGGGTGCGAACTGGAGGGGAGCAGGGGAGCTATAGCTCCCCTAGTGGTGACATGAGCTCCCCTGGGAACATGGTTTGTGAAATTTGGGGGGAGCTCTCTAAAATACTGATATGATGACCAAATAAATTCCATTTTGGGCATTTTTTTTTTTTCAAAGGTGTAAAATAAGTGAAATAAAATTATATTTATAGTTTATGATTCATGAAAAAAGTGTCGCCTGCTTGCACGCTGCCCGCAGCTCCACCCACTACCCACTCACTCACAAGCTCGTTTAGTTAGCACTGCATGTTTACCAGGCATTGTTGCTGCTGCTGACATGTCGAAAAGAAAAAAACAACTTAGGCAATTTCTTTAAAAAGACGGCCAAACAACCCGATCAAGAAGACCAACCGAATGTAGCTGGTGGTAGCACATCGTACGTTGTGACTGCTGCTACAACAGAACCGAGAGAGGAGGGAGCTAACGTCAGTGCTATTGCTAACTTGACAGCTAACGTTAACTTGGGGGCTGAAGAGACACAAGAAGACGAGCCAAGAGAAGCTAACTTGATGACTACAACTACCATACAGTAGTAGAGATCGAAGGAGATGTGGAAGAAGATGATGATGCTGCTGATGACCACTCCACCTGTTCTTCCTCTTCCTCCTTGCCTGCTGCTCGAGATGGGGGGCGAAGTTGCTGCAGTGGTCCCGTGGCCGCCGGCTGGCTGGACTAGCCAACAGTGGAGTGAGTGGATCACATTTGAGTCATTTTAAGTTGATTAATTAATTAATTAAACAGTTAAACGTTACATTGGTGGTCCGTGGATTATTTATTATCAAGTTGATTGAAGTTTGCGTAGCCCATACATGCTCGGGAAATCTGTTGACATTTACATGATCCATCGGGACGTTTCATGTAAATGTAGACCTGTGGCACCACCCCGTGTGCAACAGATGTTCTCTTTATAATAGGCCTATGTCTGTGCTGTTGCTATTAATGCACGGATCAGCATTTACCCCCCCCCCCGCAAAAAAAAAAATCCCGGCTCCCCCGGAGACCGTGGTATAGTTCGCACACTGAGTATGAGTGTGAGTGAGAGTCGATGTCTGAGTCCATGTCCGAGTCCTTGTCCAAGTGCGTGTACGTGTCCGAGTCCGTGTCACTGTCCGAGTCCGTCACCGAGTCCGTGTCCGAGTCCATGTCCGTGTCAGAGTCCGTGTCAGAGTCCGTTTCTGTGTTTGTGTCCGTGTCCGAGTCCGAGTCCATGTTCACGTCCGAGTCAGTGTCCAGTCGGAGTCCATGTCCGAGTCTGTGTCCGAGTCCGTGTCAGAGTCCGTGTCCGAGTCCGTCTCCGAGTCCGAGTCAGAGTCTGTCTCCGAGTCAGTGTCAGAGTCCGCGTTCGTGTCAGAGTCCGTGTCGGAAGTCCGAGTCCGAGTTTGTGTCCGTCTCCGAGTCTGTGTCCGAATCCGTGTCTGTCTCCGAGTCCATGTCCGTGTCCGTCTCCGAGTCCAAGTCAGAGTCAGAGTCCGTTTCCGTGTCAGAGTGAGAGAGAGTTAAAAAAAATAACTTTTATTTTTATTTTCAACAACAATGAGCTCATTTAACTAGACAATGAGAGAGATTTTTTTTTTAAAGACATCTTTTCACATAAAACAGAGTTAAAAGCGAATTTTTTTTAAAAACTATTCTTATGAAATCTTAAATCCACACTCACTCTTCTTTTAAGAGAGCGAGCGAGCGAGCGAGAGAGAGAAATGCTGCGACTAATTTTCATCCCTGGATGTGTACTCATTTCTCTTTATTTTGTATTTTATTACTAACGTGTTTCTCTTTTTTAAGATCGAATAAGTCACTATTATTGCAGGCCTTTATGTTTACCTGCTTTGCCACTTTTCTGTAACACTGTAAATGTTCCCGCTGTGGGACTTATGAAGGAATTCTGATTCTGATCCCCTGCTTTTTGTTTATTTTAATGTTTTATTTATTTTATAGGTTTATATATGTTATCATATTTATTGGCTTATTCTTCCTTTATTTTAGAGATGGATCATTATTTATTTTATTGTGAAGTGTGTCTACATTTGATGTGTGCCTTGTTGAGCACTTGTAAGAAAACTGCTACACAAATACTGAGGAGTGAAGCAGGTAGGACCCAAACGCAGATAACACTGATAATTCCTTTATTTCAAGGGCTCTTATCTAACATAACACATGGACAAACAAAACACTCCACGGTAAACTCGGTCACAAACAGAACAAACCCGCCGAACACAGGAAGAGACAAGACTAAATACAGGGAGGGGTAATCACAAGACGAGATACAGCCGGGCAGGGGAGGAAAACACAACGGCCACAGGTGAACACAATCAGACAACTAGACACACCAGGGAAACTAACGACAGGAGGAAAAACACAGGGAGAAGGACCAGACAATAAACCAGGAGGAAAACATGACAGGGAGAACAGCAAAACACCCAAACCTAGACATAAAAACGTGACATAACATGAATATCGTGACAGAAGGAAGGAAAAGCAGTTCAGTCTTGTCAAGGTTGAGCTTGAGGTGATGAGCGGACATCCACTGAGAGATGTCAGCTAGACAAGCAGAGATGCGTGCGACGACCTGGGTCTCTGAGCGGGGGAAGGACAGCATTCATTGGGTGTCGTCAGCGTAGCAGTGGTATGAAAAACCATGCGGGCTAATGACAGATCCGAGCGAGTTTGTGTACAGGGAGAAGAGGAGGGGACCAAGAACAGAGCCCTGAGGGACCCCTGTAGTTACTTGACAAGGGTCGGACTCTGACCCTCTCCAAGTTACCCTGTAGGTACGGTCTTTGAGGTATTGGAGAGTGTGAAGGAGGATCTGATGGTTCACCGTGTCGAATGCAGCAGACAGGTCCAACAGGATGATGACAGAGGAGAGGGAGGCTGCTTTAGCAGTGTGCAGTTCCTCAGTGACAGCAAGGAGGGCAGTTTCTGTGGAGTGACCTGCCTTGAAACCAGACTGGTGCGGATCCAGAAGGTTGTTCTGATGGAGATAGCAGGAGAGTTGTTTAAAGACAGCGCGTTCAAGTGTTTTAGACAGGAACGGGAGGAGAGAGACAGGCCTGTAGTTTATAACATCAGACGGGTCGAGAGTGGGTTTCTTTAGGAGAGGGTTTACTCTTGCCTCCTTGAGACTGTTTGGAAAGTGACCAGAAGTTAGAGAAGTGTTGATGAAATGGGTGAGAAACGGGTAGAATATCAGGAGCGATAGTCTGAAGGAGGTTTGAAGGGATAGGGTCCAGAGGACAGGTGGTAGGGCGGGCAGAGGTAATGAGGGTAAGAACCTCACTTGGAGAGAGAGGGGAAAAGAAGGTTAGTGTGCGGGTGGAAGGAGGGTCTGGTGACCCAGCGGTGAGTAGAGGTGAGTCAGAAAAAGAAGAGCGAATATCATAAACCTTTTTTCAAAGTGATTAACAAAGTCGCTTGACAGAAGGGAGGAGGGGGAAGGGGCTTTGGGGGGGGTCCAAGAGGGTGGAGAAGATGGAAAATAGTTTTTTTGGATTGGAATAGGAAGATTGGATCTTATCTTGAAAGAAAGTGCTTTTTGCCTGAGAGATGGAAGCAGAGAAAGAGGAGAGGAGAGCCTGATAGGTTAGGAGGTCGTCACAGTGTTTGGATTTCCACCGTTTCCGTTCTGCTGCCCGAAGGACGGTTCTATTAGCACGCAGTGCGTCATTTAGCCAGGGAGCAGGAGGGGACTGACGAGCCTGCCGAGATGTGAGAGGACAGAGAGAGTCCAGAGAGGATGAGAGAGGAGAGAGGAGAGTTTCTGCAGCAGAGTTTGGAGGCAGGAGTTGGAACGAGTCAGAGGAAGGGAGGGCTGAGAGCACCGATGAGGCAAAGGTAGAGGGGAGAGGGAACGGAGGTTACGGCGGACAGGTGCAGGATGAGAAGAGATTAGTTTGTTATGTTTGGAAAGGGGTAGAGAGAATGAAATGAAGAAGTGATCGGAGGTGTGGAGCGGGTTTACAGAGAGGTTAGAAGTAGTGCAGTTCCTTGAGAATATGAGATCAAGGACACTGCCAGCTTTATGAGTTGGTGGGGATGGAGACAGTGAGAAAGCAAAGGTGGATAACAGAGATGTTAGTTCGTCTATCTTCCCCGTCTGGAGGTTGAAGTCTCCGAGAAGTACAGCGGGAGGGCCAGTTTCAGGGATGTGTGAGAGGAGATGATCTAATTCCTCCAAGAAGTCCCCCAAGGCGCCTGGTGGACGGTAGAGAACAACAATGGTTCATTGTATAGGATGGGTTACTGTGACGGCATGGAATTCAAAGGTGGAAGGAGTGAAGTTAGGTAGCTTGAAGAGGGAAAAGCTCCATTTGGGAGAGAGCAGGAGACCAGTGCCACCTCCTCTGCCAGTGGGTCTGGGTGTATGGGAGAAGGAGGATGCTGTGGAGAGAGCAGGAGACCAGTGCCCCCTCCTCTGCCAGTGGGTCTGGGTGTATGGGAGAAGGAGAATGCTGTGGAGAGAGCTGCTGGGGTGGATGTGTTGGATGGAGTAATCCAGGTCTCAGTGAGAGCAAGGAAATCCAGGGTCTGCAGGGAGGCGTAGCCAGAGATGAAGTCAGCCTTAGGAACAGCTGACTGGCAGTTCCACAGGCCGCCTGAAACTAGATGTTGGATCTCAGTGGAGCACGTGGGATAGACGAGAGCAGGCCGGTTATAGCGATTAGGAGATACACGGGGCCAGTGATAATTGAGAGGAGACACATGAACAAGGAATGGAGAAAATACACATGATTATAGCATGAGGGGCTAGAAAGCTAAGGAAAATAAAAATAAAACACCAGCAATACTTAGCTCAATCAGAGTAGGATTTGCCTCCTCTTTGCCACCCTCGGGACTCCAATGTCTTTGTCAGTCTGACTCCAGCAGGACTCCAATGTCTTCGGCTGTCTGACGCTGACGCTCAAGGAAAGAGCTACCTAATGGACGCCTGATTGCTGAGTTCTCACAGCTGTGGGGCCACGCCCCTCTAATTAGTTAACTCTCTATGGCTGATGGGCGACAGCTGAGAGGCCCTGCCTATTTTAATGCACGCTTGATTGCCTACTGAGCCCTGTGTAACAGGTTCACGTGAGCAGATCTGAGATTTAAAATCTCTCAAAAGCGCCGTTTTAGCTAGTGATGGCGAGATGAAGCCTTATGAAGCTTTGAAGCTTTCCAGTCAATTGGTTCGCAAAAGGCTTCATCTCATGAGGCTTCATCATGGGCTTCATCTGAACACAAACCCCCTGCTGGTCAAAGTGTGTAAAACAGGCAGATTGGACATCTCAACAGTGTGCTGTATCTCATACCGAGTTCCCATTGAGTAAAGCCTTAGAATAACTCTAAACAACGAACATTAAATCATATTTTCATGTTAACAATATTGTATTTATTCCAGTTGAATGATTGTGATTGAAAAGCCTAAGGAGGCTGGTAAACATTGCAAAGAGGGATTTGTATTCCTTAATAATATTCATAAACTTAACCATGTTGTAGCCGGAGAAAGGCTGAACCATATCAAAGAATACATTTATGAACTACATTATCTCATTTAGCTGTAGCTTTTATAAACAACAAAAAAGACGTATTGTTCAGTCGTTGAACCAGGGACCCTGCCGTCGTGCGTCAACTGCTTTCCAGCTGAGCCGCAGCACACACACTAAAGCTCCTTCAAACACTGCAACATATTTATTCCTGTATTTATTTTTGTTTTTATTCCTACATTTATTTATGCTTGTATCTATTTATACTTATGACATGTTCCGACCTCTATATAAGTGAGGGTCTGAGCTCTCTTGATTCGTGTCACCGGGCCCGGGTACAGGAGGGTAATATGGTTCTTAGTATACATCCATGGGTATGAGCGTTGTGGTTCAACGGTTCAACCGATCTGAATCGCTTCGTGAAGCAGTCACGTGGTGTCGACAGGCAGCGAGGCTTCGTTTGTCATCAATGACGTCACTGGCCCAAAACGATACAAGCCTCGATACATGCTTCACAAAAAGCTTCGGGGATTACTCGACACACGCTCCGAAGCCTCGGCGCAATACGTAACATCACTAGTTTTAGCTACAATAACTACAGAACAATTATACGGAGTAGAATAAATGAAATAGAGAAGTCTAATTAAACAAGAATATAACTTACAGTGGTTGCTGCGTCAATAGGTATTGTCGTCACCCGGTCTAGATGCACACATAATACCTGATAATACCTTTATTTTAAGGGCTCTTATCTAACATAACACATGGACAAACAAAACACTCCACGGTGAACTCGGTCACAAACAAAAGACGAACCAATACTGAACACAGGAAGATACGAGACTAAATACAGGGAGGGGTAATCACAAGACGAGAAACAGCCGGGCATGATGTTCACTTCTGTACCTCTTCTTCAGGTGATTTCCAGTCTGCCTGAAGTCGGCCATCGCCAGCCAGCAGGTCCGAACGCTGGGAGCCGCTTACCCTGTGACATTTACACTCCAGAGACATGAAGCGCTGCACCGCCTAAAGGGACACAGGACGTGAGATCAGAGGATGTGTGTGGATAAATAAGATTCAAAGATTCAAAGGTTTTATTGTCATATGCATAAAGCTTATTCCATTCTATTTCAATGTAAATACTGCTTTTTTTTATTTTACTATATTTTATCTTATTTTTTAATCTTTTTATAGTGTTCTTAAAATAATTCTCTATCAGTGTTTTTTTTTTTTTGTTTTATGTTTATATATGCACCATGACACCAAGTCAAATTCCTCGTATGTGTCATCCTACCTGGTAATAAAACTGATTCTGATTCTAAAGTGTAGAAATGGCAATGGAAATCTTTTGACCTGAGGCCTGTACTACGAAGCCGGATTTTCGACAGTATTAGCGAGTTAACTTCAGGGTTAACTCAGGGTTTCCGGTCCTACGACGCTGGTTCGCTTCTTACCGGGGTAGATCTCACCAATCAGAGCTCAGTGTGCGGAGCTTACATCTATCAAGTCATATTACAGGATAAAGGAAATACAGAAAGACGGCCGGCAAAAATCACAGACTGTGTGAACGTGAAAATTAATAGAATATCACCTCCCATCTTCAGAGCAATCTGACTATTATATATACTATTATTATAACATTAGCATTAAGAAAGCTTGCTTAAATATTTGTAACTGGATCAAAGTAACATTATGTACTGTGAGTGCGTACGTCGATGTGTGTCCCATTATCATTCATATCACATTCACATCATCAATCACTTCATAATGTATCATATATCTCCTGATCCGAGTCAGCTGAGCCGTGTCTGGCCGTGCAGCACTCAGTGTCACATACTGGATGCAGAAGCATTATTTTAAGCAACACATTAAGTTGACGAAACACTCGAGTCAAATGTAATTAAAGTCAGATCCACTCGTGTTTTAGACGGGGCAGTGATATCATAAACCTGTTCATGTACGAATTCAAACACTTTCACCAGCTGTTCTGTATTCTCCTTGCAGGTACAACTATGTTGCTTTTATCCTGGCTAAAGTGTTAAAGTCATGAAATTAAAATGACAAAAAAAACTAAAGTAACAAACCTGTTTTGAAAATGTAAGAAGTAGAAAGTACAGGTATTTCTGTTAAAAATGTAAGAAGTAAAAGTTAAAAGTCGTCAGAAAAATAAGAAGTGGAGTGTTAGTGTCTCTGTTAGTTTTGTTTGTGTAAAACAATGACTCATCAGCCCCTACATTAACATGTTTATTTTCTACTAATCCCAAAACAATGCCACCATTTTACAGAAATGCAAGACTCAAACTGTATTTAAACCCATTACAATTTGCAATGCTAATTCAAAGACAACAAGAAAATGTACCTCAAGCAAATATTCTCAGGTTAATGCTTAAATACACATTTCGGAGTAAATACAAAACCGTTAACAGTATTGCCTACAGTATACGCAACTTGTAGCTCAGGTTGATTATAAGCAATATGCAAGTGGTCCAAAAACAGCCAACTGGTGAGACACTACGTTGCTGTTATTGTTGTCAATCTTTCAACACCAGGTTGGGATTTTATTAACATACAGATGTGTTTTCACTTGCATGCAGGTAAACACATCTGTACCTATATTAATCTTGTAACATTTATCCTTGTGAGTCTTACAATTAGTTTGTCTCATTGGAGCCTTCCCTCCAATATCAAGTGAAGTTGTTTTTCTTTTCAAAACCTCTTAAAGCAGCAGTTTGTAATGAAAACATTTAAGTGATTTGCAGCTTTTATTCATTTTAAAGATCAATCCAAATGTTAGTTGTGACCCTCTGCCAAAGCGTTCTCATGAGGTTGGTGCTTTAGAGAGAAGTCCACTCAGTTCCCTGTTTTCTATCCAGTTATCATGGAGTGAAGTTATCAGTGAAAAGCACACTGAACATGTCATAGGCATTTTCTTTCAAAGGCATTATACTATATCAAACTCAACATCTCTGTCAATAAAGTGTACCATGTAAGGTTTTACTACATATCAATGTATCATGTTATTATACAACGTTAAAGGTGCTTTGTTTTAGCTGAATTTAACCATGAGAGTGAGAGAGTCTCCCTCCTTTTTGGTTACAATTGCTTGCATCATTCCTGGAGGTGTATGCAGATACCTCGAGCCTTTGAAGAAGTTTTCGATAAAAGCTCTGTCAATCTTGTTGCACTTTCCGATTGCAGCCTCAAAGTTGTTGCTGAGGACTCCGTAGATATTCCCCTTGTCGTTTTTCTTTCCCAAGAACAAGAAGAGGGCGTAGCAGTCCTTGCCGATGGATGTGCAGAAGTCTCCACCAGTCTCTCGTATGTGGTCTTGTTACTGGACTCCTTTTGCGCAATCTGGATGGACTCGGTGCAGGCCTCTTGGGGGATGTTGTTCTCCTCGGCAGCCTCCCTGTCAGGATGGTGTAGGACCTGCACAGCGATCTGGATCCGAGGGTTCTTGGTGGGCTTCTCAAGCATGGCCCAGACCCAGTCAGGCCCTAAGAGGATGCGTTGCTCAGGCGTCATGGCCGTGCAGTTGAATCTGTCTGTCATGTTCAGGGTGACACTCTGAGAGATGTAGGTCATTAGGAAGACCTGTTAAAGGGCAAGATGTTTAAAGACCACCTCAAAGACATTTTTGAATTCTAAAGAGGTCTTTTAAGTATAGATTTTAATAATAGTTAACTTTATTATTAGCACTTCTAAAAAATAGTTACAAAGTCCATTATGATTAAACAGATAATAATGAGAATGTAACAGCAACAATAATAAACAAACAATTAAAAACACAAAATGTCACACGACATAAATAAAAAATACAAATCTAAAAGACAGTTTTTTTCAAAGGCGAATTGAAAGACACAAAATGGTTTGCAGCCCTGATTCTAATTCCAGAGTTTAGAAGCCCTGACTTGATTTCCTAGAGTTCAAACCTTAGCAGTATAGTTTGGCTGAGCTGGAAGGATTACTTCACTGGTGCCAAGGAGCAAGGTGTTACAGTGATCACATCAACTAAGTATAAAGGGCAGGTTCTTGGGAGAAATAAATGATCTGATCCCTGAATATGTTTGGATTTCTGCAATGCTGGGTTATTGAAGCGGAAAGAGAACCAACAGCAAAGAGTTCAATATACTGTGTGTAAGTGCACTATCTGTGTGACCGGTAATGGTTATAGGTCTAAGAGTGTTAAGATCACAGCTTTCAAAGGATGGCCTACCTGGGTGAGCACCTCAGAGCTTGCTTGGAACTTGTCCTCTGGGTCTTTGAAAAGGAGGTATTCTCGTGTTCTGGATGCAGCGGCAGAGATGCAATCATTGAATAGCGGTATGAAATCATTGGTTTTGGTGCTGAGGGCCTTCTTAATGTGGAGAAGATGCTTGGTCGAGGGGCTATGTTCTGTTCGCTGGAGCTGGGCGAGCTGCGCTTTAAAGACAAGTTGGAGTTCTGGGGGTTGGTTGGTTTGCTGATTGCCTGGCCCATAGTGGACTAATGGAGGATGGGAGATCAGAGGGTGGTGTCCCTGGTACCCTGGAAAGATATTGATTGTTCCATGAGTTTTTGCGTAAAAAAGAAAATCCTCATCTGTATTATTTCTGTCCCACAATATGGAACCATTCCAACTGACTTTCACAGTGAGCAACCGTGTATCCATGTTGCACATTAGAAATGTACACCATTTCTGTCCAATTATGTAATGTGCTAATATAGCAGAAATGACAAGGTCTGAAATCTGATTTAGAAAAACACGCATACAAATAATTGCAGATACTCACCAGGATGCTCTAGATGTTTCTGTATTTCCAAGTACACTCCCTGCCTTCTGCTCCAGTCCTATCTGAGATGCAGTGTGTGAATGGTGCTGTGAAGCTTAGTCTTCAGTCTCCTGACATGTACGAACCTTCAGTAGAATAGAGAGGACCCTGTGTGACAAGGGTGTGGTGTCTGTAACGTGTCACCTTGTATAAGGCTAGGTACACAGAGACTCATCTTACCGGTTCACCTTGGTGGCCCTGAAGGGTTTGATGAGTAAACAAAGTGCTTTTCTGAAGGAAGCACAGAAGAAAACATGGGTTTCAGCCGCTTCAACTTTGGCTCTATATTTTAATGTCACGCTAGAGAATAAGAAGAACATTGTATTTGTGTTTTTATTATGAAAGATTACATTGAATTATAAATAAAACATCTTAATCTATCACCTTGCAGAAGGGTACATATTTAATAGTTACCCAGAATCTTGCCAATACAAAGCCCTGATATAATGTATCTTTAACACAGATTTATTTGAGCTCCAACTCTTTAGAAGACAGAATAAGAGGATGAACCCCTCTGTAAGGTCACACATGCCAGAGCACACAGTGACATGCGGCCTCTGCATTGAACCCATCCTCGTAGTAGGAGCAGTGGGGAGCTATTGTTCAGCGCTTTAGAAACATCAACTGGTTCTGTGGCTTCTAGAGCTCCATCATATCTCCAAATAGTGACTGGCTACTGACTATGTCTGCCTGCTTCTGGTGCTGAGCAGCTGATTAGGACTAATGCATGTCTGTCAGAAGTGTTGGCACTGAAACAGCTGCCAGCTGCTGAGGTAGGAACAAGGCTGACCATAACAGTAAGGACTGTGGCCGTTCCAAAACAATGAGCTAACAAGCTCTCCAGGTAGATGATGGGAGTGCAGCTTTATTTATTCAGAATTGTGACAAAAATATGTGGGACAGTTCATATTTAAAATGTACAAATTATTTTATCGGTTACACTGTTTCAACATTTCCTCATATCTGTTATTTCTGAAATGGATAATATCCATGGAACTGAATTGTTCCAACCATCAGGTCCACCTTCACAAGCTCCTTTGGTTAACATATCATATATGACCCTACCTGACAGGTTAACTGTTCAATTGTTGGATGCTAATGTTTGCCTACAATATAACTGACACTTTTGTTTAAAGATATCTTTAGATGGCATTTTACTAAGGAGCGCCCATCATCTCCAGTGACTCACTGTCTCGTCTTTAACATTTCATGGGTCGAAATTCCAAGATACTTTTGTGAAGTCTTTAGCTATTGTATCTTAACATATCATTTATAATATGAACACTTATTTCCACTGAATATTTCCCTCCTAAAATAATAGAACTACTTTTAACAAAGTAACATGGCTTAAATAGGTTTTTGTCCTATTCAGCCTTTTCACATCAGCATCATCCTTATTGTAAGTCACTTTGGAGAAAGGCTATCTCTAAATGAAACGTTACTTAATGCAGTAATATCTTACAAATACACAAACAAGATCACACTGAGAAACTTAGCTTCACTTTTAGTTCTACTCTTAACTTGGTTAAGTCTGGACTAATACAGCTTTGTTTTTATGCCACGGTATAATAATTCAGAGTATTCTGTCAGTATATTATCATCAGATGGGTTTCTACAGAACAGATGCTCATCCTGATATTATAGTTCTTCCTTTATGAACAACCTTCACTTCCTTTGTCAGTCGGCCATTAGGCCAGCCTGCACAACACAACTCAATCATCATACACATGATAACATACACCTGTGCCTTTGGTGCATGGTATCCAACTGATCCAACACTGAACCAGTGATGTTGATTTAGGCAACTACCAACACATGGTTTTACCTTTTGTTATCCAAAGCCTTCAGGGTTCGATTATTGAGATGACTTCAGCAAACCCAGCAGGAGCAAAAGAACCAAGACTTATTACAGCAAGTGAGACACCAGCGCACAGGTTCCTCTCTCGTTGCCGCTATACGGGTTCTCTCTCAGAAAGAGAGTTGTTTATAACTAACTCATAACCAGCCGTTTCTGTGAGGGCGATGCTGCAGACAGAACTTCTATTTCCAACAGGGTGATCGCTGTAATCGCCGTATGCAACACACACACACACACACACACACACACCACACCACACACACACACACACTCCTTGGCTTCAGTCTGTACCAAGTCATCCCTTCTGTAATACATTACTGAGCGGGACAACGTGATGGTGAGGATGAGAATTAGGGTGGTGATGATGAGAACAGGTTTGTGGTGGAAGCAGGTTACTCAGACATCGGTTTCGCTTTATGGAGTGTGTATTCATTTGCCTTTTAAAATGTATGAATAGGGAGACCCCGAAAACAGCACATGCGTTTACTTCCTGAAGTGTATACAGTTCCTCATATGGTATGCATGACATTTATTTGTTTAATTGATCAACTTTACACACGTGATTTTGTATTAAATGGTTTGAATCATTGACACCTGTAAGCTTCCTTTACGGAGCAAGGTTTTATTTACAATACATATACGATTACAGCGTATATGTATATATACTACTATATACTACAAAATAAACATGCTCGTATTCATTCTGCCATGACAAACACAAAGGAAAATATTGCACAACGTTTCTTAACCACATGACAGAATGATGGTATGAACTAGTGCATATAATCATCTGTTGCTGGTGCACACATCAAATAACATGACTCAATACTTTACAAGAGATATTTTTATTAACTCATTTGTTGGGTGGGATCTGGAGAGGGATGGGGATGAGTTACATCGGCACACGTGTGGGTGGGATCTGGAGAGATGGGGATGAGTTACATCATGGCACACGTGTGGGTGGGATCTGGAGAGATGGGGATGAGTTACATCATGGCACACGTGTGGGTGGGATCTGGAGAGATGGGGATGAGTTACATCATGGCACACGTGTGGGTGGGATCTGGAGAGATGGGGATGAGTTACATCACGGCACACGTGTGGGTGGGATCTGGAGAGATGGGGATGAGTTACATCACGGCACACGTGTGGGTGGGATCTGGAGAGATGGGGATGAGTTACATCACGGCACACGTGTGGGTGGGATCTGGAGAGATGGGGATGAGTTACATCACGGCACACGTGTGGGTGGGATCTGGAGAGATGGGGATGAGTCACCACACTGTGGGATCTGGAGAGATGGGGATGAGTTACATCACGGCACACGTGTGGGTGGGATCTGGAGAGATGGGGATGAGTTACATCACGGCACACGTGTGGGTGGGATCTGGAGAGATGGGGATGAGTTACATCACGGCACACGTGTGGGTGGGATCTGGAGAGATGGGGATGAGTTACATCACGGCACACGTGTGGGTGGGATCTGGAGAGATGGGGATGAGTTACATCACGGCACACGTGTGGGTGGGATCTGGAGAGATGGGGATGAGTTACATCACGGCACACGTGTGGGTGGGATCTGGAGAGATGGGGATGAGTTACATCACGGCACACGTGTGGGTGGGATCTGGAGAGATGGGGATGAGTTACATCACGGCACACGTGTGGGTGGGATCTGGAGAGATGGGGATGAGTTACATCACGGCACACGTGTGGGTGGGATCTGGAGAGATGGGGATGAGTTACATCACGGCACACGTGTGGGTGGGATCTGGAGAGATGGGGATGAGTTACATCACGGCACACGTGTGGGTGGGATCTGGAGAGATGGGGATGAGTTACATCACGGCACACGTGTGGGTGGGATCTGGAGAGATGGGGATGAGTTACATCACGGCACACGTGTGGGTGGATCTGGAGAGATGGGGATGAGTTACATCACGGCACACGTGTGGGTGGAATCTGGAGAGATGGGGATGAGTTACATCACGGCACACGTGTGGGTGGGAATCTGGAGAGATGGGGATGAGTTACATCACGGCACACGTGTGGGTGGAATCTGGAGAGATGGGGATGAGTTACATCACGGCACACGTGTGGGTGGAATCTGGAGAGATGGGGATGAGTTACATCACGGCACACGTGTGGGTGGGATCTGGAGAGATGGGGATGAGTTACATCACGGCACACAGTGTGGGTGGAATCTGGAGAGATGGGGATGAGTTACATCACGGCACACGTGTGGGTGGAATCTGGAGAGATGGGGATGAGTTACATCACGGCACACGTGTGGGTGGGATCTGGAGAGATGGGGATGAGTTACATCATGGCACACGTGTGGGTGGGATCTGGAGAGATGGGGATGAGTTACATCATGGCACACGTGTGGGTGGAATCTGGAGAGATGGGGATGAGTTACATCACGGCACACGTGTGGGTGGAATCTGGAGAGATGGGGATGAGTTACACCACGGCACACGTGTGGGTGGGATCTGGAGAGATGGGGATGAGTTACATCACGGCACACGTGTGGGTGGGATCTGGAGAGATGGGGATGAGTTACATCACGGCACACGTGTGGGTGGGATCTGGAGAGATGGGGATGAGTTACATCACGGCACACGTGTGGGTGGGATCTGGAGAGATGGGGATGAGTTACATCACGGCACACGTGTGGGTGGAATCTGGAGAGATGGGGATGAGTTACATCACGGCACACGTGTGGGTGGAGGTCGGCGAGTGAGGTGGAGATGAATTGTCTCATCTTACCCGTCATGATAGGCAGCAGTTTATCTTGGCATCCCTGCCTCTCTTCACTAGTAAGCAGTGTTGGGCAAGTTACTTCCAAAATGTAATATATTACATTACTTATTACTGTCTTTTGAAAGTAATAAGTTACATTACAATATTACTGTCTCTGAAATGTAATGAGTTACACTACTTTAGTTTGATTTTTTTTTTTTTAGTTACTTTCACCAAAATAACCTCAAAAGAATGGCTAGTTATTTTAAATGCTGAAATGTAGTTTAGTGCAGCTCATTATGCATCCAGTGACGGGCCATGTGGTTTAGCATAACAACTGTGTAGGCCCTTAAGGCTACTAACAACTTGTATTACACAGCTTAGTTGAATACTCCATTCTGATTGTAAATTCTTAACATGTGACACGTTGTTAATACAGTACAGACCGCTGTCAAGGACTATGATGAAGGTTGCTAAGGAGGATCCAGAAAGAGAAAGGAAAAGAGGTTAAAATACGGAGCGCTGGACGTCAGATAAATCACCAGAAGAAGGCAGACAGGAAGTGAATAATAACAGGGCACGGAATGGGCTCTGTAGTGTGTTTAGTATGTGGCCGTGTGCAGGCCCGGCTCCAGAACAACATGACTCAGGGTGCCTCTGAGGTTACAGGGGGGCAGCAGTAGTGGCCGGAAACAGCAATGAAACATAGCATCGATGGTCCCAATGAACAGATTATGGCCTTTATTATGTTTTGAAACCAAGCAAGTGAGAACATTTCAAGTGAGTTAAAAGTGCAATCCTGAAATATCTCATATAGTCCAAAGTGGACTGTGGCAAAGAAAAGCACAACAGCTTCAAAGCTACTGATAAAACAAATGAGAACATTTTGTAAATCAAGGCAAATATTATTTGAACCAGCTCATGGTTTGAAATGGCAAACATTGAAAAGCAAAAGTATTATTAAAACCATGTACTAAACATCACCTTGGCCCCATCATATACTCTCGGAAGAGAATATTTACTGTACTTGAAAACTGGATCACATCATCATCATGTGAGGTGACTTTGTGACCTGGAGAACATTTCAGCTGCAACATCAGCTCGTTGATAAGCTTGGGATATGAGATCTTTTTGTAGCCATTCGTGGTGAAGGCATCTGTGCTATTGTGTGCATTATGTTTGACCAACATTTCTACAGGCATGGCAGAGTATGGCACTATTTTCACATGAATATTCTAGCCCTTGTCTATTTGTATACCACGATGAGCTGCAAAATGACCGCCTAACCCCACTGTACAGGCGGGTACTTGTTTAGATCTACCTGGGCAGGTTCTGTTTCGCCGTGGTATCCTGGCTGGCACCTGCGGGCCGCAGAAGGGCGGCTAGTTTCGGGCGACGAAGACTGCTGCTCCAGGGTTGAGGGCGGCGAGTCAGGCGGGAGTGAGCTAGTGTCCACAACGGAGGGTAACGTGATGTCCCATCTGACCTGTTGCTACGGTCTGCAGTAGACGCAGTGTTGCTGGCGTTTAGTGATGGTTGCTTTAACCATGTTCGTATAAATGATTATCCACAGATGTGTGTCACTGCTGTGGAAGCACTTTGGAAATGATGCACGCGCAGCGGAGCAGGTCACGCGCACCTGACACCATTTGTTGTTAGTATTTTTCACTCCGTTCTCTTTTTTGAATAGAGGGTGAATAACATTCAACTGCCCCGAAGATCCCGACGCGAAGCCTGAAGGGTAAACACCAGGTTTACTAATCTACCCGCACAATTTGTCTGGTGTCGGAATGTCTCGCTATGTTAGTACATTCTTAAAAAACAAAACACCATTTAATTTCGGGTTAAAATGTGTTGTAACTGCGTTACTGAGCATTGTAACGGGTAGTATATTACCCACATTTCATAAGTAATGCGTTACATTACTTCGTTACAGCAAAAAGTAATATATTACTGTAACTCCGTTACTTTTGTAACGCGTTACACCCAACACTGCTAGTAAGGCACAGGGTGGGGTTCAGAGGAGCAGGGAGGAGGAGGCTGAGGTATCATTGGCAAGCAGAGAAAGCCGAGCAGAAGCAGTGACGGCTGATGGTTGAGAGAAAGAGCTTTGGTATTGTAATGTTGCTGTCACAACTGTTATCTTGGCAATTGATCATCTCTGCTCTCGTCCATCCCAACCCGGGCCCTGGGGCAGTCTGACTCTCGGTCCAGGACTGCGCTCAGACCCATGAAGCCAGCTTAGGGCTGCACCTGCACTTCATCGTTCACTGCAGGCACTCCTGACCGAGGCAAGGACAACTCTATTGGACACACGTAGTCTTTGGATTCATCTGGCCGTCTCCTCCTGAGATGAGTCAAGTTAGTGAAGCCCAACTTCTTTGGCTGCAAATAAAAGAGAAGAAAAAAGGACATGACGTTCAATCTTCACTGTTGGGAAAATACTGAATGTACTCTTCTAATATCAGAGTAGCACATGATAACAAAGGCCCTACGTAGCTGTGTACGTAACAGGATGTATGACTACATAGAAGAAGCTCATGAGACAATGTGTTGAACACATGATAGCTATGTTCAACGATTAAACATGATGACACGGCCCCTAGGTTCTCAAACTTTTTTTTTTTTCTCCAAAGGGGGGCTTTGGAGGAAAAAAAAAGTCGGGCTCAGTGGCGGCGCCAGAGATTTATTTTGGGGTGCTTGACGTTTCATAGAGGGTACTCAAACATTTAGGGTTTCCCATTAATGTACCAGTCGCTACAGTGGAATTTTCTACTGCAACACTCCCCACGCATATACAGGGGTAAAGTGCTATTTTTATAGGTGGTGTGTGGACCTCACATAGGGGGGTCCGGGGGCAAGCCCCCCCGGGAAGATTTGTTTTTAAATATTGAAGTTAAAAGCATCAATCTGGTGCACTTTGAGAGCAACATTAAGAGATCTATGGATACATCTCTCAACACCCATTTGAAACAGAACTGTAAACAGATTTACTATTTCTTTATGGATATTTTACAAATCACCCTTTTAAACTTTATTCTTTTTACTGTTTTTCATTTATTCTCTTATTTTTTTATAACTATAATGATCATTATAAACGTGTGCCTCGGAAATAATTGTTTATATTAATGGTGACCAAAACGTTTCAGACCCACTGAGATAACTTAGACTAAAGTTAACTATCTAAACACTGAGAGAGTCCTTTAGTTCAATGAGCCTCTCAGTCTGACAGGAGAGGACTCTCCTCCACTTTGTTGTTGAAAAAACTCCTTATATCCGTTAGCGTAGCTCGCTAGCACCAGAAGCTAACAACAACGATCTCCGGTACCGGTGCGTTCTCTCTCTCTCGCGAGCTTTAATGAAACACAGAGACCCGTAATAATACTGTACTGCATCATATTATTTTCGAATCAATCATTTTTCAAATTATGATTTTTTTATAGCCATTTTTCCTCCTGGTCTCTCGCGCCCCACTTTGAGAACCACTGCCCTAGGGAGATAGGAATATGACTGTAGAGAGATAGGCATGTGACTGTCATGTTAATTGCTTACGCAGGCCTTAGCTAATCTGAACCAAGGTCAGAATACTGCTTTGAACCAGTATTCTCTCATCTTGTGACTATAACACTCTCTTGTATATAAGGCATGTCAAGGACTCTATTCGGAGAACTATTTGTCCCATGCAACCTCTGTGTGCGATGACTACTTCCATTCTTGCAAGGATAATAAATACATGTATCCTGATATTGAAGCTAAAGCCGGTGACGAGTGATATTTTGCTAACATTCACACACAGCACAACACACTTTGAATTGAACCGTCCTAGAATTGGAAGCATTGGGAAGACACTTTAAAGTGCCTGGGAATCAGTGTGGGGGTCCAGCACACCTCTCAAGATTACAGTCCACAGTCCGTACTTGGTCTGACTATCCGGTGCCCAAGCCAAGTCCCTACAGACTTAAACATTTACTGTACATAGTACAGTATATGTGAATACATGTATATGTCTTAGAGGTTTTTCTCTCCAAGTGTCCAAGTTCAGGATTGGATCAACATTGTTGTGTTATGGTGGATTATTCTGCACAGAAGGACCCACAGTGGAGGGTTTAAAGCACTCCCATACTTCAAAGTAAGTCTGTGATAGCAGAGAATGCTGTCAGAGGCTCGGAGCTTCAACTGTGTTGACACACCCAGGTCTTACCTCAGATTAAAGTGCCTTTTTTCAGCATGCAGGAAGAGAGGGGCAAGTTCTTCATGTTCCATTCCAAACTGTAAACTGTTGCTCGCACATGCATTATATTACCTTGACTTTAGCTGTGATGCTGAGTGGGGTGTTCCCCACTGCCTCTGTGTACACCTTCTTCTCGAGGTGAGCCTCTGCTCCCACCAGGTTGTTGAAGTTGGTTGTTAGGTGGCGTCTCAGCAGTGTTTTCTCCGGTGGGATGTTTAGCAGCATGGCCAGCGTTTCTGGGTTAAACCGAGGCTCCAACATCTAGAGTAAAGACACATTTAGGAGGCTTTCTGGAGAATGTCCTTAAACTACAAACAAGTGATATTGTGCACTCACTAGCAGCCCTCCATGCACGCCACTGCCCCTCAGGTTCGGAGCGTACTCTGCCAGGTCCACAGATCTTAACCACTCCATGACTCGGTGGTTGGACCACTGGACAACCTCACTTGGAGCCAACTGGTTCTGTAAAACACACACACACACACACACACACACACACACACACACACACACACACACACAACACACACAGACAGAGACATGCACACACACACACACACACACACACACACACACACACACACACACACACACACACCCACACACACACACACACACACCACACACACACACACAATCACACACAGACAGAGACATGCACACGCACACAACACACACAATATGCTCAAATTTAACAAAACAAATGAACAAGTAGAATAAACAGTGTAAATTAATATTTCAAAATATCATTTAATAAAAGTTGAAAGTCTTGATTGACAGCCAGAGTGGTGTCGTTTCCAAACAACACCACTCTCACACAGCAAACACCTACCTGATTGCTGGGCCTGCGTTTGAGGCAGTTGGAATTGAACTTGTTGACGTGAAGAACATGAATGGCACTCTTGAGGCTGAGGTGATGCAGCTGGCTGGTCACTTTAAGGAATAACAATTCATTCTGAAAAGAAAAGAAGAAGTACAACAAAGAAAACAGACAAAAAGCATTTACTCAAAGTATAAAAGTTACTGGTATGTCAACTTTAATCCATAGCGCAAACATGTGTTTCAAATCCTTATGTTATCAGAAAATAAACCAGAATGTGATGAATCCTGGTTTACCTTTAAAGCAATGTGCCAATCAGCTGTTATTCGATCACACATTTGATGAACATTGCAAATCATACCACAGTGAGGAACTGCAGCATCTGCCCATCAACTCTTCCTTCATTAAACTGGTCTTTGTATTGAGGGAGCCCGATGTCATCAAGCCAACCTTTGAAACATAAAATATCCGTTTTAAAGTAAGGCAACTTCAGATGAATATTTTATTATGAGTGTGTGTTGGAAGTGCGTACGAGTGACCCAGATGTAATCGAGCTCTGCAGACTTATCAGGCTGTTTGCTGCTGATCGTCTTCATGGCCAATTGGAGCTTTTTCCTGTGGAGCGGATTCTTTATCGCCGGCTCCTGGAGACACAGCGACGGAAAACATGTCTTCACCTTTTGAGAGATACTTAAAAGTAGCAATACTAAATTGTTTAAATATTCTGTTCCAAGAAAAAGTCCTGCGTTCAAAATCTTACTTAAGTAAAAGTATACAAGTATCAGCATCAAAATATACTTAAAGTACCAAGTAGTTTGAGCTTTTTAAAATAACTTTATATACTGCTGCTGGATATCTTAACGATTATTATAAGTCAATGTTTATTTAACAGATGATTCATATTTTGTGTTAGCTAATATTCTGAATATGTAAAGTAATTCAAGCAAAAATGAGATGGAGTATAATGTAGCATAAAATAAAAATACCCAGTACTACCTCAAAATCGTACTTAAGTAGGACACTTGAGAAAAGGTACTTCGTAATTTTCAATCATTGAATATTAATGATTTATTATTGTGGTTTTTGTATTCCTTATTTTACCTTTACTTTACCAGGATAGGTCTCATTGAGATACAAATCTATTTTCTAAGAGAGTCCTGGCCCAAGATAACTGAACACAATCACAATCATAACCCAATCACAGTCAGAGGAAGACCAGCCAAAGCATTTACAGACCCAGCAGCCTGCTTCAGAGTCGCTTTGAGTCTGTTTACAGAAACCAGCTGTTAACGCCATCAATGTGAGCCAATTTAGACACTTAAGTATTACAGGAATGCACCACATCATAAAACATACAAATGTGTTCTTTATATATAAAAACTAAATACATGTAGTGGAGTAAAACTACAATGTTTGCCACTGAAATGTAGCAGAGAAAATAAAATGGTAAAGTACTAGTATTTTAAAGACATGCTTAAGTACAGTACGTTCTGCCTCCACTGCCCAGCTGTGTCTTGTCCTGTGATTACCCTTCTGTGTATTTAGTCTTGTCTTGTGCTCCATGTCGGTTCGTTGTCTTTCCTGTCACCCTCTATGTTTGTCACTATCGGGTTTTGTCTGGATGCTACCTGGTGCTACCTGTTTATAGATTCATGGTTTTTGTTTTGTTTTTCATTGTCAACAGCTTTTTGTAATTAAAGCTCACCTTTTGTTACACTCTGAATCCCGCTTCTCCTCAAACTGCATTTGAGTCCTAATAATCCCGAATTCCGACAGAGAGTGAATGAACTAACTATGATCCTGGTGACATGAAACAGAGGCTGGGGGTCTAAGGTGAGCAATCTGATCGTGATAAAGGCATTAAGCATCATGGATCAGCCAGGTAGGGAGCGAAACAGATTTGACAGGCTGAATGGAAGATTATTTGTAAGGTAGACCAACAGATCCAGACAGACGCATTAATTATGAAAAAATGCAGCATACACAGTAGTTGGTCTGCATGTGTGTGTGTGTGTGTGTCTGTCAGTGTACCTTCTCTATGTCTTGCATGGTGGAAGACAGTAGAGTAATCACCACTGGTGACCCAATGGCAAGCGAGGACGCCATACTGGCCGAGTCCCAATTTCCTCCAGCCAGTCACACACCTGCTCTTTGCTCCACGTACAAAAAGGCATCTTCAGATCTCTGACATGGAACAAATAAAAAAAAGATCAACAGAGAACAGAGAATCATGTTTAAAGATTAGACTAATGGACCTGGAGGCCACATACAGTTTTAAAGTGTAGGACTCAAGCTAATATTAGCCGTTTTCTGTTCCAAAAAAAAAGCCCACAATCGAGTGTGTAGCGGAGTGCTCACTTTATGAAACATTAACCTGTTAAAACCCCGAGCCTGTTTTCAGGTCTCAGGCTCAAAAATGACATTCCCCAGAACAATGACCATATCTTCCATTCTAAAAGGGTTAAATTAATAATCTTTTTTCTCAAAGCAAGGTTACACCTGTGAGTTGGATGTAGAAGTGTCAGAATCAATATAGATGTTTTTATTTTAAAGTAAATTCAGATTGAACACAGTAAAAAAATGTCAATTATTGTTAATTACTTATAGTGAAAACCACCCCTTGAATGATGGGATGGTAGACTAAAAGCTTTAGGAATTCAAACTACAACATATAAGTACCTGTATCATGATTGATGCACAACAAGTGAAATTTGACCTTTTTAGGAGAGATTTTAGCACACAAAACCCACTTCTGGGGTCATTTGGTGGATATGACCTATCTCTGGCCCCCTTGTTCGATTTTGCTGATTGACATCTCTTTTCTAACCGTCAGAGTCAATGGAATCGAGGGGAACTCCCACATACTCCTTATTTGGTTATGTGTGTGTGTGAGACTGCCGCCGCATAGCCAAGACCGGAAGCTGTGATAACTCTGGTGGCTACCATTAGCAGCTAACTTTTACTCTCTCCGATTTTTACATAAAAATGGAATTATGGACTATAAATAAAACAAATTATTACCCAGACACATTATCAACCTATGGATTAACCGATTCAGAGCCGCGTTTTTTTCTCGTTTTAAATGCCATTGAACAAGTCTTTTGATCAGAATGACAGCTGGGTCATTCTACAGAAAAGGTGGAATCTTGGTGATACAAATCTGCCGAAATATATTCCTTCTAAAAACATCTAAAACCTGGTTAAATAGCAATAACTAACTCTTAACTTGATGATCCACAACAAGTAGAGCTTAAATATTTTTATTATTTTTATTATTTTTATACAAAGCTTATTTGTATAGGAATGTCACTGGTGTTACGGTTACCAGGAAGAAGAGTAACACCAGTGACAATTTGGAGAAAACACTACCATTTTAACAAAATGGCTGCAATGTGTCAGAACCAAATATGGCTTCAGTCAATATCAAAATATTTTAACTCTCCAATACTGTACATACATTTTCTCCATTCAAATGTTCACCCCTAGGGCTATGCAATGAGTAACACTAATGACAGACTTGAAAGACACATGTACAATTTGAAGATAAAATGACACCTTTAACAAACAAAGTAAGAATTATCTGACTTTCTTATGTCTTTGTCCACTGCACTGCCTCAAAATGATCTCTTGTTACAGGAGGCACTTCAGAGACAGTACATTATTTCAAAATAAAGCGTTTTGTGTAGCAGTAACACCATGATGTAATTTTGGGTGACTGATATTTATTTGATATTATTAATAATAATTTGCGTTATTCAACATATAATGAATGTGAGTATAAGGTCAACGTCATGTATTTTGGTGTCTGCAAAAGTAAGTGACAGCATTTCCACCTTTTCTGTAGAATGACCGAGCTACGGTGAGAGGATCTCCCGTAAAGCTACGTAAGTAACGTGTTGTGATGTCTGAGTTTGCTTCCCCTGTCGCGAGTTCGGATCACTTAGTGATGATATATATACCTAAATGATCTGTGGAACCTCAGCTTTAATCGGATATATTGTATATGCAGCTACGATAAGTAATAAGGGTATATTTTATCTTGAGTTCTGTGCCAAAGTGCGTTATCATTTTTCGCTCAGGGGTCATTTAGATGCTTCTTATGAGACTTGTGTTTTGTTTTGGTAAACATGGTTTGTATCGTCAGTTAGCTGAGATTATTCCCGTTAATCTGGTATAACACATTAATAGGTTCTTAAATATTAAGATCCCCTGAGACACAGTGTCGTGAGCAAAACAAAAAAAGGACCCGCCGAGGGGGTCCTTGGGCTTAACAGGTTTTAAGAGGAACATCGCAAACATTGAGAGTAGAGGCTTCCAGTGCTCCCCTGAAGTCTTAGAGTGATAAACATTTGAAAGAAAAGCTGTTGTGTGAATGTCATTGGTTATCCAGGCTTCCAAGCAACTCTAGAAACAGCTGAACAACATTCATCAATAATAACATCAAACATATTATTTAGACCAGTGCTTCTCAAAGTGTGGTCCGCGGACCACTGGTGGTCCGTGAGCGCCCCCTAGTGGTCCGTGAGTATATTGGTAACATTTCATATTTTAATAAATAAATATATTTAAGTTGTCCACACCCTCGCGGGAATATCTCCGCAATGGAGCAAGCTTAAGTTTCACTTCCGATTGCATGAAATAGCCCAGCGCAACACCTTCGTCACACATGTTGCCACTTGTTTGTACCATTTTCAGGCGATTTATAATCTGTTCTAGAAAAACGATGTGTTTTTTTATATTTGTGGAGTTAGGTGGTCCGCGAGTGTTTTTTTATTGGTTAAGTGGTCCTTGGTATGAAAAAGTTTGAGAAACACTGATAGACAATATCACTGCTGTTGTATGACAGATTAGCTGTGCCCCCTCGACTTTTTCAACCATTAACACCTACCGGAATATGCTTGCTCTCACACTTTGTCTGAATGAGTTCACTGCTCGGTTTGACAGCACCAGGACAGTGATGTTGGGAGATCAAATTCACACTCACCGGGAGCAACATCCAGTGTCTGTCCGGATGATCTGCTCGATCAAAGTGGCTTTTTGCTCTTTGTTATGAAGGACAACTTACAGACACGTAAAAAAAAAGTGAAAATATTTTCAATTGGATGTGCTGCAAAAAAGGCGAGTATGGAGAAAAGACCCAGGCGGTCAGAAGAAGACGCGATGTGAACATGGAGCCTTACTGGAGGGCTATGGGACTTAACAGGTTAATAACTGTTCATCCTCAAGGTCTTTAGAAGGCACTGACCAAATTTGAAACTGACAGATTAAAACTGTCGGAGGTGTTTTGTTTGTATACCAGCTGTAAAAAGTCAAACAAATAGGCCAAAACATCACACTAAATAAAAAAATTCTAACTGGCCGAATTCTTGTTGGTTTTAGAGAATGAATACCGGTGAATAATCAGTGATGCAGAAAATCTGATCAAGCGTACTGTTTTATGTTATTGTTATTTTAAAGGAAGTTACATTGTACACACTTTTTTTCACTTTTCCTCCCCCTACTAAGTGTGTATTTAGTTGTATTATACAGTATAATAGTCTTCTCTGTGTATTTCTCCACATTGGCTCTTAAAAAGAAAATCCTACAAATGTGCATGGAGCATACATCAATAATGTGCTACATTTTTCATCAGTATGATGTTTACTTGCATATGAAGTGCGGTAAAATTCCTTCCAACCCTGATTTCCCCACTTTGGTCGTTTTTGTGACTGATTTGCTAAAGTGTGTTTTAAACGGCTTGTATAATGCAGCTTTAACAGATTCTCAGTCTGTTGGTAGATATCCCAAATAATAATAACAAATTGATTCAAGTGTTAGACCAAAATGCAGTTCTTGAGTATAACATTTAAATATGCTGCATCAAGTTTAAAGTTTAAGAACTGCATAATGTGCAATTGTCAAGTTAGAATTAAATTGGAGGCACAGATTGCATCGAGTGTACTTCAAATAAATAACATTTGACAGGAATACTACATTTCTTCCAGTATTCCTTTCTTATTTGCAGTATAAGAAAAATCAATATTGTAACAAGGCATAACTCAGTGGTCATTGATCGTTTTTCATGCTGTCGAAGAGGCAGGTGATGCACCTATTATTTATGAGAACATGCATGGAGGCTCAGGAAGGAATCTGGGTAAACAGAGAGACCTAACAACCACCTTTGCAGTACCCATTACTTTAATCAGGGGTTTTATTTGTGTCAAGCCAGCTAAGTCAAAGAAACCCTGGCTCTGTTTAACAGGCTTGTTAAACTTCTGTACCTCCTTCCAAACATACACAATGGATCAGCCTTATTTGTTTTTACTTGCTTCTCAGGGATCCATGAAAAAAAAATCTATATACTGTATGTAAGTATAAATGTGTTATACCGTGGGTTCCCTGAAGGGGCCAGTCTTGGTCCAGCTGTAGCTCGGAAACCCCCCCTCTTGAGCTCTCCCAGCTCGGGGTCGTGACCCTGGGCAGGACTGCCTGATTGGCTGTGACGTATCCTGGGGACAACAGAAACACTTGGTTTTAGGGAAATATATCCCTGAACGTCACATCTGTGTGTGGTGTCTGTATGTATATATATATACAGAGAAGTCTTTAAAACATACTTCCCCCAGAGTTTCCTAATGCCTCTCTGACTCTTCCTGTTCTCTGGTAAGACAGGAGATTGCTGTCCAGAGTCCACTCCAGAGGAAAGGGGGGACTGATCTGACAGAACACACTCCTTAAGTTTTTCTGGTTGATCTACCAGACAAAAACACAAAAAAGAGAGTTCAAAACCACACTATGCCATATGGCAAGGCTTCTCAAACTCCGGACCAAGGTCCGGATCCGGACCGAACTGCAAATCTATCCGGACCGAACCCTGTGTCCCATTATAACAAAAATAATAATAATAATAATAAAAATATATATATATAAAAAAAAAAAAAAAAAAAATCTGATTCTGATGTAAATTAAAGTGGACCTATTATGCTATATTGGAAACAATATATTGTAGGGCCATACCTATACAAATATAGGTCTGTGAAGTATTCAGTTCACCCATTTTAGCCATGCTCATACCCCTCTTGTGCAGCCCTGTTAGAGAAACGCGGATTTTGGGTGGAGCTAATGCCTGATCAGAATTCTACCGGAGATAAAGTTAAATTCTGTTGTAATAAAACGCCATCCTGTTCTTATCCACATCAAGGATTATTTCTGAAACAGTATGGATCTCAATGGGTTTTCTCTTGCGGGTTTATCACAAGGTGAGTTTCTTTTTTGATTTCCTGCTTTTTAAAACACATGTGCTCTCCAGTACAGGTTAGCTCTGAGTGTTAGCGAGGCTTGCTAATGTAAACAAGATGAGATTACGTCCAAAACACGTTCAAAACGCGTCAGGTATTGTTTCTGATAGCAATTTTCTGTGGGTCCGCTGCCGATTTTACGTCAGATTGGCAGCAAATCTGTATCCGGTCGTTGTACCCCTGTTTTTAAAAGATTTGGGTACGGAGGAAAAGAGAGCGGGTTTTATTTTCTGACGCTGCGTGAGTTCCCCGACGCACCGGGGACACATATTTATGTATAAAAGACATCACAAAGTGCATTTTGCATGATAGGTCCCCTTTAATGTATATTGTCTTGTGTCTGACGCGTTCTGAGAATGAACGTGCATATATTTACTTGTGTGCGCGAGTGTCACACGCATTTAAGTTAACCACAAGTTTACCTTGACTTTCTAATGCTTCTAATGCCATGTTTGCCGAGGTTCAAGGCATTGGCTGAGGTACAGACAAACAGTGCCATTTCTCCCACTAGTTCAAGCCATGATACTGTATGTATGTATGTATGTATGGTGTGTGTGTGTGTGTGGTGTGTGTGTGTGTATGTATATATGTATGTGTTGTGTGTGTGTGTGTGTGTGTGTGTATGTATGTATGTAGTGTGTGTGTGTGTGTGTGTGTGTGTGTGTGTGTGTGTGTGTGTGTGTGTGTGTGTGTATGTATGTATGTATGTATGTATGTATGCATGCATGCATGCATGCATGTATGTATGTATGTATGTATGAATGTATGTATTGAATGTCTGTGTGTATACAGGGGCGCCATTTACCGACAGGCAAGTGCTTGGACCCGAAGGGGGCCCCCAAATAAGGTAGATGAATCCAATCCAATCCAACTTTATTTATATTTTAAAACCTCCTGACCAAAGTACATGCATAGCGCGCTGAAACGTCGGGTTACGTAGTGTAACCCTTGTCATATTAGCACAGGCGGAGCCCTCTACTGGACTCTATGGGTACTCTCTTACCCCGCAAGCATTCTCCCACTGAGACTTCTATAGACGTAGCCGGCCCTGGGCGGGCCTACCTGAATGCGCGCGCATCACACCGTATTAAAGGAGGCCTCGCCTCCTGACTATCATCCTACACTTCTCTTCAGCGAGCAGAATAGGACAGACAGTGCCCCGAGTAGAGGGCTCCGCCTGTGCTAATATAACAAGGGTTACACTACGTAACCCGACGTTATATCTCTCACAGGCACCGCCCTCTACTGGACTCTATGGGTACAGTGGGTGGAGCCGCGATGTATACGCGCACTGTCGTCCAACAATATTCCACCCTACTGCCCCTGACCGGCAATTATGGTCAGCAGCTGCTGCCCCACCTTCTCCTTTAACCCGGTTGTAACCGAGGAGAAATCTGGGCTGTGGCTGACAGAGCACACCCTGCTGCGCTTACCTCGCAAAAAGTGTGCTCAAAAAACAGTGCCGGGGGACCCCCCCACCCTGGATGGGGAGAGCCCCCTCGGCCCCGAAAGGGCTAACTACACGCCTGCCTCCCTGAATCCCTAAGGATAACAGGGAGAGCGCCAGAGCCCCTGCCCCACACTCAAACACTGACCCCGTGTCGAGTGTGTGGACTAAAGTGTGGAGGGCTCCCCCCCTCCTGCTCTCGGCAGGAGGAGAGCAGCCCTCCAGCCCTGTAAGGGCCCAGTGCGCCACCCGCCCCTCCGGGACCCTCCGAAGGCCCGAGAACAGCGAAGGCGCATTACGTCCGGGGAGGGGGTCAGATGCCAACTGACCCACAACCCCCCTCCCCCCTACCAGTCCTGTGTTGCCCCCGCAAGTACAGACGAGGAGAAAGAGCCCGACATGTCCAAGAGATAAAACCTTATGAAGGGGCCTGGCGTCGACCAAGACGCCGCTGTGCATATATCCTCCACACTCACACCGTTGAATAAGGCTGTTGACGCAGCCACAGCCGTGTGGAGTGTGCACGAACCCCCGTGGGGCAGGCTCTCCCTGCCTGTCCGTAGGCATGTGCAACGCACTCGCAGAGCCAGCCTGCCAGGCGTTTCTTGGACAGAGCTTTCCCATCACCCCGCCCCCGAAGCACACGAACAGCTGTTCGGTGCGTCTAAGGGCAGCCGTGCGCTCCACATAACATGCTAGCGCACGCACCGGGCAGAGGAGGTGCAGTTTAGCTTCCCTGGTCCCACCATGGGGGGGAAGACTAAAACCCCCTAACTGAATAGCCCTTGACCTGAACGCACTCCTTAGGCTCTTGGGCACACAGGAGGGGTTCGGTCTGAGTGTCGCGCCGCTCCGGTCACCCCGAATCTGTAAACAGCTCGGGTGCACCGACAGAGCAGTTAACTCAGGACACTCTTTTGGCTGACGTTAAGGCAAGAAGCAAAGCTGTTTTCCACGACAATGCTTTCAGAGAGGAGAGCTCCAGAGGCTCAAACGGCCCCGAGGCCAGAGCCTCGAGCACTAGGGGCAGGTCCCACTGTGGGGTGGAGGCGTGCACTACTGGGCGCAGCCTCCTGACCCCCTGTAAAAACCGCGACATCAGTGGTTGACTAAAGGCTGACCTGCCGCAAATCCCTCATGGCAGGACGAGATGGCTGCTGCATACACCTTCACTGTTGAATGAGCCAGCCCTCTGTCCACCAGTAACTGTAAGAAGGATAAAATAGAGCCTAACTCACAAGATAGGGGCTCTATTCTCCGCTCCTCACACCATCGCTGGAATCCTAGCCACCTCGGCCTGTAACAGGCTGTGGTGGATCCAGCTCTAGCTGCCTGGATAGACTGAATAACGCTGTCAGACAATCCACCCTGTCTCAACCTGTTCCTCTCAGGAGCCAAGCCTGGAGAGGACGGCCGAGAGTGGGTAACGCCCCGATTGCACCTGCCTCTTGAGACATCGCCCCCCAGAACTGGGGAACCGCCCAGGGCTGGCCCACCTTCATCTGTGTCATCTCTGAGTACCACGGCGCCCCAACACGGTCCGGAGCCACTAGGATGACTGACAGACGTTCTCCCCTCACTCTCCTCAGGAGGGGGAGAATGAGACGCAGCGGTGGAAAGGCGTATAGCAGCTTCCTTGGCCATGGCTCGTGTGCAAACGCGTGCCACCCCCAAGGGCGGGTCGTCGCTCCGAGCCACGGAGAACCACAGGGCACAGTGGCTGTTTCGCCGGCTGGCGAACAGTTCCACTTCCGCTCTCCCGAACTGGGCCCAGATCTGCTTCACCACCTCTGGGTGAAGCACCCACTCGCCTGGCAGGGGGCCGCCCCTCGACATGAGGTCGGCTCCCCGTTCTCCAGTCCCGGGATATGGAGGGCTCTCAGAGATAACACCACCTCTGAAGCCCACAACCACAGCCTCTCCACTGTGGTCAACAAGGCGGCAGAGCGGACTCCACCCTGCCTGTTGATATAAGCCACTGTGGTGCTGTTGTTGCTCCTGACCATTACATGCCTCCCTGAATTAGGGGCCTGAAATGCTGGAGGACTAACACTACCGCCCGTAGCTCTAGGAGGTTGCTGTGTCGAGACTCTGTTAAAGCCCAGCGCCCACCTATAGCCCTCCCCATCCTGTTCTGGATGCATCCGTGAACACTGTGATGTAGGAGGTCACCCGTCCCAGTGGAGACCCCCTCCGGAGGTGATCCGGGGACCCCCAAAACCGGAGGTTGCCCCTCACTGAGGGGGTATGGTCACCAGCCGCCGCCTGTGCCTCTTGGGATCCAAGCGCAGGCTGGAGAACCACCTCTGCAGGCGGCGCATATGCAGTAACCCTAACGGGACCATCATGTGAGCAGCCGCCATGAGACCCAGTGTCTGCATGACAGTAAAAGCTGTCACTGTTGCCCCCTGTCGCAGTCTGCGTACCCCCTGAAGAAGGGACGCACGTCTGCTCTCTGACAGGGTGGCGCGCAACGTGCCTGCATCGAGCACCACACCCAAATACAGCGCCCGTTGGTGAGGTATGGGGGTGCTCTCTTTCCAATTGATCGCAAAGCCTAATCTGGTTAGGTGTGTGATCAATTGTGCTGTGCAAAACATTGCCTGTTCCCGTGACCCAGCCATGACTATGAGGTCGTCTATGTAAAAGAAAACTCTCATGCCATGTGCGCGCAGCGGTTGAAGCGCTGTGGCCACGCATTTGCTGAATGTGCGTGGGGATAGGGAATAGCCGAACGGCAGCCTGTTGTACTCGTAGGCTATTCCCTGGAAGGCAACACGCAGATACTTTCTGTGCTTTGGAGCAATTTCTACATGAAAGTACGCGTCTTTCAGGTCGATGGTGGTGAACCAATCGCCTGGCTGCACCAGCCCCAGTAACTGTTTCATAGTTAGCATGCAGAATTTCCTGCAGGAAATGTGGCGATTCAGGCCGCGGAGATCTAGAATAGGTCTGAATTCCCCTGTCTTCTTGGGAACCAGGAAGTATATGGAATAAAGACCCTCTTCCCTGCGCTGAGGGTGCACAACAGACACAGCCTGTTTCTGCACCAGAGCCTGAATCTCTGCTGAGAGGAAACACATCCCCTCTCGAGAGGATAGCTTCACCTCTCGCATGCCCATAAAAGGGGGTGGGACGCTGCAGAACTGGAGTGAATAGCCCCGTTTCAGCGTCCTGTCCATCCACCCTGATAGTACACAGCTGAGTTTCCATTCCCCATAACACTGTGTTAAAGGGCATGCCCTCAGCTGTGGGGCCGCCTCCTGATAGTACATATTTACCTCTCGCATGCCCATAAAAAGAGGTGAGTGTGGGACACCCACAAGACAGTGGTCCATGTGATACAGTGGTACAGTGTATAGACATGTGGTACAGTGGGACGCTGCGTCCTCCTGGCCCTCCACCTTGTTAGCACACAGCTGAGTTTCCATTCCCCAGAACATTGTGTTAATGGACAGGCCCTCAGCTGTGGGGCAGCAGCTATGAAGCTGTGATACTCTCTGGTGACCCGTTCCACCGCAAAAACTCCCCGCGAAGGGAAGATTTGCCCCTGGAGGGTTGACACAGAAAGGGCCGATTATTTACTGAGGACCCTGAACGCACCGCCGCGCGCTCTTGTGTGAGCGCGCGCTCCACCCTAATTCTGTTCTCACCACTACGGTAAACAGCATTAATCGGAGTCTTTATAGGCGTAGTGTGTTTTTACTAAGGTCCCTGAACGCACCGCCACGGGCTCTTGTGTGAGTGCGGGCTCCGCCATAATGCAGCCTTTACCACTACGGGTAAACTGCATTGGAGTCTTTGCTCTAGGCGTAGTGTGTTCTCTGACAGCAATACGCCGGCCATAATGTCCCTGTACCCGCATAGCGCTCTCCTTTAGATAGCACTCCCTGCGGTTCATCCCTCTCTGCGCACGCCCATTAGCCGCCTCCTTTACAGGAGCTACAGCTGGGGCAGCGAATGGGGAATTTGTACGGTTAACATTGTGTGTAGGCCTAAGTGTAGCCTTTGTGGAAACAAAATACACTTATATTTGGATACAGATCAACCTCCTTCTTATTAGAAAACGTAGTGATCTGTGCATTATACAGGGAGGAGGCGGGATTCGCCCCCTCGTCCCGGGCGGAGAGATGTTCTCCCCCCGCCAGCCAGATCCGTAAAGACGGAAAACCCGTCCCCGTGAGTGCCGGCACGCCGGTTCCACGGGGTGGGCCGAAGAGGTGGAGGACGCCACGGGCACGGGATCTCCGTGCCTGCACCTCTCCCTTCGTCTCACCTCTCTACTGAGATCTTTGAACGCACCGTGGCCCGCCCTCGGGGGAGGGGGGCCGCGCGCGCCTTCACAATGCCGTCTCTTTGAAACGGACATTATGGGGGAAAGTGGAATGGTAGAGAGAAATGACTCTTACTCTGGGATAAATGCAATAGTCTTTACTGAATGCATTTTCCCCACACACACACACACACACACACACACACACACACACACACACACACACACACACACACACACACACACAAACACACACACACACACCTCCCTCCAGAACTAGAGTTTACAAACGTAAACCACCGTTCTCCTGTGGGGGTCCCTGAACGCACCGCGGCCACTCTCACGAGGGCCGCGCGCCCACGTATTAACGCTGTATTTCCCATTCAAAGGTGAAATGCATTAATCGGAGCTATTATACCAGGCAAGGTGTGTTTTCTGACAACAGCACGCCGGCAATAGCGTCTCTTGAACCCGCACAGACAGTGCTTTGACAGCACTCGGTTTATTCCACTCACGTGCACACACCCACCTGCTGGCTCCCTATACTGGGGTTTACAGCAGGGGCGGGGAGTGGAGGACAGTGTTTCTTCCTCTGGGAATGGGCAAGAAGCAGCTACGCTGCTACTAATCCTCATCCCGTGAGCAAAGAGCCCTTCCGTAAACACGGGGGCTCCCAGGAGATCAACACGATCCTCTTTGGAAAGTGCCACGCGGCGTGATATCCCAGGGACATCACACGGCGGGCAGCGGTGGCGGCCTGTGATGAAGTAGGGGCGACCCTATATCACGTGAAGCCACCGAGCACTGGTCCCTGGGGGAACCGGGCCTGGGGCAAGGCCCGTGGACCAAGCTACTTATTCGGCCTTGCGGCCCAATAATCGCTCTGACCTGGTGAGGCGGGGGCATCTCTCGCAATAAGTGAGTAGCCCACACATCCGCCGCCACGATCCTCATCCAGGGAGAGTACAGCCCTGGGCGGTGGACTTCCATGGACGCCAGACCCGGAAGGAATGGCGAACGTGAATGGCACCGCCTCAGCCATATCCTGGTCCCCCAACCACTCGAAGCAAGGTGGTGGGGATCGGCGCCCGCTATTTCAACCAGGGCACGAAGGACAGGCCCGGGTCTCTAGCAGTGGCGACTCCCTGGAGGAATGATAACTCTTTCTTCTTCTTCCAAACGTCTCAGTCTCTCGTGGAATCACTTCCGCTGCTGAAGAGAAAAGGATGATAGTCAGGAGGCGAGGCCTCCTTTTATACGGTGTGATGCGCGCGCATTCAGGTAGGCCCGCTCAGGGCCGGCTACGTCTATAGAAGTCTCAGTGGGAGAATGCTTGCGGGGTAAGAGAGTACCCATAGAGTCCAGTAGAGGGCGGAGCCTGTGAGAGATATAAACTGCTTCTTCATTTCAGTTCGTTGCTTCGCTCCGGGGGGGGGGAACTTTACTGCATTGATCCCGGACCATTGACCTTGTATAAAATGTTGCTTTACGGCTGATGGGATGTGAAAACATGATTCAGCCGCTTCCTGAAATATTGAAATGATCGATTGATGACCAATAAGTGTTCCTGTATGATCCTAGGCACCTCAGTGTCATCATAGATGCGTATGATGTGAGGACAGAAAGTATGCATCCTTTTTGTTAGTCAGAACGTTATGCATCCTTTCTTTGTTAGACAGAAGATGGCATCTTTCTTTGTAGAAGAAGTTGCATCCTTTCTTGTTAGACAGAAAAGTATGCATCCTTTCTTTGTTAGACAGAAAGTAGCATCCTTTCTTTTGTTAGACAGAAAGTATGCATCCTTTCTTTGTTAGACAGAAAGTATGCATCCTTTCTTTGTTAGACAGAAAGTATGCATCCTTTCTTTGTTAGACAGAAAGTATGCATCCTTTCTTTGTTAATACAATAATGCATTTAAGAACTGACAAACACTGGCGTTCAGATGCAATACCCACCAACATCACAGTGGTCCAGAGAGCCTCCTCTCCCTCCTCCTCTCTCCTCTCTCCTCTCTCTCTCTCCTCTGCATCAGAGTATCCTCTGTTATAGCTCCTCTAGAGAGCCTCCTCTCTCCTCTCGATCAGAGTATCCTCTGTTATAGCTCCTAGAGAGCCTCCTCTCTCCTCTCTCCTCTCTCCTCTCTCTCTCTCCTCTGCATCAGAGTACCCTCTGTTATAGCTCCTAGAGAGCCTCCTCTCTCCTCTCCCTCTCTCCTCTCTCCTCTGCATCAGAGTATCCTCTGTTATAGCTCCTCCAGAGAGCCCCTCTCCTCTCTCCTCTCTCCTCTCTCCTCTTCATCAGAGTATTCCTCTGTTATAGCTCCTAGATAGGCCTCCTCTCTCCTCTGCATCAGAGTATCCTCTGTTATAAGCTCCTAGAGAGCCTCCTCTCTCCTCTCTCCTCTCTCCTCTGCATCAGAGTTAACCTCTGTTTATAGCTCCTAGAGAGCCTCCTCTCTCCTCTCTCCTCTCTCCTCTCCTCCTCTGCATCAGAGTATCCTCTGTTATAGCTCCTCCAGAGAGCCTCCTCTCTCCTCTCTCCTCTACATCAGAGTAGCTCTGTTTTATAGCTCCTAGAGAGCCTCTCTCCTCTCTCCTCTTCTCCTCTTCACTCGCATCAGAGTATCCTCCTGCTTATAGCTCCTAGAGAGCCTCCTCTCTCCTCTCTCCTCTCTCCTCTAAATCAGGAGTATCCTCTGTTATAGCTCCCTAGAGAGCCTCCTCTCTCCTCTCTCCTCTCTCCTCTGCATCAGAGTATCCTCTTGTTATAGCTCCTAGAGAGCCTCCTCTCTCCTCTCTCCTCTCTCCTCTACATCAGAGTATCCTCTGTTATAGCTCCTAGAGAGCCTCCTCTCTCCTCTACATCAGAGTATCCTCCGTTATAGCTCCTAGAGAGCCTCCTCTCTCCTCTCTCCTCTCTCCTCTCTCCTCTACATCAGTGTAGAGGAGGACCGAGGAGTGTGCAGTGTTGCAAGAAGTGCCAAGTTGAATTGCACATTGGGTGCAGAGCTGACGATGCGTTCCGAGTGTTGGAGATGTGAGCTGGAGTCGTGTGCTTTGAGTATCAGTTTAAATAATGATACTTTATGTGTAAATTAAAACTATAAGCACTTGCTTGGTTTGCTTTCCCTGGGAGTGAAAGTACGCTTAGTGAAGCAAAGTTGGAAGTCAAGTTGCATCTTTGTTTATACTGTGGATGTCTAAGCTATTTGAACTGCATACACCCTCATGCTTGGACTCCCTGCCGCCTCGCAGCGCTCTGAACCCCACTGCTTGGAGCTCTGTTCATGAGTGGTGACGAAGTCCTTTAATCCCAATTTGAGTTGCTTGATGCCTTTTTATAAAAATAACTGACTGGAAAATATTATTTCAGTCACACAACTCACGTGTTTCTTTAACATGTTCATTAGAAGCAGCATAGTTGAGTTTTGGCGACTAGGCTCGGGTCTCATCACTCCACAGATACACACAGCACCATGAGTGATGATTAGATAACTAACCCCGAGCCTACAGGTGGAAGCTGCGGTGGTGGTGGGGCCGCGAGCAGCAGCGACGTAGAGGTAGCTGCTGCATTGTGCAGCAATAGCAGCAGCAGCAATGCATGGAGAGAGATCTGCAGGTTCAATAGAGCAGCGTATTACGGAGACTCTGGTTGGTTGGCTGGAGAGTGGCACGGGGCGTTATGTATGAATGCAGCACAAGTGCTCGAGTCGACTGCCTGAACTAGCTCGCAGGCTTCGCCCCATTTGTCAAAAGAGCTACACGATTATTTATAATCAGAGCATTAATTGATTTAATTGATGCAAGTAGTAGGAAGGAAGCAGTAGAAGTTCAACCACGGGCCTTAAGACCCTCTTCTCTCAGCAGGCCTTCCAATACACTGTGAGCATGGTACACCTGGAGTATTGCCATCTTTCTATCGCTATCTCCGACTTTTATTTTAATCTTTGAAATTGTATCAGTGTCCTTTGCTGTGAAGCGCTTCGAGATTTGTTTTGGCAGATGACAAGCGCTATATAAATCAAATGTATTATATTATTACACTAAAGGGTTCTCTCCAAGGACACATCTCCCCCTTAGCCTCAGTGGTATTTTTACTTTGGTGGTTTTAACTGCACTGCAAGAGAGTTACCAAAATTGAGGCGAAGTCAAATTAGTATGTAGTTCTTATAGCAGTGTGAAAAATTAGGTTTGAAAAACAGCACATTTTCAGAAAACAACAAGCTTTTAAAAAAAGATATATAGGTGTCTTTAGTGGAGGTGCTGGCCCGGACGTAGGTAGTGGAGGTGCTGGCCCGGACGTAGCTGGTGGAGGTGCTGGCCCGGACGTAGCTGGTGGAGGTGCTGGCACGGACGTAGGTAGTGGAGGTGCTGGCACGGACGTAGCTGGTGGAGGTGCTGGCCCGGACGTAGGGTAGTGGAGGTGCTGGCACGGACGTAGGTAGTGGAGGTGCTGGCCCGGACGTAGGTAGTGGAGGTGCTGGCCCGGACGTAGGTAGTGGAGGTGCTGGCACGGACGTAGGTAGTGGAGGTGCTGGCCCGGACGTAGGTAGTGGAGATGCTGGCACGGACGTAGGTAGTGGAGGTGCTGGCCCGGACGTAGGTAGTGGAGGTGCTGGCCCGGACGTAGGTAGTGGAGGTGCTGGCACGGACGTAGGTAGTGGAGGTGCTGGCCCGGACGTAGGTAGTGGAGGTGCTGGCCCGGACGTAGGTAGTGGAGGTGCTGGCCCGGACGTAGGTAGTGGAGGTGCTGGCCCGGACGTAGGTAGTGGAGGTGCTGGCCCGGACGTAGGTAGTGGAGGTGCTGGCCCGGACGTAGGTAGTGGAGGTGCTGGCACGGACGTGGGACAGAGGTGGAGCTGGTATTGGCAGAGTGAAGCTGCTAAGATATGAGCATGCAGATGTAAAAACTCGAGGAGACGAAGACAGGTGACCTGCTAACAGAGGTCGCCAAAAAGGAGAAGGAGATTGTGATCCCTTTGACGGTCTTGGATTCTTCCATGAGGAAATATCTGGTAGTCAGAACACCGGTTCCACATTTTATTTCCAAATTCTAATCACATTTTAAGTCCGCTTAGATTCAAGGATTAGACTTGTACATTGTTTCTCATTGTTCTTGGCTCAATGTCAAACTTACTCTGACAGGACTCGACTCAACACCTTTCATGAAACATTTCTTTTTTCAGAAGTAGAAAAATACTGAATGTTCCAAATGGTGACAGGCAGTAGGAGACACAATGGTATGATGTAAAGATGTATGAGTGATGAGTGGAAACACTCACTGAGACCGGTAGTGCTCCCTGCTGCAGGGCAGTGGCCAGGAGACACATCTTCTTCTCCCTCTCCATCGCCGTGCTTCCTGGCTCTCTGCTCTCTCTTATTCCTCATGGGTTTCCCCGGCAACGTCTGGTACCTGCTCAGCTCCATGTGAGGATTCTGAAGAGTATAGAACAAGCAGTGTGTCATTAGTCTGGTCCAGAACCACATTTCAAATAATGACCCAAGTGTCTGTGAAAGTATAGTAACAGAAGTTGAACTAGTCTTTCATGCAGATCTCACAGTTCACTGACCCCTGCTTCGAAAACAAAGATCCAATGATATTCTGGTGTTTATCTGCTTCAGCGATGGGATGTTTTTAGCGCATTCAACTGATTTGAAATATAACCGCTTTGTATTTCCCATTAAAGGCGGCGGCAGTCTCATTACATGTCTTTCATGAGGTACAGAGGTTATTTAGTAAAGGAGTTGTCTACATGGACAACATCGTGAGGCAGCGTGGTACCGAGCACACTGCGGCACTCCACGTGGGATCGGCCCTTCCTGTTGCGTGTTGTGTGTGTGTGTGTGTGTGTGTGTGTGTGTGTGTGTGTGTGTGTGTGTGTGTGTGCGTGTGTGTGTGTGTGTGTGTGTAGTCACATATTGGCTCAGATCATTCTCAAATAGATAAATGCTGACAGAAGGATAAACAAATGTAATTTGCGTAAAAGCGCTTTTGAGAGTGAATCTGATTTCTTAGACTCTCCTGACGTCGCTAGATTCACCGATGCATTTGTCTAAAGAGGGGAGTGTCTGTAGCCAATCAGATGTCTGCTTCATTTGAAGCCAATCACATGATTACGTCCCACGAGGGGTTGTGCCATTGAAACCACTTCCGCATTAGAGTAACCCTGCTGACTGCCTCGTGCACTAATAAAGAGAAACATGCACACACACGTAAAGCTCTGAGCTAGCAGATCAGCATTCACGCAATCACACATTAAAAGAACATGAATGTTTATTCTTTATTTATATGTATCACAATAAATACATCTATATAAATATATAGTTTATATTAATGCAATAGTCTTTCTTGATGATAACTTCATTATCTTGTCGAGCTGCCGCAAAAGTTATGGTGGTTCAAAAAAGGCTCATCTATGAAATATATATAAACCAACCTTCTGTAATGATCCACTCTGCAACTCTTCAAGACTGCTGGAGAGCAACCTGCGTTGATGCCTTGAGAGTTAAAACATAATAAATGAATGCCACCATATCACTTCTTGATTTCATATATTATGATGACTGTCTAGAATGTGAGTCCATTGAAAGCAAACAGAAGTCTGCGCTGTTAAATACACGAACATAAAAAGCTTCTACTCACCATGACCCATTACAGAAGCTTGTGTCCCCAGTGGACACCAGTGATGTGTGCAGAGAGTCATGGATACTACAACACATGGCACACAAAGGTTCAGATGAAAGGGATTACATGACATGTTAGACGCTTTTATCCAAAGCGACTTACATACATTCAGTACTGTGGACAATCCCCATAGGAGCAATGTGGGGTGAAGTGTCTCAGGGACACAACGGACATGCTGGCCCAATCCCAAACCACCCCCCTCCACCCTACCCCTCCGGGACGGAGGGCCCAATCCCAAACCACCCCATCCACCCTCCCCTCAGTGATGGAGGCCAAAATCCCAAACCACCCCCTCCACCTACCCCTCCGTGATGGAGGCCCAATCCCAAACCACTCCCTCGCCCCTAACCCTCCGTTGATGGAGTGAACTCCGTCTGTAGCCCACACTCGCAGTCAACGAGGCTCCCCTCCTGTCAGATGGAGGAAGTAAACACAGCAGCAAGGCTTTGGGACGGCCCCTCCCCTCTCTCCGGCAGAAACAGGAAGTGCCGTAAATGTAGGTAACAACGGTTTCAATCAGCATCTCTTAGACAACAATGTAAATTAATAAAACTCCAACATCTTTCATTGTGTTACTTTTTTGTAAAGCTCTTTTAGTTTTAAACCTGATGTTTATAAGCTAATAGGCTTAACAGGCGGACCCTCCGCGTGAACGCGCAAACAGAGGGGTCAGGGGTGTAGGGGGCAGTTTGGGAATGGGCAGATGACTGCAGTGGGACTCGAACTTGATACCCCCTGATTCAAAGTTCAGCGCACTACCCACTGAGCCACAGCCTCCCGGGATAATTTTAGATGTTTTATAAATGTGTAGTTCTTTAGTGTATCACCTCCAGCAGAGTGATTGAAACTAGATATGGGTGGCTGGAAGAAAAGCCCCCCTTGATTTTAGGAGCACGATATATTTAGAATGTTTTCACTGCTTGTCCTTGACATTCAAACAGCCTGTTCAGTCCCACAACAAGGCTGCACTTCCACATCAGGCTGTGTGATGCTGAGGTAAAGCAGTGAACATTGTTTACATATGTGTACACTTGAACTTTTTAGAAGGACCTTTTCCTTTTAAACAACATTACATGTCATTTAGCTGACCCTTTTATGCAAAGCTACAAGCAAACACTTTCAATTCCTACAGGAGCAATTAGAGGTTTAGTATCTTGCCCAAAGACCTGGAGGGACTGGGGATCACTGACCCTCTGATTCCAGCCCACAGCCACTCCTTCTGTGAGTGAGACACGTTTCGTCGCACTGGGGATCACTGACCCTCTGATTCCAGGCCACAGCCACTCCTTCTGTGAGTGAGACACGTTTCGTCGCACTGGGGATCACTGACCCTCTGATTCCAGCCCACAGCCACTCCTTCTGTGAGTGAGACACGTTTCGTCGCACTGGGTATCACTGACGCTCTGATTCCAGCCCACAGCCACTCCTTCTGTAAGTGAGACACGTTTCGTCGCACTGGGGATCACTGACCCTCTGATTCCAGGCCACAGCCACTCCTTCTGTAAGTGAGACACGTTTCGTCGCACTGGGGATCACTGACCCTCTGATTCCAGGCCACAGCCACTCCTTCTGTGAGTGAGGACACGTTTCGTCGCCACTGGGGATCACTGACCCTCTGATTCCAGGCCACAGGCCACTCTTCTGTGAGTGAGACACGTTTCGTCGCACTGGGGATCACTGACCCTCTGATTCCCAGCCCACAGCCACTCCTTCTGTGAGTGAGAACACGTTTCGTCGCACTGGGGATCACTGACCCTCTGATTCCAGCCCACAGCCACTCCTTCTGTGAGTGAGACACGTTTCGTCGCACTGGGGATCACTGACCCTCTGATTCCAGCCCACAGCCACTCCTTCTGTAAGTGAGACACGTTTCGTCACACTGGGGATCACTGACCCTCTGATTCCAGCCCACAGCCACTCCTTCTGTGAGTGAGACACGTTTCGTCGCACTGGGGATCACTGACCCTCTGATTCCAGGCCACAGCCACTCCTTCTGTGAGTGAGACACGTTTCGTCACACTGGGGATCACTGACCCTCTGATTCCAGCCCACAGCCACTCCTTCTGTGAGTGAGACACGTTTCGTCGCACTGGGGATCACTGACCCTCTGATTCCAGGCCACAGCCCTCCTTCTGTGAGTGAGACACGTTTCGTCGCACTGGGTATCACTGACCCTCTGATTCCAGCCCACAGCCACTCCTTCTGTGAGTGAGACACGTTTCGTCGCACTGGGTATCACTGACCCTCTGATTCCAGCCCACAGCCACTCCTTCTGTGAGTGAGACACGTTTCGTCGCACTGGGGATCACTGACCCTCTGATTCCAGCCCACAGCCACTCCTTCTGTGAGTGAGACACGTTTCGTCCACAGCACTACATTGCTGAGCTCCTGTGCTCTCGCTGTCTGTTTCTCTTAATTAGTGGAGTGCTGACCGCCATCTACGCTAGGTAAAACACTGAAATGGATAAGCAACTTGTGAGATGCTGCATGTGTATTGTGAGTGTTTATACCTAGAATCAAATCCTCTCTGGTAGGGGGAAGAAGATAGCACAAATGGAGAAGATGACAGCGATGACATCTATGCAAAGGCAAAACACAATTTAGTTCATTTACTTTTATAAATGTGTAGGGGGGTCCATTTTCAGATAGCTGTTGACAGGACATGAATCCTGTAGGATGATATGCAAAGTGCATTGAATGTAGGTTGGAAAAAAGTGTATACTAATTATCTTACCCTGTGACCTGACAATATCAGAATGTGCTTTATGTGTGAAGGCTCTGACTCCTGAGCTGCCACTCAGATCCTCATCACTAACCCCTGGTAAAAACACAAACACAAAGAAAACCTGTATCTTACATTGTACTTCATCCAAGCCTCATATTGCATCAGAGAACATGATGTAATCCGTACCCTGTGTGAGTGCCATGACTTCCCTCATCTTTCTGTATTGGCCAAGCAGAATGGTCAGCTCCTCTATGCGTCGCTCCTGCTCCCAGCAACACACACATATATAAATCAAGTCAAATAAGGGGACCAATTATTGTTCTTCAAAATAACTTTGAAACGGAACATTAAAGAAATATCTGTCATGGTAATAGTGGTTTCATTGACCTTTTCACCATTTGAAGCTAACAGAGACTCCATCCCAGCCTTCAGCCTCTGGTATTCTTGGTCTAACAAAGCAAAAAGTAGGGGTGAAAATGACATGTTGTCGTATCACAGTAAGCACAAGTCTCTGTAATGTAGGGCATCGGATGGGAGCCTGTCGGATGTTGGCAGCAGACATGACTGCTATGCTAATGTGAATAAAGAAGCAAAACAAATGTGTCATAGTGACAGCACGACTGGCCACACACAATCACCTGTGACACACACACTGCACCTTTCAGGGATACAGTTGTTGCTGTGTATTGCTTCAATGCAATTACCAACAACCTGTGGATTCCTAAAGGAAATATCTACACAAAATAAGCTCTTAAAATATTGTCACAAAACACACACACAGCTGAACCACATGCCATTTCATATCCTTTGAAATGCAAAAACACATCTTAAAAATGAACTACACAATCTTACACTATAGCTTTGAAGGAGCTTTGAAGATTAATCTTGGGATACAAATTAAGAACAAAAACCAAACCTACAGCTACAGCAGTTATGAGGAGGGGGTGTTAATGTAAAAGATGCAATTGATGGCATTGTGGTAAAACATGTAAACCTTTTTGCAGAGAGCACCAATGGGGTTTGTGTATGGTCGTGCCGGAGTGAGAGAGATCGACAGCACTGTGTAGTCAGCTCAATATGCAGAGCTCTTCTATAGTCTCCTAAATTCACAATTAGTCCGGATTAGTCTGGTAAAGCCTTAATAAGTAGCATTTCTAATTTGATTTAAAATATGCCACTTTCTGGAGAGTAGCCATTGTATAAGTGGGACAAAATCCTCTATATATGTATTCATTCCATGTTGCACTCCTCAACACTCACAACACTATTGGAAAAATCATGCTAACCAAAGGATTGAAAGGATTGAGAGACTTATTGGTTTAATGAAACAGGAAAGTTGACTACAACCAACACACAATGCAACCAAACACTCCACCACCATAAACCTAATGATGAGGCTAAAAGGCTTAAACATGTTTATGTTCTGGATTTGTTTAGATTTGAACTGATATCAGAAAAACGATCAACAGCATTATACTGAATAATTATATGTAACCAACTAACATATCTTACAACATGGTTGTTACATGGCTTATAAGCAGAGCAGGTTGGTTGAAAATGAGACCAGTTAAAACAGCACACCATGCCTTACATTTGTTCATCAGCTGCTTGATATACTCCTCCTCTACAGTAGGTGTCAGCAAAGAGTCAGACACAAGTCAAGCAAAGGAAAGAGACATGTTGAGTAGATGGTTCAGTAACATGGCTGACACATGGGATTGGTCAGTCAGCTGTGTACCTCTCTCTGTGTTTGCGTCAGCTGTGCCGCCTCTTGCCATCAGTTGTGTCTGCAGACATTCGATCTCAGCGTCTTTGGAGGCCAAGAGTTGCTGCAGCTCTGATATGTCGGCCTGTGGAGAAAGAGTACACGTATATGAACTGCAGTAGTATTTCAGGTTTCATTTACAGGTCGATGTCATTTATGTGAGAGCCACATCGAGGAGGAGCTCCAACAAGCCGTTTAGGACAGAGCACAGACTATGCTGTATGAGAAACCAATGTGAGTTTGGAAAATTGCACAATACACATTTATTTTATTAGACCTCAACAATGGAATTATGATCAGTAGAAATGGCCATGACATGGGACCTTTAAATCTTGCCAAGAAGATTCTTGCCATCTTGAGGTCAAGAATTGTCAGATTTAGTTTACCATTGTTATGGTCCTAGCCACATTTAAGCCAGTGTATGTGTGTGTGTGTGTGGGGGGGGGGGATTTTATCCTGTGCGTCTTGTTGGGATACAACAAGTCCGGCAGTGGCTCAGTCAGTAGGGGCTCGGACTGTGAGCCGCTAGTGTCGCGGAGTGTATGTGAGGAGGAAGAGCGGAGGAATGTTGGGTGCGTGGTGCCGTGTATTTTGGATTTGGAGGCTTCGTTTGGATTACATTTTTGATATTTTGAGTGGTTGATCTCCCCCCCCCCGAACAGCGAAGCTGTCCCACTGGATGAAAAGGCAAGAAGGCACGGAATGAAATACGTGCTTTCAGGAATGCAGACAGCTGACACGAAGAATGCGGAAGTGGAGGAGGAAAGATTAACGGCGGAGAAAGAGGAGAAACCCGTACGAATGGAGGTGGGAAACGATAAGAGGAAGGAGAAGGTGATAAAGAAGAAAACAGTGGAGGAGGGAGAGGACGAAAGAGAAATATTGGGAGTTTTTAAAACCGGAAAGAAGTTGACGGCCCCCGCTGTAGCTGCGACAGCAGCATTAGCTGGCAGCGTCAAAGCGGGTGAGGGGAAGGAGAAAGCGATCGAGAAGGGAGAACAAATGGTGTTTTCTCTGAAGAAAAGACTGGAAGAGAGACGACAAAGAGAGAAGAGGAGGACAAGCAGAGTCCTGGTTGTGAAGAACACTTCTGTTTAGCAATGTGATGAAAGAATGGAAAACTGGATTCTGCTTTATCATCCACTGAAGTGTATTGAGAGTCATATGGCCGGAGCATTTATCAAGGTGTCTCGTCATTTGAAATACCCGGACAACACTGAGCACAAAATGGGCAGCAGCACCTCTATAGCTACATGAAGAGGGGGAAGCTGCTAAACCGCGCGCTTTCCCTAATTAGTACCAGACATGTTGAAAACAAGTTAATGCCAACGTGCATAGTTCACACTTCCCCCACAGGAAAGGAGAGCGCCTCTTGACCTGTGCCCTCCTCAAGTTACAGGCAAAGAGCATAGGCGACTTAATGAAAAACATATCTTTGACATAACAGATTCCTCAGAAAAGCTGAGAATCACGAGACACAAACAGATCCCATTAAAATATTCTTTAACACTGGTGAAGGGACGTCTGGGTGGAAGGAGAAAGGCTGACGGAGCGAACCCGGAAATGGGCAGCGGCGGTGAGGAGGCAGACGGGAAAAGACGAGAGAATGCGGGAAGAGAAGGGAAAACGAAAAAATTGATTGATGTGGAGGTTGAGATGGATGAGACTGAGGGGGGGGAGGGGGTGAAAGAAGTAAGGGAGGAAGGGGGAAAAGATGTAGAGCCTGGGATGAGGAGGAAGAGGAGGATAGCTTGAATGAGGAAGAGGAAAGGCATGTGTAAAAGTGGAGGAGAAAATGAGAGTGGAGAAGGAAAGAAAGAGAGAGATGCAAGAACGAGGAAGGAGAAAATGAAGGACTGGAAGGTGATGGAAATAAATATAGGGGTGATTAATAAAAAGGGTGAGTGGGTGAACAGCGAGAAGGATGTGCATCGCCTCACGTTAACGAAAAGGCTGTATGGAAATATAGAGGGAGAAACGGTGGAAGCGGGGAGAAGGATTGGGAAGGAGAAAGGAATGGGCGATAACTGAGACGCGGAAAGATGTAGAAAGTGGAGAAACGGTATGAAAAGGAATTGATGGGGTGTACGTATGACAAAAGTGTGCGGAAGGTGGAAAAGCATTACTAATGTTGTGTACTAGAGAGATGTGAGGGTATGCAGGAATAATATCTATGAAAACTGAGATTGAGATGAACTAAATTGGAAGGAAGCCTTGGGGGTCCTTGTTTTGGGGGATCGGTAAGGTGGATTATAATGTGTGCAAAATGTAACTATGTTTTGATATAATAAAAGATACAAAAAAAAAAAAGTAGGGGCTTGGACTGGGAGCCTTAGGGTCGCCGGTTCAAGACCCCGAACTATGGAGTGTGGACTGGTACTTGGAGAGGTCCCAGTTCACCTGCTGGGCCCTGCCGTGGTCCCCCACTGCTCCCCGGGCGCTGCCCCACTGCTCCCCGGGCGCTGCCCACTAGCTGCCCACTGCTCCCCGGGCGCTGCCACTAGCTGCCCACTGCTCCTAGTACTAGGATGGTTAAAGGCAGAGAACACATGTCACTGTGTGCTGTGTGCGCTGCATGTGAGACCCTGAAAGAGGGGTCATCCCCCCCATTCTCCAATTATTATTCTAGGGCTTTTACTTTAAATAACATCCCTCTTCCTGCGCTTCCTGTAAGAATGCATATACAAGAATATACAGGGATTAGTTTGTTGCCCAGGTACGTCTACACACACAAGGAATGTGCTTTGGTATCTGGTGGTGCGAAAATAAAACAATCTAAAAAATAATAAGTAGGTCAAGAAAATAAATATATAAGGATAATAAAAAATAACAAATACGTATATTGATTAGATGATGTCCACTCAGCTGTGTCTACCCCAATCTGCCCAGTAGCCAGGTTACCACGGTCACCTGCAGCAGCAGAGGGAGGCTCACTCAGAGTGCATTGAGGTGTTATCTCTGATCATGTTTGCCTCCTGTTCCAGAAATATGGCTGCTATCAGAACAATCACTCATGCAGCTTTCACACCAGCGCTTTCCCCTCTCTCGCTCGAGCGGGAGCTTTTCTGGTTTCACCTGATGCTTTTGCTCCAGAGTGCCGTGGTTCATTGTTTATTAACGTGTTTCCTGCAGCATGTACCGACCCGCTGCAGTGCTGGCTGCTCTTCCACGGGAGTTTATTCTCCCGTTAGCTCCCGTTAGCTCACACTGCAGTGCTGGCTGCTCTTCCACGGGAGTTTATTCTCCCGTTAGCTCCCGGTTAGCTCACACTGCAGCGCTGGCTGCTCTTCCACGGGAGTTTATTCTCCCGTTAGCTCCCGTTAGCTCACACTGCAGCGGCCGCTCTAAAGTATTCACTGTCCGACTCACACAAGCAGCTGATGCATATCCCCAGTTCCCCTTAGCCTAAGTGAATGTGTGTCCGTCTGAATTGACACTGTTTGGTATCACAACGCTGTTATGAAAGTTTCTCTGGTATAAAACGGGTGATGTTACCATAGCAACCGAAGCTAAACTGACTACTTGCATCCGATAGCTGCAATAATACAAAACAACACGTGTGCCTCTCTCCACAATGATCGATAACAGTGAGCGGATGGTCAAAGTAAGGCACAAATAAACAGAATCACACGAAGCCTGGTTAGTGCTGCCTGACTTTATAAAGTGTGTTTATAGGCACTACTGCTTGTAGGCAGGCTGACAGTCGACCCATGTTCAGGGGAGGTGGGTTTAGTTTCCTGCACGCCTCGACGTGAGAGAGACATAAGCGACGCCACCTCTTAGCTCCGAAGCTCTTGCCTCTGGACCGACAATTTTTGGAGCTGGAAGTGAACCGGATTCCGGAGCTAAGAGCCGGCGCCGCTGCGGTGTGAACAGGAAAAAACGGCTGGTGTGAAAGGGGCATTTGTGTGTGTACAATGTGACGTCTATTGGGAAGCTCGGCGGACTTGTTGTCACTCAGATCACTATGGCCAGTTCATATGATGAAGGCAATGGAGCAGGCTGACTGATGTGCTCCTGAAAGCCGTGAGATGATTTGAACAGCATCACACCAGATATCAGAGGAAGGGACACATAGAAGCAAGAAGACAAGCAGCAGAGAGGAGGAAAGAGGGGCACCTGTGCACTGCGCCAGCTCTCCTCCAGCTGCTGCATGTGCTCCACTTTCAGCTGCAGACTGGACAGCTGGCCCACGAGCCACTGGTGACACACATGAAGAGAGTAAGAGATGGAGCTTGACAGAGCAGAGACACAGGAAGAGGATGTGACGGATGAGAAGACATGAGATGAGGAGAGTGGAGAGAAGAGCTGCAGAGAGGGTTCATAGATACAGACACGGAAGAAGAAGAAAGGAGAGGAGGAAGGAAGCACTGGCACTTTGCAATGTGCAACACCAAACAATGTGTTTAGGGATGATTAGCCCTTACACCCTATTGGTCCACAGCTATAAAGCCTTGGAGTGCAACCAAGCTAAGTTCACCTCATCAGGTACAGTACAGACTTCAGCTTTACCAAATATATCTATGTACACGACTTTTAATCTATTGATTCGTGTTCACCATCACGACTTGCCCCTTTTTTTCGTGTTGCACAGCACGATTTTAAAAGCAATGTATTTCTACTGCCTGCAGGCTGCAGCACGTCTTTTTCTCCGGTCGGGTCGTGGAAGCTGTGTGGTTCATAAAAAACATGTTCTTACTCAATATCAAGCCACAATTATTGCTTTTATTTTAAATCGTATAATTTCGGACTTTTGTTGCCGTCTGTGAGGAAAATAAATGGGCTCAGACCCTCAGGATACTGACATCTGTATTTTTAAATATTTCTTTCCTTCTAATTTGTTATTCTTTTCAAAATAACACACTGTTATTTACTCACCAATAACACACAATTATCCTTGCTTTTATTTATTGGTTTAATTCCATAATCTCGGCTTTTTTGGTGTCCGTCAGGAACTGAATTTCAAAATAAAAATAACCGGAACAGACGTAGGCTTATAAGGGACATTTCGAGCATCATTGCGATTGTCAACATTTCTGAGTTTAGGATGGCCGAAGACACTACACTACCCATAATCCCCAGCTATCGTTTAGGACTACAGTTCCCGTAAGGTTACGCAGAGCGTCAAGCAGCTGTGTGAAATGGAACGAAACCACGCCAGCCTATCCAAAACTGGAATCGAACGCCCCTCCAGAACTACACATGCTGGCTATTGTGTTTCGCAAAATGTTCTATGGGACGTCTCTACTGAACGTTTTCGTTTTTCCCACAATTAGAAGTTGCCATTATTAAACACATTGGTGTTATCAAATGTAAAACATATAATTAATAAATGGGTGAACATCACTTGTGTCCATAATGCGCAGCATTAATATATACCCACATGACAGCTCATTGCTACTTTGTAATTCTACTCCATGACAATTCAGAGGTTAACCTGGTATTTTTACTCCACTGCATTTATTTGAGTTACTTTGCAGATTCTGATTAATTATGTGAAATATAAACAACCCTTAAATCAGACTTTAGTTACACCTGAGTACAATTCAGGTAAGGTGATTGTCAAGTGCCAACAATCAGGAGAGATGTTTGATAGTTGGTGCTTGAGAAGACTAAACATGTATCTGCAATTGACATGAATGGAAACGAGTAATAAGTATATTCATTACTCGTTATTCTCTACTAATAGTTAATTAAAGACTGTATATTATGGCTATTTTGCACATGCCTTTCAAGATTTCAAAGGTTTATTGACATATCATACACAACTACGGTGTAGTTATGCAATGAATGAAACACTTGGGTCACAGGTTCCTCAACAGTGGCATTACAAGACATCTATCAATATGTGTGTACCTCCACCATTAAACTGTCATATTCTGCACATTTCTTATTCTATCTACATACATAAGAGTATAATTAATGTGTATAATATCAGTTAAAAATAGTGCTTCAACATAGTTAACATTGCAGGAAAGCAATATATTAGACGTTAAGTACTTTGTCAGGCTTAATATTTATCTGTAGATAGATACCCCAAGTTTTTTTCTTATTTAACAGAAGACCTTAATCTGTTATTTAATGTTTAAATAAAGGTTAATCCGTTTTCTGTTTGCACCTCCTCCTATTAATATCTTTGTACATCCTGCACTAAACTGTTTTATTGTAGAGATCACTTATAGTATCTTCTTGATTTTTATATTCTATATTTCTATATTTATACTTTCCCCCTATGAAAGTATGTACTCTTAAATATTTTTTAATCAAATATAACACACAAAAACAATAATTCAATAACGTGCTTTAACCACTAGGAGGTGCACACAAGGTGCACACAGCCATAATAACTTTGTATTATTAGTGTGTATGTAACAACATCTGAAGATGTATAGTTTTATGCATGCTTTCACATCATTTTTACAGCATATTGCTATACTATTTCAGACTCAGTATTTACATTCTTACATTCAAAGAAAATCAGTAATATCTTTGAAAACTACAGTCCTTTTCTATCAGCTGTGCACCGTTATGGTGTAAATATAACCTATCTGATGAATTAGATCAAATGTAAAAGTCAGCCGAATTAGTGTTGATACTGCAAGGAGACGTATTGTGTGAAGAGAAATTGAAGATGTTTTTAATTGTTGATATATTTATGATCCACGTCAAGTATTCAGTTTCGGCGGCATTTCTTCAGTTTTTCTAAAGGTCTTCTCATCAGGGCTCTCTAAATAAAGAACTACGGCAGATCTGTAATATGTAATGCAGCCGAACCGTGTATTACAATGCCGTTATGTGATGACTTTCAAAGAGAAAAGCAAGAGCACTCGGAATTAAGTATTATTTTGTTCTTTTAAAATGTTTTCCGGATTTCATATAATATAAACACCAAATCCCAGCATGCATTGCGGCTAACACATCCAATCAGCGAGCTTAAAACCATAGCTGAGGATCTTGGGTAATCGCTCGAAATGCCTACGTCTGTTTCCGGTTATTTTATTTTGAAATTCAGTTCCTGACGGACGCCAAAAAAGCCCGGGATTATGGAATTAAAACCAATAAATATAAGCAAGGATAATTGTGTGTTATTGGTGAGTAAATACCAGTGTGTTATTTTGAAAAGAATAACAATTAGAAGGAAAAACCGATTTAAAAAATACAGATTTCAGTATCCTGAGGCTCTGAGCCCCATTTATTTTCCTCACAGACGGCAACAAAGTCCGAAATTATACGATTTAAAATAAAAAGCAATAACTGTGGCTTGATATTGAGTAAGAACATGTTTAATGAACCACACAGCTTCCGGTCTTCCACGACCCGACCGGAGAAAAAGACGTGCTGCAGCCTGCAGGCACGAAACACGTTACCAGTAGAAATACATTGCTTTTAAAATCGTGCTGTGCAACACGAAAAAAAGGGGCAAATCGTGAACACGAATCAATAGATTAAAAGTCGTGATGGTGAACACGAAATGCCGTGAGACTGGGTTGGTATGTCATGTGTTCTTGTGGAAAGATTGAGAATGAAATGATGCTGCTCGACTGTGACCTTGATACTTCAGTAAGAGTTCCACAGTACATGCAGGGAAAGGTACTAAAGTATATACTGTATGTGTAACAGCTGGCTGACCATAAAGGTTTGAGGATGTGGTGATTACATGTTGGTTTAAAAAGTACCTTTGTGGCTCTGAGTTTTCTCTCATACTGGCCCTTCTCGCCCTGCAAACCCTCCACTTCTCTCTTCAGCTGCTTTACCCTCGTGAAGCACATCCTGTAGAGAAAATAAAACACAGCATCGTTTAACAAAAACACTTCTGAACTGTCCACAAGCCAACAAGGGAGGGAATGCAAACATCAGGTGACATCAGTGTGGTTATAGAGGGCCCTAGGACTGAACTGAATTGGTTAGCAGATACAAACATCATCCCCTGAAAGAGAGCCTCAACGTGCAGCAGACACCTGAGGAAGCAGAACCAGACTGTCGAGCCTGCCACCAACACATACTGTTAATGACATGTACAGTAGCACGACCCACCCACCTGGTCACTGTCGGAGGAAATGGACAGATGTCAACTGGTTAGTAGAGAAAGTAACCACTGTCATGCAGGCAGACCACATCAATCGGATAGTAGCACCATGCCTGTCCAGCCCCTACCAGCCAGTGGTTGAAATGTGTTTTTTCCAATGCTTCAAATGCTTGAGGAGTTGAGCGGAGAAAGCTGCACGATTGCCCTCTTATATTCATGCGACCATCACAGTAGGTCTCTCACATTACGTATTAGGTTTCCCTATGCTGTTACTGACTCATTCAACAACCTCAATAACTCCTCAGATGCATGGAAGCATTTGGAAAACCAATCAAAGTATCCATGTCTTGCAAAAACCAGAGTAGAGAGTGGCCCAAGCATCTTGTAGACACACAGACATTCTGCAAAGAAAGTACAAGAGCGGTGTTAGTTGACTGATGATTTGAAATGTCCATTACCGCGTGGTGGGTGGACCGGTTAAAGTGAAGAAGGGAGGAGGAGAAGAATGGTGGGGAGGTAGTGAAAGATAAGTTCAGCCATTATGTCTCCCTACGTGTACATTCTGTCCTCCATCGGGCCTCAGGGGGTCGGAGGCAGCCAGGCTCAGGTCTGAGCTGACTGACCCGGCCCCCAGGCTGCGGCCCGGGGGGCCTCTGGGTTCCCCCTGCCGGGCCTCCCTCTCCTCCAGTGCCCGTTTCTCCTGAATGCGAGTGCTGATCTCTTCCTGAAACCTGCACATCTGCTCTTGAAGATCACTGATGAGATTTACCACACACTAGGAGGGACGGAGTGATGGGGGACACATTAAGTAGAAGAGATTCATTGGTGAGACGAAGAGCAAAAAGAAGCGTCCCTTAATAAAAACATATATTTGTTCACCATAAGCGTAACACATCTAATCTCCCAAAGAGGGAGGACATTACGTGTTCTAGATTAACTGCAGAAAGAGGACAGTCCAGTTTGGATTGGAGGTGAGGAAGCAAACACCATCAGTCATGAGAGATTGCAGGTTGGGTTGTGATCTTGGACTAACAGCACTCTTCATGAGGAATGGATCATTGGGTCCAATTCATTCAGGGAGCTAAACATCACGAATGTGTTAGAGGGCTTAAGATTGGACCTCAAGCAGTAATTACATGTCAAACATTAAAAGGCTAACTTTTCATACCAGCCTGTCCTCCTACAAAAAACGACCATATAGGTCGATTGTTCAGCAGCTAAATACGACCCAGAGACACGTTTTAAAGTGTAGCACCTCTAGTGGTCGTGTAAGAAACAACATGCTCCTGTCGATTGCAAACGCTCCGGAGGGTCGTTTATTCACAAATAACCCTCTCTGGAAAATCCTAAATTGTGGAATAGTTTGCCATTAAAATGCTTTTTGATTAGATTTCTAGCGAGAAGTGTATATTGTACTTTTATAATCTACGTCCAGTGGATGTGTAGGATCTACAGTTTGATAGATATACGAAGATGATTTGAGGTCTCGCCAGGAGAACGTGTATATGGGGCAACTTCCATGTAAGTTAGCGTGGGTGAAAACAGTATTTCCGGTCTCGAAGTTTTCAGTAATAAAACGGAAGTATTCCCCACACTGTCAAATGATTACGCAGTGATATCTCCATTACTCATCCACTAAAAAACATCAGTTTATCCTTGTTAATTACACAATATTGATTGGTTTAAATTGTGTACAATGCTTTTGTGTTTTTAACCTTCGATTCGGAGAAACAAATTGTTTTTTCGGAGTTTAGACACGACAGAGTTTCCGAAGACACGACACTACCCAGAATCCCCAGCTATCGTTTGGGACTACAACATCCGCCTTGCTTTACAAACCCCGTGATTAGCCCTCAAGCTCTGTGATTGGATATTGGAGTGGCAGTGTGACAAGGTTACGCTGTCAAACAGCTCTTTGAAATGGAATGGAACCACGCCAGACTATCCAAAACTGGACTTGGACGGGTCCAGCCCGGCCCTCCCCCCCAGAATTACACACGCTGCCTATTGTGTGTTTCGCAACATGTTCTATGGCACGTCTCTACTGGGAAATGTAGTTTTAAAAGACGTTTTTTGTATTTCCCACAATTAGAAGTTGCCAGTATTAAACTGTATACATCCCTGGAGGTTTAGGGGACAGGAAACACATTGGTGTTATCACATTTAAAACATATAATTAATACATGGGTGAAAATTGCTTGTGTCCATAATGGGCAGCATTAATACCACATGACAGCTAAGGTCAGAAGAGCTTTATTTAACAGCTGGTCTTATGTCTGTGACCCCTCCTGTTGTTCATTGATGAGCCTGAAACATGCACTTGTCCAGGTTCAGAGGCACATTTAGCAAATATGGCAGTAGCCATCGATCATCTTAAGATAAGATACTTTATTGATGCCAAGTTGGGAAATGTTTTTGTTACAGCAGCATGTACTACTTTGTTCTACTCCACTACAATTCAGAGGTTAACCTGGTATTTTTACTCTACTACATTTATTTTGTTACTTTGCAGATTCTGATTAATGATGTGAAATATAAACAATCCTTAAATCAGACTTTAGTTACACCTGAGTAAAATTCAGCCTTATCAGTTGTCTGTTTTGCAACATCCTCCTGTTAATATCTTTGGACGTCCTGCACTAAACGGTTTTATTGTAGAGATCACTACAGTATCTTCTTGATATTTTCCATTCTATATTTCTATCATTGACCCCTATTTGTATGTAGGCTACTCTTAATATTTAAATGTTTTTCATCAAAATATAACTTATCTACAACTAAATTCAATAACGTGCTTTAACCACTAGGAGGTTGCGGTTTAGACCAGTGGTCTAGTTAATAAACATAATAATATCGTACATAATATGACTATAAACTTTATTGTGAAATTAAAAACAGAACGGTAAAGGAAAATACAGTTTCAGTCTCTCGACGTGAAGCTTATGCATTGTACCATGAACCTGTATAGACCTGTAACAGTCAACTGCATGAGGAGTTGGAAAGGTAGTTCAGAAATCAGTAATATCTTTAAAAACTACAAAAAAGTCCCTTTCTCTCAGCTGTGCACCTTTATGGTGTAAATACAGACTATCTACTAATTGGATCAAATATAAAAGTCAGCCGAATTAGTGTTGATACTGCAAGGAGACGTATTGTGTGAAAAGAAATGGAAGATGTTGTTTAATTGTTGATATATTTATGGTTCACGTCACGTATTCAGTTTTGGCGGAATCTCTTCCAGTTTGTCAAAAGGTCTTCTGATCAGGGCTCTATAAATACATATCTAGGGCAGATATGTAATATTTAATGCAGCCGAACCGTGTATTACAATGCCGTTATGTGATGACTTCCAAAGAGAAAAGCAAGAACACTCGGAATAAAGTATTATTATTATTATTTTTAATGTTTTCCGATTTCATATCACATAGACACCATATCCCGACGTGCATTGGCGGCGTGATTTTAGCCTATCAAAACCTCTGAAAAACAGAAATGTGTCTCTCAGAATCGAAAGAGAAAAACCTATGGGAAAAACACAAAAGCATTGTACACAATTTAAACCAATTAATGTCGTATAATGAACTAGGATAAACTGATGTTTTTTAGTGGATGAGTAGTGCAGATATCACTGTTAAATCATTTGATCATTGGTTTTATTATGAAAACGGCGAGACCGGAAATCACTGTTTTCAAACCCGTAACTTTACATGGAAGCTTGCCGCATATACACGTTGTCCTGACGAAACCTCAAATCATCTTCGTAATATCTATCAAACTATAGATCCTACATATCGACTGGACGTGGATTCTAAAAGTACAATATATACTTCTCGCTAGAAATCTAATCATAAAGCGTTTTAATGGCCAAACTATCCTACAATTTAGGATTTTACAGAGAGGGTTATTTGTGAATAAACAACCCTCTGTAACGTTTGCATTCAACGGGAGCACTCGAGGCCGACCATTTTAAAACGTAATTATAGGTCGTATTAAGCGCTTGAACAAACGACATATTTGGTCGTAATAAGGGCTTAAAACAATCGACCCATTTGGTCGTATGAGTTGGAGGACTTGTTGGAACATACGGACCTTTGATTTTAAACAAAGTTGACTTAAGGGGTCAACGTATTTTTCAATATAAAAAGATCATAGCAGACATTCTTTACAGGATAAAAGCACTTCCGCAGACTGCAGCGTTGATATGGGAAGTACTGTTATGTTGATGTACTCGATACATTTTCACATTATTTCTGCCAAACATCCTGCTGATGTGATCTGTCTCCCAGTGGACCGTCACAGCCTGTTAAACCTCTATGTGATAGCCCCTCCCTGGAACTGGGCCTTGACCCAGAGTTTAGCCCCAGACAGAGAGAGTGTTTCTGCAGACAGATGGAGAGGAACAGCAGCAGACGTGTGTGTGTGTGTGTGTGTGTGTGTGTGTGTGTGTGTGTGTGTGTGTGGTTGGAATGATTTCCTGAGGTGAAAGTGTTGCCTGCCATTCCTCCTGCCAACAGACCGGAGCCTCGCAGCTGTTTCGGCCCGTCCACACTACAGCTTCAAAAAAAGCTTGGAGCTGGGCGTGTCTGAAGCTCGACCAACAACCAATCACATGAATCTCCCGCCCCTGACACACAAGCAGCGGTTTGATTGGCTAGAGCTTGTACTGGCATATGATTTGATTGGCTGACGCTTCCACCGAAAGCTTCAGAAGCTTCAAAAGTTGAACATTGCTCAACTTTTGCAGCCTGAAACGCCAGGAAAGCTCCGCTCTGCTTCCCACAATGCAGTTCGGCGAAAAGTGACGTCACCCTATTCAAAGTGAATGGGCAGACGCGTTGGAAACCGTTATTGAAGCTGTCGAAGCTGTAGTGTGGACGGGCCGTTACACACTCTCACTTACTGTGACTAAGATGTAGAGTTCTTTTAGTTGCCATGTGTCAGGAACAAAGCAAATCATATCTGATATGTTGGATTAAGTTGTGAATGAATGTGTATCAGATCGTAGACAGTATCTCATTACCATGACAATTAAGTATCATTTGTAACTTTCGATCAGGCATTTGTGAATCCATGTTGTATTTGTCGACCAAAAATACGCTTGTGGATCTGAAATATCTGCCTGTCTGTAAAATAGTTATTTGTTGTTTTGACACAGACACACCCACACACCACACACCACACACTCACACACACATCATATACATATACACACACACATACATACACACACGCACACCACTCTCGGGGCCCCCTGGTAGTCACACGGCTCCATAATATAACTGGCAAAAATGTAAGAATTTCATGCATCGGCCTTCAGTGGGAAAATGGTTGAATCTGTTGGAATAGAGTAGAAATATCAAATATCACTACTTTTCTTCGAAATGAAATGCTGACATTACAAAATGCATGGTTTTATACTGCAATGGCAGTGAGATAAAAAAAATGTGGTCTGAATGGAAGTCAATGAGGCATTTTTGGTAGTTTTGAGTACGTTAGAAGTTGTTTAAGTGATTCATGAAAAAAAAGTAGAAAAACATATTGATGTATGATGATTTAATAGCAGTTATTATGGGCGTGTACATTTTTGCCACGAAGGGGTCGAAAGGTTGAAAATTCGAGGAGGGCACAAGGGTTAAAAGTTACTTTTATTTATCTAAACCAGTGTTATTGTTTATTACACGTCTTTTTACCGACGAGAGGCCCGTAGGCCTACGCCTGGCCCTGGATGTTTGCTCTTGTGTGCACGCGCCTTGAGTTCTAAATAGTTTAACTTTTGGAACGGAGCCGCGCCGTGCACCGCTTGTCGTGTGATAAGGAACAACCAGTCACAGGCGAGAGATATGATTACTTCCGCAAACTCACTTCAGAGTGTACATTTTAGTCAGTGTACATTTTAGTCAGTTTAAGCGCGGGTTTATCGTTACCCTGACTTAATCATCTGTCCGGTGTGTCACCCTTCATGTTAAAATAAAAAAATTAAAATGTCGGACGATCTTCAATATCCTCCTCTCTTGTGTCCCAGGTGCCGTTTCTGGCGCACACACACATACAGCCACACACAAACACACAGAGCACAGCAGAGGAAAGCAGAGACAGCCTGCCTCCGCGCCCCTGAAAAGAGGACACCAGAGCAGACATCCAGAGCCAGGCGAACACAAAACTGTGCCATGCTTTTTTTTCAATGTTAGATTATACAACATAGCCTATAAAACGCCCCGCCCCCCAAAAAACAGATATACGCGCCCCTTTAAAAAATATTGCTGCCAGCCCCCCCCCCCCCCGACGCTCTCCGAACGCCCCCTAGGGGGAGCTGCCGCCCCCGTTGAGAACCTCTGTTGTAACTTTTACAACAAAGTAATAGAGATTGTTGTCCGGAAGGATAGGCGCATGGACTTCATCTTCAACTCAAGGTAAGACCACAATTTTATTGAAAAATGGGATCTTACTAAGAGAGAACAATCCAATATTTAAATGCAGTGCTCAACGCTAACTTCTTTAAGTGGTTGCCAGGCTGGCAACCAGGCATCAGCTTTTGGTTGCCAAAACTGAAAATATGGTTGCCATTTTTAGTCACCTTATATTTTAAATAATGAATATACTATACAGTTATATATCAACTTAATAATGAACATGTGACACAAAAGAATGTTCAAATGCTTTACAATAAGTAATTAACACAATTATTTGAAACTTAAGTGGTAGTAAACTTGTCCACCCTCAATTGCTGGTATACTACACTGAACAAAAATATAAACGCAACACTTTTGTTTTTCCTCCCATTTTTCATGAGATGAACTCAAAGATCTAAAAAATGTTCTATAAACACAAAATAACCATTTCTCTCAAATATTGTTCACAAATCGGAAACATCTGTGATAGTGAGCACTTCTCCTTTGCCGAGATAATCCATCCCACCTCACAGGTGTGGCATATCAAGATGCTGATTAGACAGCATGCTTATTGCACAGGTGTGCCTTAGGCTGGCCACAATAAAAGTCCACTCTGAAACGTGCAGTTTTGCTTTATTGGGGGGGTCCGAAAACCAGTCAGTATCTGGTGTGAGGGGTAGGGTTAGGTTGGGGAAGAGTGCAGGGCTACGGTAGATAAGTGTTTAAAAAAAACATTAAAAACCTCCGTAAACATAAACCTTATAAAAACCCTTCTAAAAGCATCATAAAAGCTCCGTAAGGACACGACCGTTTCAAAAGAATGGTTAAAAAGTGCAGAGCGGAGCTGGACCACGGAACGGCGGCAGAGTATGTAAAATATGTTTAAGTCGTGGGAGGCGGACCCATCAATTGTATTTTTCATTTAGTCCGCCCGGGTCAATGGTGCCCAGGCGATGGATCCACCTCCGCTCCGCCGCTCGCCTCTGGCCCGTGCTCCAGCCGCTGCTGCTCTCCAGGCCCACAGACTGTACATTCTGGAGGCCATGGAGTTTAAAATGGTTGTATAAAACGCTCGTGCCGTCCCCGTCTCTAATTCTATATTGATGTTGTTTAATTCTGAGGCTGATCTCATTGCGCGTTTCCCCCACATAGAGTCTCTGGCAGACCTTGCACCTAATTGCATAAATAGCTTTTTTTGTGTTAGGTGTCAAGGCCTGCCGTACATTGCTCCCCTCTCGAGAGAAGGGATTGAAACGTGGGGGGAGGCGAACGAAACCAACCTCAGAGACCCGAGGCGCCTCCCTAGTTGTAATGCTTTTATTTAGTTTGGTATGGACCAGGAGGTCCTGGAGATTTTTGTTACGCCGGTAGGCAGAGATCAGCCGGCACGGCCGCAGCGCGTCACAGTCCCCCCTGGCCCCCTCACAATGGGCCTTGAGTTTGCCTCAAAGGCTGGTCAGGCTCCCTGAGTAGGTTGTGGTGAGGGGGACCAGGGCAGGGCCGGACGGCCGGGCGGAGATGTCTTTGTATTTCTCTATGAAGGTGCGGCTGACCTCCGCCCTAATGCTTCTAAGGAAGCGCCTCAAATAGCCCCTAGGTCTCAGCGCACTAAAGAGGATTCTGGTAGCCTCCTCCACATCCTCCGCGAGGGTGCATATCCTGTGGAAGGGGATCAGCTGGGACTTAATCAGACCTCTGTACGTGTGCCCAGGGTGATAGCTGGTTTTATGGAGGAGTGCGTGGCGATCTGTGTCTTTAAAGAAAAACCCTGGTGGTAAGTGTCTTGCTGTGGTCGCTGGAGCTGCGGCAAAAAGACGCCAGTGTCGAGGACAGTGTGTGTATTTCGGGTAACCCTTAGGGTTAGGGTAATGTTGTGAATCGAGTGGCCCATGGTGGTGGTGGGGTTATGGTATGGGCAGGCGTATGTTATGGACGACGAACACAGGCCACTCGATTCACACCATTACCCCCTAACCCTAACCCTACCCCTCACACCAAATACTGACTGGTTTTCGGACCCCCCCAGACCCCCCCAATAAAGCAAAAATGCACGTTTCAGAGTGGCCTTTTATTGTGGCCAGCCTAAGGCACACCTGTGCAATAATCATGCTGTCTAATCAGCATCTTGATATGCCACACCTGTGAGGTGGGATGGATTATCTCGGCAAAGGAGAAGTGCTCACTATCACAGATGTTTTCAGATTTGTGAACAATATTTGAGAGAAATGGTTATTTTGTGTTTATAGAACATGTTTTAGATCTTTGAGTTCATCTCATGAAAAATGGGAGCAAAAACAAAAGTGTTGCGTTTATATTTTTTGTTCAGTGTAAATACCAGTAGTGCAGCTGTTGTCATGTTCTTCACAGATCCCTCAAAAATGAATGAGCAAGTCACTAGTTTCTTGGTCATCCGTTGTCTCCCTTTCAAATGTGGTAGCTCAACTATGCCACCATTTCAGCTGACTTTTTCTCGGAAATACTGTCACATAACATCCATATATTTCAGTGCTAGGTTGATGCTTAGCTAAGCTAACTATGAAACACTTTAACTGACAGGACTCAGGATCAACTGTGTACTGTAAGGTAGCTTCTAGCTTCATGTCGAGTAAATGTTAAGTAAGTCAACATTTCCCAGAGAGCTTTCTTTGAAATCACCAGGTAACACTAAAAGACATTACATTTAGATTGTATGACAAAGTGTTTATTTAATATATCTGTTATATCTATATCTGTGTTTATTTAATATATCTGTGTTTATTTAATATATCTGGCTAGCTATAGCTACTTGCTACGGTTTAGCTTACCAAAGTAACGTGAACGTAGCTGTAATTTATGCTTTGCTTACATGTTCGCATAACTTGGACGTTTACTGACATTTACATACCTTGTTTGCCTGGCTCAAGTGGTGGCTCTGGGGTTGTTGTGTGAGCCACCACTTGAGAATTGTCGTATTTTTTAAGAAAAAATGTTCTTATGCAACCCAGTCTCACGGCATTTTGTGTTCACCAACACGATTTTTAATCTATTGATTCGTGTTCACCAACACGATTTGCCCCTTTTTTTCGTGTTGCACAGCACGATTTTAAAAGCAATGTATTTCTACTGCCTGCAGCACGTCTTTTTCTCCGGTCGGGTCGAGGAAGACCGGAAGCTGTGTGGTTCATAAAAACATGTTCTTACTCAATATCAAAGCCACAGTTATTGCTTTTATTTGAAATCGTATAATTTCTGACTTTTGTTGTCGTCTGTGAGGAAAATAAATGGGGCTTGGGGATTTAAAATAAAAGCAATAACTGTGGCTTGATATTGAGTAAGAACATGTTTTATGAACCACACAGCTTCCGGTCTCCCACGACCCGACCGGAGAAAAAGACGTGCTGCAGGCAGTAGAAATACATTGCTTTTAAAATCGTGCTGTGCAACACGAAAAAAAGGGGCAAATCGTGTTGGTGAACACGAATCAATAGATTAAAAATCGTGTTGGTGAACACGAAATGCCGTGAGACTGGGTTGTCTTATGTCCATCTTCAAAAACTCTGAGTCCGACTGACAGTTTAAACATTGTCACAGCTCACAGGATTGGTACCTGTCAGCCAATAATACGATTTATTTTTTGGTCTGGTGTCTTGCCTCTGTTGCATTCACTGGACACGGGCAATTACAATGATGCCGTCCTCTCATGATGAGGTTCAGGTAAAGCACGGTTAATGCAGGCGACCCCCACTGCATCCAATGATGGCAGGGCTTTCATAAAAAGAGCCAAACTGCTCATCATATAACCTCATGCACATGTATACTCTCTCACACACAATGGCATTGTCTTCAGGAGCAAGTAGCCCACGGACACTTCCATATGCTCGCAGGAGTAGTATTGGAACGTCACTGATCTCCAACAGGGAATGCGTATTTGTATAGTTTGTGGGCAAAAGACTTAACATCTGCTAGACAGTGAGTGTCTGATAGCAGGAGGTGATACATTTTGAATAGGTAGGAATGCATATTGCTTTGAAAAAATGAAGTTCTAAAAAACACTAAGACACTGCAGAAGCAGCTGTGACTCCCAGGCTGCTAGGATGAGCTACAGCACGTGCTAATGTCAGGCTCACAATGACAATGCTAGTTAGCATGGTTCTTATTTTCCAATGAGCACTTCGGTCCAGCTGGCAGATAGAAATGTCAAGTAAAACAACGAATTGGCCAAGCAGAATTGCATCCTGATGATGACACTAAAAGAGTCATTACATGTATTGTATCATGAATGTCTGGGATCACAACACTTTTATATACAGCACAATATATACTATATGTTCCATATATTTCATGGGAAAAAATGTTATGGGTTGATATTTTCATTTTGGAAAATGCAGTAGGATCTTTGTCCAAAGCAGCTTAAATACAAGCAGCATTTAAGCTGCTAATGGACCCACAGCTGCTCTGCAATCTTTCAAGGAGTTGAGCAGAAATGGCTAATTCAAACATGCATGCACAGACACACACACACACACACACACACACACACACACACAGACACACACACACAGACACACACACACACACACACACACACACACACACACACACCTCGGCTTTGTTCTGCTCTGTGTCCGTGGGATCTGGATCTGTGTTGGTGTGTGTCTCCTCTATGCTGACCAGCTTCAGTTTCAGGAAGGACACCTCGTCCATCAGATCCAGCTTCTGAGTCTCCAGAGAGGTCCTGCTCATCAGCTCCTGGGAGAAACACATAGCCACTGTCAGTTAGAGTAGAACAAGATAGAAAGCCGAACTTGAACAGCTTTACAAACTACACCTATAGCAATGTCAAACACTCACTGATAGTGGGCATACAAGCAGAGAGAAGTCAGATCCACGCAGAACAATGTTCTCCCCACACTAACATAGCAGGATAAGCAGGGGGCCCAGAACCCATGAGGCTAAACACACACACACACACACCACACACACACACACACACACACACACACACACACACACACACACACACACACACAGGCTGTCTGTGCTTCTTTTGTATGGGAAAAAAAACACAAAGTATGTCGTAGACAGTGAAGCCACCAAACATGATGAAATGTGTGGGTTTTTTTTCTCTGACACACACAAAACACACACCTCGGTGCTAACTCTCAGTGTGTCGGTGTATATCGTTGTTCTTCTTTAAATGACTTCTAATGCAATTTCCTCCTCTCTAAACTAAAAGTGCCTTGGGTTGTTATTAGGCCTCTGACAGAGAGGAACATAAAAAACAAGTCTCTAAATAGGCTGCCCACTAGTTTGATAACACAGGTCTAGCTGGTGCAGACAGCTAAAAGTGATTCCATCAAACTAAAACAGATACATACAAGTGCCCTATCCTTCATCCTGAAGAACATACTGCAGGTAATTCAGAGATCCATTTGCTTCCAACAGATTGACATTAAACTGTCATGAAACCAGTGAGCACATCTTGGATTCAAGTAGATGGTCTCTCTTGCATCTGGTTATTGGATCACATGATCTGATTTGACTTGTATTTAAATAATTAAATAACTTGGTTTATATTATACTTATGCAGGTTAGACTACTGTTAGGCAGTAGTGCAATTTTTTGATTTCTGTAAAACCAAAATCGTCATTCTATATGGAAGCTTTCCTTACTTTAGAAGTGATGTAATTATCTTTGACCACAGAAGGATATCATTCCATCTAAATGAAAATATCACATGCTAAACAAACTGTGTCAACACCACAGCCATAGACAGCTCAAAGCCTATTATCTCACACACACACACACACACACACACACGTTCTCACTCCCATCCCGACGGTCAGGGCCCCTCCCCGTCGCTATAGTACTGGCTACGGGCAGGGCGTCTCATAGACCTTCATAGACCACGTGATCAACAACGATGGCCGAGCTTCGTGTTATTCTCGGTGGAAAATGCCTATTTTAAGGTTCATTTGGCATTAAAATGCGTTTTGATGTCATTTTATGCGAGTAATGAGTTTTTATTTCTGATTATTTGTGCAGTACATGTACATGATGTTTAGTTTAGTTTTAAGCAAAGTCACCCTCTGTACTTGGACTTATTGGGAGAATCTAAAGGCCAAGAACATCCCAAATATTAATGTAGGTCTTTATTGTAGACTTTTTAGTGTTGCCCGTCTGTGAGGACAATACATGGGGTCAGAGGCCTCGTATTTTTAAAAATCTTTTGTTCCTTCTTAATTTGTTATTCTTTTCAAAATAACACACTGTTATTTACTCACCAATAACACACAATTATCCATGCTTTTATTTATTGGTTTAATTCCATAATCTCTGGCTTTTTTGGCGTTCGTCAGGAACTGAATTTCAAAATAAAAATAACCGGAAACAGACGTAGGCCTATAAGGGACATTTCGAGCATCATTGCGATTGTCAACATTTCTGAGTTTAGGATGGCCGAAGACACTACACTACCCATAATCCCCAGCTATCGTTTAGGACTACAGTTCCGTAAGGTTACGCAGAGCGTCAAACAGCTGTGTGAAATGGAACGAAACCACGCCAGACTATCCAAAACTGGAATCGAACGCCCCCCCAGAACTACACATGCTGGCTATTGTGTTTCGCAAAATGTGCTATGGGACGTCTCTACTGAACGTCTCTTCCCCATTAGAAGTTGCCAGTATTAAAACACATTGGTGTTATCAAATGTAAAACATATAATTAATAAATGGGTGAACATCGCTTGTGTCCATAATGCGCAGCATTAATATACACCCACATGGACAGCTAATTGTTACTTTGTAATTCTACTCCACTACAATTCAGAGGTTAACCTGGTATTTTTACTCCACTGCATTTATTGAGTTACTTTGCAGATTCTGATTAATGATGTGAAATATAAACAACCCTTAAATCAGACTTTAAATTACACCTGAGTAAAATTCAGGGAAGGTGATTGTCAAGTGCCAACAATCAGGAGAGATATTTGATAGTTGGTGCTTGAGAAGACTAAACATGTATCTGCAATTGACATGAATGGAAACGAGTAATAAAGTATATTAATTACTCGTTATTCTCAGCCTGTCCTCCTACAAAAAACGACCATATAGGTCGATTGTTCAGCAGCTAAATACGACCCAGAGTCACGTTTTAAAGTGTAGCACCTCTAGTGGTCGTGTAAGAAACAACATGCTCCTGTCGATTGCAAACGCTCCGGAGGGTCGTTTATTCACAAATAACCCTCTCTGGAAAATCCTAAATTGTGGAATAGTTTGGCCATTAAAATGCTTTTTTATTAGATTTCTAGCGAGAAGTGTATATTGTACTTTTTATAATCTACGTCCAGTGGATGTGTAGGATCTACAGTTTGATAGATATACGAAGATGATTTGAGGTCTCGCCAGGAGAACGTGTATATGGGGCAGCTTCCATGTAAAGTTAGCGTGGGTGAAAACAGTATTTCCGGTCTCGAAGTTTTCATAATAAAACCGGAAGTATTCCCCACACTGTCAAATGATTACACAGTGATATCTGCATTACTCATCCACTAAAAACATCAGTTTATCCTTGTTAATTACACAATATTGATTGGTTTAAATTGTGTACAATGCTTTTGTGTTTTTAACCTTCGATTCGGAGAAACAAATTGTTTTATCGGAGTTTAGACACTACAGAGTTTCCGAAGACACTACACTACCCAGAATCCCCAGCTATCGTTTGGGACTACAACATCCGCCTTGCTTTACAAACCCCGTGATTAGCCCTCAAGCTCTGTGATTGGATATTGGAGTGGCAGTGTGACAAGGTTACGCTGAGCGTCAAAGCTCTTTGAAAATGGAATGGAACCACGCCAGATTATCCAAACTGGACTTGGACGGGTCCAGCCCGGCCCTCCCCCCAGAATTACACACGCTGCCTATTGTGTGTTTCGCAACATGTTCTATGGCACGTCTCTACTGGGAAATGTAGTTTTAAAAGACGTTTTCGTATTTCCCACAATTAGAAGTTGCCAGTATTAAACTGTATACATCCCTGGAGGTTTAGGGGACACGAAACACATTGGTGTTATCAAATTTAAAACATATAATTAATACATGGGTGAAAATTGCTTGTGTCCATAATGGGCAGCATTAATACCACATGACAGCTAAGGTCAGAAGAGCTTTATTTAACAGCTGGTCTTATGTCTGTGACCCCTCCTGTTGTTCATTGATAAGCCTGAAACATGCATTTGTATAGGTTCGGATGCACATTTAGCAAATATGGCAGTAGCCATCGATCATCTTAAGATAAGATACTTTTTGATCCCAAGTTGGGAAATGTTTTTGTTACAGCAGCATGTACTAGCCTACTTTGTTCTACTCCACTACAATTCAGAGGTTAACCTGGTATTTTTTACTCTACTACATTTATTTTTGTTACTTTGCAGATTCTGATTAATGATGTGAAAGATAAACAAACCCTTAAATCAGACTTTAGTTACACCTGAGTAAAATTCAGCCTTATCAGTTTGTCTGTTTTGCACATCCTCCTGTAATATCTTTGGACGTCCTGCACTAAACGGTTTTATTGTAGAGATCACTACAGTATCTTCTTGATATTTTCCATTCTATATTTCTAATCATTGACCCCTATTTTGTATGTAGGCTACTCTTAATATTTAAATGTTTTCATCAAATATAACTTATTCTACAACTAAATTCAATAACGTGCTTTAACCACTAGGAGGTGCGGTTTAGACCAGTGGTCTGTTAATAAAACATAATAATATCGTACATAATATGACTATAAACTTTATTGTGAAATTAAAACAGAACGGTAAAGGAAAATACAGTTTCAGTCTCTCGACGTGAAGCTTATGCATTGTACCATGACCTGTATAGACCTGTAACAGTCAACTGCATGAGGAGTTGGAAAGGTAGTTCAGAAAATCAGTAATATCTTTAAAAACTACAAAAAGTCCCTTTCTCTCAGCTGTGCACCTTTATGGTGTAAATACAGACTATCTACTAATTGGATCAAATATAAAAGTCAGCCGAATTAGTGTTGATACTGCAAGGAGACGTATTGTGTGAAAAGAAATGGAAGATGTTGTTTAATTGTGATATATTTATGGTTCACGTCACGTATTCAGTTTTGGCGGAATCTCTTCCAGTTTGTCAAAAGGTCTTCTGATCAGGGCTCTATAAATACATATCTAGGGCAGATATGTAATATTTAATGCAGCCGAACCGTGTATTGCAATGCCGTTATGTGATGACTTTCAAAGAGAAAAGCAATAATAATACTCGGAATAAAGTATTATTATTGTTTTTTAATGTTTTCCGATTTCATATCACATAAACACCATATCCCGACATGCATTGCGGCGTGATTTTAGCCTATCAAACCTCTGAAAACAGAAATGTGTCTCTCAGAATCTAAAGAGAAAACCTATGGGAAAAACACAAAAGCATGTACACAATTTAAACCAATTAATGTCGTATAATGAACTAGGATAAACTGATGTTTTTAGTGGATGAGTAGTGCAGATATCACTGTTAATCATTTGATCATTGGTTTTATTATGAAAACGGCGAGACCGGAAATACTGTTTTCAACCCGTTACTTTACATGGAAGCTTGCCGCATATACACGTTGTCCTGACGAAACCTCAAATCATCTTCGTAATATCTATCAAACTATAGATCCTACATATCGACTGGACGTGGATTCTAAAAGTACAATATATACTTCTCGCTAGAAATCTAATCATAAAGCGTTTTAATGGCCAAACTATCCTACAATTTTAGGATTTTACAGAGAGGGTTATTTGTGAATAAACAACCCTCTGTAACGTTTGCATTGAACGGGAGCACTCGAGGCCGACCATTTTAAAACGTAATTATAGGTCGTATTATGCGCTTGAACAAACGACATGTTTGGTCGTAATAAGGGCTTAAACAATCGGCCCATTTGGTCGTATGAGTTGGAGGACTTGTTGGTTATTCTCTACTAATAGTTCATTAAAGACTGTATATTATGGCTATTTTGCACATCCCTTTCAAGATTTCAAGATTTTAAAGGTTTATTGACATATCATACACAACTACGGTGTAGTTATGCAATGAATGAAAAACTTGGGTCACAGGTTCCTCAACAGTGCATTACAAGACATCTATCAATATGTGTGTACCTCCACCATTAAACTGTCATATTCTGCACATTTCTTATTCTATCTACATACATAAGAGTATAATCCATATGTATAATATCAGTTAAATAAGTGCTTCAACATAGTTAACATTGCAGGAAAGCAATATATTAGACGTTAAGTACTTTGTCAGGCTTAATATTTATCTGTAGATAGATACCCCCAAAGTGTTTTTTCTTATTTAAAAGAAGACCTTAATCTGTTATTTAATGTTTAAATAAAGGTTAATCCGTTTTTTCTGTTTGCACCTCCTCCTATTAATATCTTTGTACATCCTGCACTAAACTGTTTTATTGTAGAAATCACTTATAGTATCTTCTTGATTTTTTATATTCTATATTTCTATCACAGACCTTCTACTTTCCCCCTATGAAAGTATATGTACTCTTAATATTTTTTTTAATCAAATATAACACATAAAAACAATAATTCAATAACGTGCTTTAATCACTAGGCGGTGCACACAAGGTACACACAGCCATAATAACTTTGTATTATTAGTGTAGGACACTATGTACAACATCTGAAGATGTGTAGTTTTATTCATGCTTTCACATAATTTTACAGAATATTGCTATACTATTTCAGACTCAGTATTTACATTCTTACATTCAAAATTAAATCCAATTCAAATCAGTAATATCTTTAAAAACTACAAGTCCTTTTCTATCAGCTGTGCACCGTTATGGTGTAAATATAACCTATCTATGAATTATATCAAATGTAAAAGTCAGCCGAATTAGTGTTGATACTGCAAGGAGACGTATTGTGTGAAGATAAATTGAAGATGTTTTTTAATTGTTGATATATTTATGATCCACGTCAAGTATTCAGTTTCGGCGGCATTTCTTCAGTTTTTCCAAAGGTCTTCTCATCAGGGCTCTATAAATAAAGAACTACGGCAGATCTGTAATATACAATGCAGCCGAACCGTGTATTACAATGCCGTTATGTGATGACTTCCAAAGAGAAAAGCAAGAGCACTCGGAATTAAGTATTATTTTATTCTTTTAAAATGTTTTCCGGATTTCATATAATATAAACACCAAATCCCAGCATGCTTTGTGGCTAAAACATCCAATCAGCGTAGCTGAGGATCTTGGGTAATCGCTCGAAATGCTACGTCTGTTTCCGGTTATTTTTATTTTGAAATTCAGTTCCTGACGGACGCCAAAAAAGCCCGAGATTATGGAATTAAACCAATAAATAAAAGCATGGATAATTGTGTGTTATTGGTGAGTAAATAGCAGTGTGTTATTTTGAAAAGAATAACAAATTAGAAGGAAAAAAAGATTTTAAAAATACGAGGCTCTGACCCCATGTATTTTCCTCACAGACGGCAACACTAAAGGTCTAAAATAAAGACCTAAATTAATATTTGGGATGTTCTTGCCTTTAGATTCTCCCAATAAGTCCAAGTACAGAGGGTGACTTTGCTGTGAAAAAACACATTTCCACCAAAAATATGTTAGCATTCATGAAGTAATCTTCGTCATAACTAGCAAACTAAACATCATGTACATGTACTGCACAAATAATCAGAAATAAAAACTCATTACTCGCATACAATGACATCAAAACGCATTTTAATGGCCAAATGAACCTTAAATAGGCATTTTCCACCGAGAATAACACGAAGGTCGGCCATCGTTGTTGATCACGTGGTCTATGAAGGTCTATGGGACGCCCTGCCCGTAGAAGCCTGACGGGCAAGGGGTACCCTGTACGTAATATAGCGACGGGGAGGGGCCCTGACCGTCCGTCAATATGTGACGGGATGGGAGTGAGAACGTGTTGCGCGCGCGCGCGCACACACACACACACACTGTTAGAAATTAAAATCAATGTTTTGAGAGCATAGTGCACCTTAAACACACAGTCAGTTTAATTGCTGTTTTACACTTGTGCACAAGAACTTGTTAAGCTTTTATTCTGAAAATCCTTCATCTCCGGTTAGCATGAGGCTAATATACCATTTACTATAGAGGTGAATTTAGCACCAATATGATGTTGCACATCGAAACCTACTGATTCAACACTACAACTATAGACGTCGAGATATTATTATTGTTGGATAAGGTACAGTTTATTTGATTACGTTATTGTTTACAGATGTGGTTAGCATGTGACAACATTCAGACCAACCGGAAACCAAACTGCTGTGAAGTATTTCCTGTATTTTTAGGAGTATTGATTACAGTGTTTAGAATGTGTTAAATGAAAAGTCATGAAAGAGTTAAGGAAGAGAAAAGGCGTGTTTAGATATATATTGAATGTACAATGTCTTTATCCTCTGATATGCGTAACAACGGATGTTGAGAGCCGGCCCGCAGGGAGGAGCCAGCAGAGGATATATAATTCAGCACAACCTGAGCCAACGCTCTCTTTTCTTCACTACCAGAGCCAGAACCACAGCTGTATTTCTGTTCGGACTATATTCTGTTTGTGACATCACCACGCTTTTTATTAATTAAAGTACCAATTTGAACCTTTTCAGAGACTCCATTTAGTCTCCTTTTTAAACTTCTCTCCTGGACGCTAGAAAAATCACACACACACACACACACACACACACACACACACACACACACACACACACAGTGTCACCTATAGAAGGATAAGCTGCTATTTTTACAGGTAATTTATCATAACTCATCATCTTTGACATTTCATTTGTTTGAGTTATCAGGAGCAACACCAGAGAAAATATCACGCTCTCTAACAGCATGTGTTTTCTTTAGCCAAACTGTTTTTTTTTTTTTTGAAATTCTCTTTTTATTCAGCTTTTCACATGTTTACAGTCATAGATAATACAATATTCTCTGTAAGCCTTCTGTATTTAACAGTAAAATCACAAATCAAACGTGCATATTTGGGGATAATACAGATGCAGGCCTCACTGACCGTCAAACATGCTATAACATATAGAAAGAACATAAACACGAACAGGGTTATGGGGTGTACCTGCAACTTATTCAAACAAGGGGGGCATTGAAATAAAAAATACTAAAAACAAAAATATATAAAAGTCCCTTCTAGACAAATGATGGTCGTATTGGTGTAACATATATTATCCATTTTTCCCATCTTGACAAAAACATTCCCTGTTGCAGTCTCAAAGCAAGGGTTATCCTTTCCATCTTAAAAATATCATACACGATGTCAATCCACTCATCCAAAGTAGGTTTTCCTGGTTTTAACCACATTCTGGTGATGGCCTTCTTGCAAGCAGCACTCAGGATTCGAAACAGATATCTATCTTCAGAGGAAAACACTTCTGGTGGTAAAGCACCCAAATATAACGATTCAAATTTAAATGGAATGTCTACCTGAAAAACTTTTTGTAAAACGCCATGAACCTGCTGCCAGAAAGGATTCAATGATGTGCAAGACCAGAATATATGAAAATGGTTTGCCATAAGGCATCCACACTGTCGCCAGCATGCAGAGGAATTAGTGTAATGTCTCTTCTGGGCTGGAGTAATGAAAAACCGTATGAGGTTTTTCCAACAAAACTCTCGCCATGAGGTTGAACTTGACGTTTTCCATTGTATCTCACATAAGTGCTCCCAATCTTCTTCCTTCAGAACTACATTTCCTTCCCTTTCCCATTTTTGTTTTACATACAGCGAGTTACCTTTTGTTTGTTGTAAACTCCTATAGATTTTTGAGACAACTTTCTTGTTTGAGCCCTCAAGATAGGCATCTTTAAAAACTTTTAACAAGGTGTTATCCCAGTGCACTTGTGTACTCTCCCTCTGTATTTGATCGATGTAATGACGAACTTGAAGGAACCTGTAAAAATCATCACGTTTCAAGTCAAACTGCCCCTTCAGATTCTGAAAGCTGTTCATGGACCCCTTGTGAAGAAATGTGCAGTAGGCTGTCAGGCCTTTTGAAGACCAACACTTAAATCTTGCGTCCCATCTTCCAGGTAGAAATTCTAGATCATACACACACCATCTTAAACACTTTACAGCCCCCCTCAAGTGATTTTGAGATACCAGTCTGTTCCACACCTTAAGCGACAGACAGATCCATGGGTTTCTCAGTTCATTTAGTTTATTCATCAAGACCTTATCCCCAATTGCAGCTTGAATTGGAAATTCTTCCGATATAGCACTCTCAATCTCCTTCCATCTAGCAGAGTACTTTGGCTTGCACCAGCATATTAATGGTCTCAATTGAGCCGCAATATAGTAATCCTTTAAACATGGGAGTGCGACACCACCCTTGTTCTTAGCCAATTGTAAACTCTGATATTTAAATCTTGGCCTTCGTCCCTGCCAAATGTACCTTGAGATATGTTTATCCCATTCCTGAAATTGTTGGTCAGATAGTTCTAGTGGAAGGGACTGGAAGAGATACAGCAGTCTCGGCAAAATAACCATTTTGACCGATTCAATGCGTGAACTAAAACTGAGAACAGGAACCAGGTCCCATCTCCTTATGTCTTCCCTAATCTTTTGGTTCAAAGGTAGGTAGTTAAGTGAAAACAGTTTTGTCAAATCTATTGGAATATTTACTCCCAAGTACTTCATGGATTCAGCATCCCACCTCAATGTATAGTTTTTCTTCATATTTACTGAGGGGCAGTACTTAAAACTCAAAATTTGTGTCTTCAAAACATTCAGTTTATATCCAGAGAAGGATCCATATTGTTCTAAAATTGAAAATAACTGCACCAGAGATTGTTCTGGGCTGGATAGATATACCAATATGTCATCAGCAAATAAGGAGATCTTTTGTTCCACCCCCTTCATTACTATTCCCTTGATACTGTTATTCTGAATAATCCACTGGCTCAGAGGTTCGATAAAGATCGCAAACAAGAGAGGGCTAATTGGGCAGCCCTGTCTCGTTCCCCGCTCCAATGGAAAGGAATTTGAAACGTCTCCATTAATTTTGATTCTCGCCCTGGGTCCATCATACAGAGCCTGTATAGTTTTTATAAAGGTACTGTGAAATCCAAATGTATTTAAAACTCTAAACAGGAAAGTCCAATTTACACAATCGAATGCTTTTTCTGCATCTAGCCCAACTAATACTGCTTCCAAATTACTTTCAGTTATATGGTTAATTATATGTAGTGTCCTTCTGATATTGTCCTGGGTTTGTCTTTCTCGTACAAATCCCGTCTGATCAAGGCTAATAATTTGTGGTAATAATCCCTCTATTCGTTTGGCTAGTATATGGGTAAAGATTTTATAGTCCTGGTTCAACACGCTAATTGGTCTAAAATTACTGCATTCAGTTTTATCCTTTCCCTCTTTTGGAATAAGTGAAATGACTGCCTCCTTCCAGGAGGGGGGTATAATGTTCTCCTTAAGAACCCAGTTAAAGGTAGACTGCAACATAGGTACCAATGAACCTTCCATCACCTTGTACCATTCCGAAGGAAACCCATCCGGGCCTGGGGCCTTATTTGATTTAAGATGTGCTATAGCTGAGCTAATTTCTTTCTCTGTTATATCAACTACCATCTGACTTCCCTGCTCACCAGTCAGTTTAGGCAGATGTATCCCCTTAAAGAAATCCTCCATTTTCTCCCCATCAATTTGAGGTTGGGAGTATAGCTTTCGATAATATCCTTCAAAACAATTTTGTATTTCTTTTGGTTTATGGAATTAGTAATAGGATTTTTTATTTTATTAATTGAATTCTCTGCTTGTTGTTTTTTCAGCCTATAGGCTAATCATTTACTGGCTTTTCCTCCTCCTTCATAGTATTTCTGTTTGGTGAAAATTAGCTTTTTTTGTATATCTTTAGTGTACATCTCATTTATTTCATTCTTTTTCTTTTTGAGCAGTCCTCTTATTATCTGATCATTTGAGTCTTTATGATTTTGTTCCAATTGTTTTAATTCTCCTTGTAACTTGTCTAACTCTTTTTGGTTGGCTCTTTTTAAGCGAGCACTGTATCCAATTATCTTCCCTCGAAGCACAGCTTTACATGCATCCCATAGTACGGGAGGAGAAACTTCACCATTATCATTTTGTTCCAGGTACTCAGTGATATCCTTCTTCATTTGGTCCTTCATATTATTCAGTAAATATGTATTTAATCTCCATAACGTGTTTCTTTGATCCTGCTCCAGATTACATTTTAAATAAATAGGGCAATGATCTGAAAGGTCCATGATCCCCATGTCGCAGCCCCCCACCCTGTGTAGATCTTTACCAAAGGTTAGAAAATAATCAATCCTTGAATAAACCAAATGTGGATTAGAAAAAAAAGTGTAGTCCCTCTTTGAAGGATTTATTTCTCTCCAGATATCTACCAACCCAATATCCTCCATTGCCAAATTAATTTTCTTGTTTATCAGCTTGGGCTGCCCAATATGCACATTTGAAGAATCCAGTTTAGGATTCAATCTTATGTTTAGATCCCCCCCACAGATTAGGACCCCCTGAGTTTCTGCTATAATTAAATCAAATATCTGTTTAAAAAATGTCCAATCTGAATTAGGAGGAGCATAAACATTTAGTAGAGAAATCAATGAACCACCTAGATTTCCTCTCACTAATATATATCTCCCCTCTGTGTCCTTCTTTTCAAACGTGGGTTCAAAACTAATATTTTTGGAAATTAATATTGCCACCCCCCTCCTGTGGCCAGCCGCATATGATGATGAATACTGATGTTTAAAGCCTAGTCTTCTTAATTTAGCATGCTCTGTATCCGATAGATGCGTTTCCTGCAAGAAGGCCACCTCAACTTTATCTCTTTTTAGTTTGGTTAATATCTTACTTCTCTTGATAGGGTTTACAAGACCATTCACATTGTATGTGGCTACTTTAACAGCTTGCATTCAGAGTCTGATAAGGACAACATCAATGAAAAATACCAACCCAAGTTTTTACAGGTAACAAAATATGTATCATAGGTAACACCCCATAGACTGCAAAGAACAGCAGCAAAAAAACAAAACAAAAAAACAGGAACATAATAAGAAAAAAATAATAATAAGACTTCCAACTGTGGGGTCATCATATTGACCCGGATTAAGCCCCGATGGTGATAGGGCTCTGAGGTAATGCCTCCCCACCTGGCAGGTGTGAGAGGGCCTTCATATCCTACTTCCATGTTATTGTCCATCTGTCGGTTGCATGGCTGAAGATTAATACCCCCGACCCTTACAGAATATTCTTAGTTATAGCCTGTACAATGCTTCTTTAGTGTGCAGAACGTTACTATAGTCTTAAGTCTCTCTCGTGTGGGAGCCAGCTCTTCGGCTTCTTCTACTGAAAATAAAAACTCACCCGTTTATCGGCAAACAGCAGCTTTCAGTTCACTTCCATTCACGCTGAGTCCTTGTGCCTAAAGGCCTCTAGCTTCTCCTTGTAGTTAACATTCCCGCCGGCTCTGTCCCGGGTCCCCGGTCTCTTTCCAGGTAATTCGCTGGATCCGTTCCAAAAGTGAATCTGGGTGCTTAATGACCGAAACCGGGAGCCCCCTCTTTGCCATATCCTCAGTCGCTTCCTCCGCCGAACCATATACGATAATTCCCTCCTCATAGAAGACTCTAAACCTGGCCGGGAACGGAGTTTGAAATCTTATCTTCCTCAGCCTCAGGACCGTTTTCGCTTCTGCATACGCCTTTCGCTTTCTTAACACATCAGGCGCGTAGTCATGATCCAGATTTACCCTCCTTTCGAGATGTTGAAATCCTCGCTTTTGCCAGGCCAGTCTCAGCAATTCTTCTTTCGTCCTATAGCTTGACAGTTTGACTACGATAGACCTCGGCGAGACTTCCCCAGGCGGCTTCGGCATCAGGGCGCGGTGCGCTCTCTCAACTCGTAGTTCAAATGTAGCCGGGAGGTCCAAACCCTCCCTCAGCAAATCCTCCACAAAAGTTCCCATCGACGGGGAATTATCCTCCGCCCCCTCTTTAACGCCGTGGATTCGGATATTTTCCCGTCTGGATCGACCCTCCATGTCCGTTAGCTTAGCATCCAGATGCACCTGTAGTTGTAGCAGCTCCGTCACCGCCTCCTCCACCACCTGTAGCCGTGTTTCAGTCGCCTCAATCCGCCCTTCTGCCTCGGCAATTCGAGTGTTAGTCTTGTTTATTTCTTTACGAATCTCTTTCAGCTGCTGGCCGTTGTCTTTCCTGAACTCTCTCAATTCTTTCAGTATGAGACTCATGTCCGCTCTCCCAGTTTGGTCTTCCTCGAGGTGCGTTGGAGTGTCGTCGTCCCCCACCACGCTGCTAGCAGAGGAAGCTAGGCTAGCTCCGTCTCCGTCGAATAACGCCGTCTGCATTAGTTTTTTACTCTTTTTTTTAGACATTATCAAGACCAACACTCTTAAGCCAAACTGTAAAATAAATGTTTTATGTATTCCGGTTGTAGTTGGTAGCTTTTAACACCGAATGTCGGGAGCACGATCTTTAAGCAGCCATCGTGTCACTCACCAAACCGGAAAGCCTAGCCAAACTGTTTTATATGTAACACAGATGCATATCATCAGGATACACTTCTTAAAATCCTGATAACAAAATGAGCAAGCAGCATTGGAAGGGCCCTCACACACGTGTTTAGTGGCATGTCACCGGTCGACGTGCAGCCTCTCAGATGATTGAAATAGCTTCACAGGAGTCGACTACAAATGGTTCATGAGTAATGCAAAGGAGCAGGGTTAAAGTGTGACCATCAACATTCACATGAAGCTTAGCGCAAGTTCAATGAGGTGTTACACGTCATTTCAATACTCTCTCCTCATACTCTCTCCTCTCCCAATAAGTGATCGGGGGCGTTACTCCCCAGCTAGCCAATCATCGCACCCGCTAACCCTTTTAAATCTGCTCTTCCCTCTCTGTCAGTCGTCATTTCAGGCGTCGACAACGCACAAGCAGCAGCAGGGCTTCGTCCCAGCTCCAGGCATATATCTGTAGAATCTGCATGTATGCATTGATTATTATTACTTTTTGTTTTGTTGTGTTACTTCCCATTGTAAAGCGTCCTTGGGTTTCGTGAAAGGCGCTATATAAATTGAAATTATTATTATATATATTCATCAGCTCCGCAGTCTTGCGGATTAAGCTACAGGCGGCGTTCCCCAGTCGGCTAGGGGTTCCAGCCGGCCACCCCCGCGGGAAGAAAGGACAAGGAAATCGGGCACCACGGAAGTTCCTCCGGCTTAATGGAAATGGGCTACTTCAGGCAAACAATTGACGCACGCCTTCAGTCTCTCGAGAGGGCATCACTGGCATCAGGGCCGCTCAAATGCGGCGCTTCCGGCCTTCACGCGGAACGGGCCCTCATCGCATGCGAAGCTTCACCATCTCTGGCTTCAACCACAACCCCTCTTGCAGGCAGGCAGGGCTTAGGCTACATCCCATTGAAGCTGCTTCTCCTCCCGGCTCAGTAGCCAGTACTGGACACCAAGTGCGTCATAGGCGGCTAGCAGGTTCATTGCACAGCCCAGGCTCTCGCCTCTTTCCCTGTGCCTCACCTCTAAAACAGGCGTCAGGGTAGCACTGGCAAGAGGCAGTTGCAACAAATTCACGAGACGTTCGTTATATGCATTGCTGCCTTTAGTTAAGGCAGTGGTTGTCAAACTTTTTCTGTCAGGCCCCCCCTTTGGAGAAAAATAAAAGTCGGGCCCCCCCCGACACAAATAGTCAGGCTCAGTGGCGGCGCCTGAGATTTGTTTTGGGGGTGCTGTGGGGTAGCTTGACGTTTCATAGAGGGTGCTCAAACATTTAGGGTTTCCCATTAATGTACCGGGCGCTACAGAGGAACATTCTACTGCAACACCACACACAGTGTACCCACGACAGTTACAATGAAGGCTCGATAATCAGCTCACGGCATATAGGTGTAAGCAGGGGTAAAGTGCTATTTTCATAGGTGGTGTGTGGACCTCACATAGGGGGGTCCGGGGGCAAGCTCCCCCGGGAAGATTTTAAATATTGAAGTTAAAAGCATCAATCTGGTGAACTTTGAGAGCTAAATGAAGAGATCTATGGATACATCTCTCAACACCCAGATGAAACAGAACTGTAAACAGATTTACTTTTTCTTTATGGATATTTTACAAATCACTCCCCTTTTAAACTTTATTCATTTTTTAATGTCATATAGTATTTCATACTTGTTTTTCATTTATTCTCTTATTTTTTTATAACCATAATGATCATATAAACGTGTGCCTCGGAAATAATTGTTTACATTAATGGTGACCAAAACGTTTGAGACCCACTGAGATAACACTCAGAGAGTCCTTTAGCTCACTGAGCCTCTCAGTCTGACAGGAGAGGACTCTCCTCCACTTTGTTGTTTTAACTCCTTATATCCGTTAGCGTAGCTCGCTAGCACCAGAAGCTAACAACAACGATCTCCGGTACCGGTGCGCTCTCTCTCTCGCGCACACACACAAAATGGCTCGTTCCACACACACACAGAGCCGAGTTTTAATGAAACACACAGACCCAGACGTAATAGTACTGTATCATATTATTTTCGAATCAATAATTTTTCAAAATATGATATATATATTTTTTTTATATATATATATATTTTTTTTATAACCATTTTTCCTCCTGGTCTCTCGCGCCCCCCCTGTCATGCCTCTGCGCCCCCACTTTGAGAACCACTGAGTTAAGGTGAGTTCCAGGCAGTGTTGGGTGTAACGTGTTACAGTATGGAGTTTCAATAACGTATCTTTGCCGTACGAAGTAACGTAACGCATTACTAATGCAGTTCGGGTAACTACTACCCTAGCTTCAACACAGTCACGGATGCTGCCCCATCCGCTGGTTTCGGGGGGTTTCTTTCAGGGGAAAAGAGAAGTTCATGTAAGATGATAGAAGACAGTCGTAATCACCCAATCAAGTATATCAGCATCTATGACTCACCCTGGCACACTTAACTGCTAATTAAGCTAGACTATATCATGGGTCATGTTTCAGTATTTAACTAGGCTAAGTGTATGTTTTTTCTACGTGCACCCTGCACTTCATTCATATTCTTGGGTTCATGCTCACCTGGCTCGTGTTAAGCCAGGTTATGATATTCATGCATCACTGTCCTCAAGCTAACAGCTCTCGTACATTACATTGTCTACATATCCCTCTTCGCCCGGACATTGGCTCCTGCTGCCAATCCAAGATCTCTTCAGTTTACCTCTGGTAAATATGCATATAACTGGTGGTGGTGTCTTAATAGCATATCAGGGCTTTCGTTCAGATAGGCCAGGGCAAGGCATTTCTCCCTCATCCCAGCAACTCGGACGGTGGTCCTCCTCCGCCTTCATATCCCACATTCGCCCGGACATCAGTGCGTGCCGGCTATCCAAAGTCTCAAACACTAAACTTGGTAATTATGCCTATAACTGGTGGTGGTTTCATAGCACGTCAGCATGTATACGTGTCACTGTGTTCATGTTTAACTTCGCATGTCAGGCTGTGACCTCCGGGTCTGCGTCATGTTTAACCCTGCGCGTGCAGGTTGCGGCCAGTGGGTCAGCGTCACGTTTAACCCTGCGCGTGCAGGTTGCGGCCAGTGGGTCAGCGTTCACGTTTAACCCTGCGCGTGCAGGTTGCGGCCAGTGGGTCAGCGTCATGTTTAACCCTGCGTGTGCAGGTTGCGGCCAGTGGGTCAGCGTCACGTTTAACCCTGCGCGTGCAGGTTGCGGCCAGTGGGTCAGCGTCACTGTTTAACCCTGCGTGTGCAGGTTGCGGCCAGTGGGTCAGCGTCACGTTTAACCCTGCGTGTGCAGGTTGCGGCCAGTGGGTCAGCGTCACGTTTAACCCTGCGTGTGCAGGTTGCAGCAGTGGGTCAGCGTCATGTTTAACTCTGCGTGTGCAGGTTGCGGCCAGTGGGTCAGCGTCATGTTTTAACCCTGCGTGTGCAGGTTGCAGCAGTGGGTCAGCGTCATGTTTAACCCTGCGTGTGCAGGTTGCAGCAGTGGGTCAGCGTCCATGTTTAACCCTGCGTGTGCAGGTTTGCGGCCAGTGGGTCAGCGTCATGTTTAACCCTGCGCGTGCAGGTTGCAGCAGTGGGTCAGCGTCATGTTTAACCCTGCGTGTGCAGGTTGGCCAGGGTCAGCGTATGTAACCTGGTGTGCAGGTGCGCAGTGGGTCAGCGTCATGTTTAACCCTGCGTGTGCAGGTTGCGGCCAGTGGGTCAGCGTCATGTTTAACCCTGCGTGTGCAGGTTGCGGCCAGTGGGCCTGCGTCATGTTTAAACCCCGCTAGGCCAGGCATTAACCCATGGCTGGCGTTCACATAAGCCCGGCAGCGATTCCGGTATTCTCATCATGTTCCCGCGTTAATCTCTCATTCATCGACAGATCTCCGCAGTCAGCCCGTAAGGGGGGAAATGCTTCTGTGACGGGGCTCTATTTCTCCGTTCAAAAACACTGGCGTAGTCGGTTGGGTTAAGCTCCAAAAACACTTTATATCAGCAGCAACAAAAAAATAACGAAACAGCACACCTTACACAAACAAAATAAAAGACCAAAACAAAACGTCCATCACTCATCAGAGTAGACATGTTCTGTTTGTTGCCTTCTCTGCAACAAACTCCCCAAACATGTCCCAGCTGTTGCTTCACTGCAACATTCTTCCGAGTGCCCCCTCCAGGGCCAAACCCCGTCCCTTATGAGCCCGTAGCCCCCGCCCACAGGCTGACAGTCAACAGGTGACACAATTAGCTCAAACCCACATTTCAACATACACATCCGACCAAACATAAAACAGGTTAACCACCTCTTAACATAATCATTTAACAAAAATAACAAACACACAAGAAACAATACATTGCATTGTTTCTTTTGACGGAAGACAGCAGGAAATGTTTGGTGTGTGTGTGTGTGTGTCGGCTGTCAGTGGCGGAGTCAGTCACTCTGTGACCCGCTCCGTCACAGCTTCACATCTCAGTACTTCATACTTCACTTCTTTGGGGGTTCATCGGAGCGGTTTTCCCCTCCTGAATGATCACCCTGCAAACCGGGGCCTAATCGCCAAACATCATTTCATTCACTTGTAGTAATCCGTCAATCACTATTCTCTCATATCAGGCGTCCCGGTAATAAACATGTATTTCATACATCACGTCTCTCCTGATTGAAATTAAGCTTAGCGCAAGTTCATGAGGAAGACCAATCCTCTGGTGTTACACGTCATTTCAATACTCTCTCCTCTCTCAATAAGTGATCGGGGGCGTTACTCCCCAGCTAGCCAATCATCGCACCCGCTAACCCCTTTAAATCTGCTCTTCCTCTCTGTCAGGCGTCACGCACAACCCTCCTCCACCCCTTCGCCTCCTGTCTCCTAATACAGGGCCAAGCTAAAACCTTCTCCCTTCAGAACCGGACCGAACCACTTATCACCACCACTAGTGTCTAGACCCCGGGGGGTTCATCGGAGCGGTTTTCCCCTCCTGAATGATCATCCTGCAAACCGTTGCCTAATCGGCAAAAACATTATTTCATCACTTGTAGTAATCCGTCAATCACTATTCCCTCATATCATACATAAATTACATTTAGCTGACGCTTTATCCAGAGCGACTTACAATAAGTACATTCGACCAGGAAGACACAACCTTGAAGAAAACAGAATCATATAAGTACATCAAGGTTTCAAAGAGCCAAACATTTCAAGTGCGACTCAACAGTCTTTGTTAGTATATAAGTGCTCTGTTAGCAGTTCTTTGTTAGTATATAAGTACTCTGTTAGCAGTTTCTTTGTTAGTATATAAGTACTCTGCTTTAGCAGTTCTTTGTTAGTATATAAGTACTCTGTTAGCAGTTCTTTGTTAGTATATAAGTACTCTGTTAGCAGTTTCTTTGTTAGTATATAGTGCTCTGTTAGCAGTTCTTTGTTAGTATATAGTACTCTGTTAGCAGTTCTTTGTTAGGATATAAGTCCCTTTTGTTTAGTATATAAGTGCTCTGTTAGCAGTTTCTTTGTTAGTATATAAGTACCTCTGTTAGCAGTTCTTTGTTAGTATATAAGTACTCTGTTAGCAGTTCTTTGTTAGTATATAAGTCCTTTGGTAGTATATAAGTGCTCTGTTATCAGTGTCTTTGTTAGTATATAAGTACTTACTCTGTTAGCAGTTCTTTGTTAGTATATAATGTACTCTGTTAGCATTCTTTGTTTAGTATATAAGTAAGTCTTTTTAGTATATCAGTTCTGTTAGCGTTTTGGTAGTATATAAGTAGCTCTGTTAGCAGTTCTTTGTTAGTATATAAGTGCTCTGTTAGCAGTTCTTTGTTAGTAATTATATCGCTCGATACATCACGTCTCTCCTGATTGAAATGTAATTAGGGACCAATTGAACAAAGTCTGTTGGAGTTACACCAACTTCCTGTTTCTTGGAAACTAATCCTAACGGCTGCCTCGCCACGGCAAGGTGGTTCCGTGAAAACTCCTGATTTGAATACCTTTTCTTTGTCTGTCTCTCTAGACAAACTCCTCAAAGTACAGCACCTGCAAAAGGGGATGAATTATCAAAGCTAGCTGGATAAATATAACAAAATATGTCACAGGGTTAGAGGGGTACTTTCTGTTGAAGCTGTTGCCTTTTCCTCTTTTGTCTTGAGGACAGAGAGCACGAAGAGGCTGTGGGGAGTCCACACAGAGGGCTGATGCTGTGGCACACGGAGCGGAGCTCGTGTTACACTCAGCTGACGCAACTCATGAGTCAAATAAATACTCACCTCTTCATACTGGCAAGTAAGTGGGACCAGTCTACATCAGGGTTAAAAGAAGAGTAGTGGTGGACATACTAATGATTTAAAGAATATATATATACATATATATATATAATAAACTGCCAGCAGACCAAACTCAGTTCCCGGAGATCTCAAAGGAGAGCTGTGTAGGATGTAGCTGTGTTTGTTCTGGGGCTACTGCAGAACAATGGTGGTAACATAACAACATGGTAAACTCTGTGAAAGAAGATATTAAAAGGTCAAAGTTAATTAAATCACAACAATTGATAGTTTGAGGGGATTACACTGAGGACAACATAATGAACAACTGGAATAACAGCTATGATGTTCCATCTCCACAAATAGCCCCCCTGCTCTTTTAGGAATTGAAATCCTACAAAAGAACATGGTTAACGTTGAGCACCGACAGAGAGTGTTATTCAGCAATGCAGGTTGAGAAAAACTGGCTCATTCTTAAAGAGATCTTGTTCAGACATGCTTGATTTGACCAGCAGTGTCTTTGGTAAAGGTAAAGTGGCCACACGTGACTGTTGCTCATTCCTGTTGGTCTCTTGTATCTGGGCTGACACTGCTGTACCGTCATACGGAGCAAGCATGTGACCAAGGGCTGATAACAACGTTGGGCCTGTGTCCACATAGGGCCTTTTCTGGTGGTGCTGGCAGGACGTGAGCAGAGCCTCCGCCCAGCATTTCAAATAACGCCAATCTATTTATTATTGTTTCTATGACAATATTTCTAAAGCAAATATCCGCTGTTCAAATACTGAGTAGCTTCACCCCCTTTGATTAAAGTATCTGTTCGTGCTAATACATATATTATGTTTCACCATGAACATCAACAGGAAGATTCTTGCTCTTAGAACTTGTATGAATGAACTTCAGCTTAACCCACATGCGGAGAAAAAAGTACAACACTTACAACATTCAACATTCAGGGTCCACTCGGATCATCCGCTCCAACTAAGCGGCATTAGGTCTTTGTAAAGAAAGTCTTCTGTCTGAAGGACATTGGCACAAACAAAGCTTCTCTATGGTGATGTACCCAGCACTTTTTTGAATAAGTAGAATATCTTCAAGTCAAACGCACTTGGAACCGCCACACACAAAATGCTGCTCAAGGAAAAAAGCAGCTGGATGCAGTATTTCCTTGAGGCGGGAGACATTGTGACAGCATCTGCTCTCCTCCTGATTGGAACAAAATTGAAGAAAAGATGCTGCGCATAGAATCGAGCATACGTAAGACGGGCCTGCTGTGAACAATAACAGAATATTTTCAGTCCTCATTATATTTATTATGTACTTCACACTACAAAGTCTCAGTAGTAGGCAGAAGCAGTCCACTGTTCTTGATCAAAAAGGTCACCTTCGCTTTGTTTCTAAATATGACATGTTTGTCTATACTCATAACATTACACTGTGTCTCCAGCAGTGTACAGCTCCGGCTCCCGCCCTCAGCAGCGTCACCTGTATGCCGCTGGGGGCGGCCTCAGATTCGAACGCCTCTGCCCTCTCTGTCTTCCCGAGATCTCCCCCAAGCTGAACTTCACAGCGGACACAGGATCTTCTGCTCAGCTGGCCAGGTTAAACGATTCACTGAAAACAGTCAGTCCCTCGATATCATGGCAATGATTCATGGCTTTTAAACTATTCCACTGGTAACTCATGGCACTTTTGTTCAATGAACATGAAGCCAGTGTGCCAACAACCAAAATGCCACTGAAAAGCCCATGAATTATCGGTCACACATTTGATTACAAAGGTCCTTTACCCTTGTATTATGTTCACATTTGCACCTGGTGGTACTGTTCGGGTCAAATGTACAGGAGGCATTATTTATGTTTAAAATAAAATGCAAACATTAAAAATAAACATATAAAGTCGCTAATAAATATTTTCTTTATCTTAATTCCTAACTGTAGCATTTATGATGAATGTTTCCAAATACTCTCTGCTAGATCACTTTCGTTATAACTTATGTTCAAATCCACATCCAAAATAATAAAGACTTGGAATACATATTCAGGCAAATCCAGCAACATACAAATTGACTCTTCCTCTTAATGTTTATTATTTTGAACATATGTTTACTTTATCTTATTTATAAAGCCGCAGACAAAACACAGGTTTGAACAGCACGGAAAACACCTAAATCAAATGTTGTGTTTTGAAGAAGTATATCTCTGTGTGTGTGTGTGTGCGTATGTGTGTGTGTGTGTGTGTGTGTGTGTGGTGTGTGGGTGTGTGGGTGTGTGGTGGGTGTGTGGTGTTGTTGTGTGTGTGTGTTGTGGTGTGTGTGTGTGTGTGTGTGGGTGTGTGCGTATGTGGGTGTGTGCTGTGGTGTTGTGTGTGTGTGGTGTGTGGTGTGTGGTGTGGGTGGGTGTGTGTGTGTGTGTGTGTGTGGGTGTGGGTGTGGGTGTGTGCGTATGTGGGTGTGTGTGTAGTGTGTGGGTGTGTGGGTGTGTGTGTGTGTGTGTGGGTGCGGTGTGTGTGTGCGTATGTGTGTGTGTGTGTGTATGTGGGTGTGTGTGTGTGTGTGTGTGTGTGGTGTGTGTGTGGGTGTGTGTGTGTGTGTGTGGGTGGTGTGTGTGTGTGTGTGTGTGTGTGTGTGTGTGTGTGTGTGTGTGTGTGGGGGGGTGTATGTGTGCATTACCTGTTGCAGCATCACCTCTGTAGAGGCCAACTTTTGCCGGTGTTCCTCCAGAGAACTTTCTAGGTCTCTGATCTTCTCTCCCTGGGCCTTCACCTGGTCTGTCAGAATGCTCACCTGAAGGATCAGAATCCGATCAGAACCAGAATACCTTTATTAGTCCCACAGAGGGGAGATGTACATAGTTATAGCCGAAAACAGTATGTTTGTTAGGACGCAGTGAGAGACAGAGCTGAATTGACCAGCGGCAGATGAACACACACACGGAAGGTCTCTGTTTGCAAACACAACCAGAGACATGGAAACACCCACACTGATGGAAACACCCACACTGATGGAAACACCCACACTGATGGAAACACCCACACTGATGGAAACACCCCTACTGATGGAAACACCCACACTGATGGAAACACCCCACACTGATGAAACCCACAATGAGGAAACACCCACACTGAATGGAAACGGAACCCACACTGATGGAACACCCACTGATGGAAACCCACACTGATGGAAACACCACACTGATGGACACCCCACGGATGGAAAACACCCACATTCATACAGAAACAGACCAAAACAGTTGTTTTGCTAACTTGTTCTGTTGGAAACACAACCATCTTTTTTGCAAACACACAACAAATACGCACATGCATACACAAACATACATGCACGTGTGTGCACACACACACACGCCATGTCTCTTTGTCTTCCTTCACGCCACACACACACATTCCTCCATGCAACCTCAAACAATTGCACATTTACTACAATCTCCTTACGACGCATTGAGCCCTGTGAACCAGTGCACACCCTGCACGTCTCCTGTTGGCAGAGCTCTGCCAGATCCCTGAAGGAGCACATTACTGTTCACCACGGCTCCTCTAACTGTGAGCCCTGCAGCAGGACCCACAGCATGCTGGCAGCTAACAGTCATGACTTCAGACACGGTGGTTGTTTTGCACCTAAAACATCCAATTGACCATTTCCTGACTAATGTAATCTATATCTTATATGTTAAGTTGTGTAGTACCACAAAGCAATGAAAAGACAAAGCAGGGCTTTGATATGACTGTATAAACCCCTAAGATTGAAAATAAAGATGCTTACCTCTTCGGGCTCTGCTGCTGAGCTACACACAGTAAACAGTCCCTACTGGGAGTGAGTGTATGCTGACACAGAGTGCTTACGGAGAGGCATGTGAATGAAAGTAAAGCAAATAACCTGAAGCAGGCAACCTGTCAACAGACAGTGACATGTTGTGTCAGCGAAGCCCCTGTCACCTTGTATGCCAACCAATCACAGCTGGTCCTTGATGCAGAATGTGTAACTAGTAGGTGTGTAAATGAGTGAGTGAGAGACAACTTGAAACCAGTCATCCATGGGGCTCTGCACTCGCTTTCATTGTTGTATTTTGGGTTTCGACAATAACAATTGTACATGCTTTCATGGTCAAAACGGAATATACCTGTATATGTCTAAAACGTGATGTGTTGCTGCCTGTCTCTTCAAGCCCCCATCGCGGAAAAGGCTCAGTTTTTCTGATTGGTCAGTGCTCCTCTGGGCCCTTATGGCGCATTTCCACTGCAGGGCCTCGCTCGGCTAGTACGGTATAGTTAGACCTTGGTAGGCCAGGCTCACTTTATGCTGCGTTTCCATTACAGTTTAGTAGCTGGGGCAGTAACTATAGTAACGCAGTGTAGGCGGAGCCGTGACGTCATCTTCAATACGAACCACAGAAAACCAAAACACCAGCCGTTAGCTCTTAGCCCTCAGAGCTCACAGCTCCTCATATCTTGTTCAGAAACTAGACAAAAGTTAAACAGTCCAAACCACAGGACTGCCTGAGTCATGGAGAATACAGTCGCTGGTTTATTTATGTCTGTAGGCCGTTGTTGTGATTGTGGACGGTCGGAGCATATACTGCGTTAGCCGATCTCCATTCAGAAACACGCATTTAAAAAAGTGTTTCGCCTGCCGTCTGTCTGCAGACTTGTCAAAGCATTAATTCATGGTTTTTACTAACCGGTATCAGTATGTTGTTACGTCCGCATCATTTAGAACGTGTATTACAATTAAATCACGGTCAAATATGTTCATCTTGTTGTAGTTGTAGCCCCCTTGCCAGCGGTTCTCTCTCTAGTTTAGCATGCTCAGCCCGACTCAGCCTGGTTGTTGGCCCGCTAAGAACCTGGATTTTATGGGGCCGGAAAAACTGTGAAATAGTACCCGCTAGCCGGTACTACGCCAAGTGGAAACACACCATAGACGGGCCGTGCACGAACCCGCCTCGGCCACCACTGCGTCAGGCCATTGTGTCCTTGGCAAGACACTTCACCCACATTTACTCATATGAAAGGGAGCTGTATACTTTTCAATAATCCAAAATCTGTAGAATATGATCACAACCAATAACAAATCATTTAAACTTGTTTTATTCTTATCTTATGTTACCTAGTTAGTATTCTTTATTTTTCTTTATGCATATTTGACTAATCACTCCCCTTTCAAACAGTTTTTTTTTTGCTGTCCTATAGTACACATTGGAATGATTTCTTACTTATTTTTTACATCTATATTAAATAGTTAAAGGTGTGCTCTCTCTCGCTCTCTCTCTGTCTCACTCGCTCACAGAGGCTGTGTGGCCACGGATTATTATTTTAATGTATTAAAAAAAAAAAGTTGGCTGGTGCCCGTAGCAGCGCCGCTGCTGAATGTATATAGGGGGAAACACTGCACAGTAAATGACTTTTACATGTCTAATATGTGTAATGTGTAATTGTTAAGCGCTTTGAGCACCTGCAAAAGTGCTCTAGTAAAAATGTGATGCATATTATTATTATATATTGGCAGGCTCTCCAACACGTCGATCGCGGTCAGCTTTTTCAGTAGCTCGCCGCTCGATTATCGATTATAGCGTTGCTTCTTGATTTTTCGGCCGCGGCTGGACAATAACGTTTTTTTATGTAGAATGTTTTCTGTCACACGAATATTCAAATTGGTCCGTGACCGCAGAGATCAAGGAGCAGACGTGACAGCGGCACAGCGACACCACACACGGAGCAGTCTGCCTTCTCCAGCAGCACCAGAACCAACAGCAGAATGACCCGCTCTGAATGAGGCCGCGTCGCTGCGGCTCAGAGGACACACCGGGAGGGATTTGTGGTTTTTAATAAAACACTCGTTATCGTCATGTCAGGTTTTTGGTGGATTTAATCAAGTCTTGGATAGCAGAGTATGAATGTCCTCTTGCTATTTTCAGTTCATAAATACTTGTGTAAAGTTTGTGAAGGCCTGAAGAAAGCTTCCGCGATCACCGTCTCCTCTCCCTTCCTCCAAACCCCGCCCCCCCCTGAAAATAATGAGTGACAGGCTGATAGTGACCCGATGGAAACTTTATTATTCACTTAATCACTGATTGAGATGATGAAGCTAACTTAGTCTCATACATTCATGGGATTCATGTAACAGTAAAACAGAGAATAAGTGTGCACCCACATGCACAATACTCCTGTTGTCTGCTGTGTTCAGACTCAAGTCCTGTGTGTGATGCCATATTCAGGACATTCAGTGTCCTTTTCTTTAAACAAAAGACCGTTGAAGCTGCAGCTAGACTGCAGAAGCATTCGTTTTTTGTTTTTTGAGGATGGAACAATTTCACACACAGATATAGGGAGGGTAGACATATACAGTTCATTTATTATGGTTTATAATTTAATGTCAAGATGAAGAAGAAGAAAAAAAAGATGGCTGAACTGTTCAGTGTCAATCCTGTGGAGATGGAGATGGAGGTTATAAATCTCCAAAGTCATGTTCAGCTTAAGTCTCAGCAAAACTCACAACATTTCTGGAGCCTTGTAGACCCAGAAAACTATAAGAACATCACCAAAGCCAACCCGATATCACGGCAAGACGTGAACATGTGACGATGTACCATGCTGGGAGACGTGAAGATGTCACGATTTCATCCCTTCAAACGTGACAGTTACACGGTATTGTTAACCCATGTTAACCATTGGAGAAATAACCGGAAATGCCAAGCAAATGCTACCCCGACGGTCGGTTGTTATTGTCAATATTAATATAATTATTTATTTTTAAATATTCACACTCGATTACGCCAATTTTCTTGTTGCCCCAGCTGGTCGACACCTCTTTTAGCAGAAACAAAGGCTAAATTAATGTATTAAATCGATGTTAATCCATGCGTGTGGATGTGGAATTAACGGACGTGACGTTGTGCGATTGAGTTGCCAGGCACACTTCGGTTCATGTTAATTTACAAACTCTTCAACTACAACCGTATTTATATTTAAAAACATGTTGGAAGGTCTCACGAAATACTTTAATGCAAATTAAAATGTAAATGTGAAGGAATGTGTGTATAACAAAATACATCGGTGATAAATGAAACCGGAAACTGACGTAGGCAAGATCCTCAGCTCGATGATTGGATGGTTTAGCCGCAATGCATGCTGGGATTTGGGGTTTATGTGATGTGAAATCTGAAAACGTTTTTTAAAAATACAATAATACTTTATTTCCGAGTGTGCTTGCTTTTCTCTTTGAAAGTCATCACATAACGGCATTGTAATACACGGTTCGGCTGCATTGAATATTACATATCTGCCGTAGTTCTCTATGTATAAAGCCCTGATGAGAAGACTTCTAGACAAACAGGAAGAACTGCCGCCAAAACTGAAAACGTGACGTGGATCATAAATATATCAGCCATTAAACAACATCTTACATTTCTTTTCACACAATACGTCTCCTTGCAGTATCAACACTAATTCGGCTGACTTTATATTTGATCCAATTGGTAGATAGGCTGTATTTACACCATGACGGTGCACAGCTGATAGAAAGGGACACCTGGTGGTTAAAGCACGTTATTGAATTTTATTATTTATTATTAGATATTAATAGGAGGATGTGCAAAACAGACAAACTAATAAGGCTTAATTCAAACATTAAAGAGTACTTTAGGTTAAGGTCTTCTTTTGAATAATAAAAAAGCTTTGGGGTTATAGAAGAAGAATATGGAGGGATGAAACCCTCTTTAATGGTCACACATGCAGAGCACACAGCACACACAGTGACATTTGTATCTACAGATACATATTAAGCCTGACAAAGTACTTAATATAATTGCTTTCCTGCAATGTTAACTATGTTTAAGCACTTATTTGTTTATTATTTGTTTATTATTAAAGTGATATTATACTGTATTATACTCTTATAACATGTAGATAGTATAAGAAATGTGCAGAATATGACAGTTTAATGGTGAGGTCTACACACAATATTGTAAGATGTCTTGTAATGCACTGTTGAGGAAACCTGCGACCCAAGTTTTTCATTCATTGCATAACTACACCGTAGTTGTGTATAATATGTCAATAAACCTTAGCTTAGAAAATCTTGAAAGGGGTGTGGAAACTAGTCATTATATACAGTCTGTTGTGACAACACAGTCTTTAATTAACTATTAGTAGAGAATAACGAGTAATGAATATACTTTATAGGGATCCTATTAACATCTAATAATAAAATAATACAATTCAATAACGTGCTTTAACCACCAGGTGTCCCTTTCTATCAGCTGTGCACCGTCATGGTGTTAAATACAGCCTATCTACCAATTGGATCAAATATAAAAGTCAGCCGAATTAGTGTTGATACTGCAAGGAGACGTATTTGTGTGAAAAGAAATGTAAGATGTTGTTTAATGGCTGATATATTTATGATCCACGTCACGTTTTCAGTTTTGGCGGCAGTTCTTCCTGCTTGTCTAGAAGTCTTCTCAGCAGGGCTTTATACATAGAGAACTACGGCAGATATGTAATATTTAATGCAGCCGAACCGTGTATTACAATGCTCTTATGTGATGACTTTCAAAGAGAAAAGCAAGCACACTCGGAATAAAGTTTTATTTTGTTTTTTAAAAAACATTTTCAGATTTCACATCACATAAACCCCAAATCCCAGTATGCATTGCGGCTAAACCATCCAATCATCGAGCTGAGGATCTTGCCTACGTCAGTTTCCGGTTTCATTTATCATCGATGTATTTTGTTATACACACATTCCTTCACATTTACATTTTAATTTTGCATTAAAGTATTTCGTGAGGCCTTCTAACATGTTTTTAAATATAACTACGGTTGTAGTTGAAGAGTTTGTAAAATGAACATGAACCGAAGCTGTTGCCTGGCAACTCAATGCACAACGTCACGTCCGTTAATTCCACATCCACACGCATGGATTAACATCGATTTAATACATTAATTTAGCCTTTGTTTCTGCTAAAAGAGGTGTCGACCAGCTGGGGCAACAAGAAAATTGGCGTAATCGAGTGTGACTATTAAAAAATAAATCATTATTATATTAATATTGACAATAACAACCGACCGTCGGGGGTAGCATTTGCTTGGCATTTCCGGTTATTTCTCCATGGTTAACATGGGTTAACAATACCGTGTAACTGTCACGTTTGAAGGGATGAAATCGTGACATCTTCACGTCTCCCAGCATGGTACATCGTCACATGTTCACGTCTTGCCGTGATATCGGGTTGCACCAAGCAGCACTGAACATGTCTGCTTTATTTGGTTTCTGTTCTACAGACCTTTGTGAAGCAGCTTTTTCTGGCATGAATGTCATGAAATCTAAATACAGAACAAGACCGACTGATCAACATTTAAATGACTCTATTAGAGTGAACCTAAGTTGGTACACTCATACACTCTATGGTGGACTTCCATGCAGCGCCAGTCATCTCACTAACTGTACAAAAGAGTATGATGTAAATGCACACCTTGTAAGATGCTTGTAAGGTGGTGCTTAAATTGATTGTACTTACTATGTGGGCCATAATATTATGTGAGAAATGTTTGTTTCTTGGACCTTGATGTGAAGTTAAGATCTGTGATAAGCTTTAGGTATTGCAATTTCACACGTGTACACAAGTAGCTTAATTCATGAGGGCTATGTGAATACATGTAAGCGATGTGATGCAAGTAGCTCTTGGCCACTTTCATTTGATCAAAGTAGCTCTCAGGTGAAGAAAGGTTGGAGACCCCTGCCTTATGGTCATGGCATAGCTGTGTGCTGTGTGCATTTCTCTTGTGGATTAAGTGTTTCAACACTATCACAGTTTTTATATAGCACCTTCACCTACTAGTATACAAAAGACATCTATACGATTTTAACAATATAGGACCTTTAACTTAACATTTATAACATATGCAACCACAATATCTTACCCAAATAGACTTACATTACATTTAATTTGGCTGACGCTTTTATCCAAAGTGACTTACTATAAGTAATAGACGAATACACACATGTGAAGAGAGCCAGAGGAGCAGTCTGAGGACTGTGATGTTATCAGGAGCCATGGACAGACAGATCATGCAGTGCAGAGAGATATCATGTTAGAGCTCACTGTACAAGTCAGTAAACACATGCTCAGACTGTTTATGGTGCCTGGGTATGTTTGTTATGAAATATCTAAAGCACTAGCATAAGAGACCAGAGACTATAAGAAGTGTTTCCAGTGTGGCATCAGTCCATGCAGACAAACACCTGGTTCATTTGTACAGAAAGGCATTTTAAAAATGTGGTTGAAAGAAACAGTACTGAACAAGAATAACAGCTGTGATTCCATGTTGTTCTTTATTTTTAAATAGCAAAAGTCTCCCTGTATCGAACACAGATGTTTGCCTGGAAACATGAGAAGAGCTCAGGGAATGACATGCTACACACACTTCCTGCTGGAACTGCACAGGGACTTGTATGTGTTAAGAAAGTCTGAACACACACACGCACACAACACACATATGCGCACAAACACACACACACACACACACACACACACACACACACACACACACACACACACACACACACACACACCACACACACACACACACACCACACACACCACACACCACACACACACACACACACCACACACACACACACACACACACACACACGGTGCACACTCTTACCTGTAGCACCAGAGACTCCTTGTCTCCTTCCAGGCGGAGCAGGCGCTCTTGGTAGGTGTCCTGGTCGGCTGCAGAACACTGTCTGGCCTGAATACAGCCACAGAAAAACAAAGACATTAAGTCACTTCTGCTGGATCTCGTTGTTCATACTTGAATGAGTGACAAAGTTTGATTTCAAACAGTACCTTGAGTAACTACACTTTTGACAGAGGTTTAAATCCGTATGCCAACACCGATACAAGTGTATGCTTTTTTGGCAGAATTCAACTCATTTTGCAGATAAGAACACCTTTTAAAATGTGCAAAAAAATATCAATGCAATCGAAGTTGATAATGCAAACAATTGTGTTGGTATACCGTTACTACGGAGCCCCTAAAGCAGGGGTCACCAACCTTTTTAGGATGAGAGCTACTTTAAAAAAATAAAACAAGTCGGGGGCTACTTTTACTCCTCTTTTTGTTGTTGTTTGCAGTGTATATATTTAGCACATTGTAACATTATTATATGCTACCTTTAACCTCTGTGTGCTGTTTGGGTCTGTGGGACCTGTTTGCAGTGTTTACTAAAATAAAATGTATTCAATTTAATTATTTTAACCTGCTTTATTTGGGGGTGGACCTCACATCCTCTAGGGGGGGCCTCACATCTTCTAGGGGTAGACCTCACATCCTCTAGGAGGGCCCCCTTAGCAAAAAAATCTATAACATCCTATAGAATCCTATAGAATCTTGTAGAAATCTATAGCATGTTATAGAAGATAGTCGTATTTGTAAGCCATGCTAAAGAATTCTATAGAATACTATAGAAATCTCTAGATCATTCTGTAGAATACTATAAATGTGTACTTTTATAAACTTCTATAACTAAAACTATAACAATCTAAAGAATTCTATAGGACAGAACCGACTCATGACATATCTGTAGAAATCTATAGGAATTTGTAGAAATCTATAGCATTCAAAGAAAACATGCATGACATTTTCTCTCTGATGCAACCTATACTAAATTCTATAGAATTCTATAGAATTCTATAAAACTCGTCTTTAAATTGGAATAGAGAAAATCATAGTAATCCACATCATTTTGTGGAACTGAGCTGCTTTGCAAAAGCTGTATGGGTCCCTTTGAAATCTTTACAACTGTATACTGGATTATGTGCCCAATTACATTATGTAACCTATACATAACCATATACAACCATACAACATATTGGAATGGAACTCTAAACTGGAGATTAAAGCTAAGTGACATAACAATATCTATTGTTAGTGTGAGTCTGTTATAAACAGCACAAACTTATCTCGTGCCCTCATTGGTTATGTGCGCATTCGTGTGTGTTGGAGGAGGGGCTCTATAAGGAAGTGGCAGATTTTCTCCGGTTGTGTATTTTCTAGGGCTGTCAAGTTAACGCGTTAATAACGCGTTAACGCAAAAAAAAAATTAACGCCACTAATTATTTTAACAGGATTACGCATGTGTATTTTTTTGTCCTCGGCCGCCCCGTAGTTTCAGAGCGCATCGAGTTTAAAATACCATCTACAAGCTGATGCTGACAGCCCCGCTCCTGCCGCCCGCTTGTGGGCAGACCACACTTCCACGCTCACCGGCAGGCCCCGACTGGCCATCTGGAGGACCGGGAGGGTGTGTGTATGTGTGGCCCGAGCGAGCGAGAGAGAGACCTTACGTGCATTGTTGTTGTTAGCATCCGGTGCTAGCTAGCTGCGCTAACGGATATAAGGAGCTGTTTAAATGAAAACAGAGGAGCGACATTTCGCCACAACTGCGCCGAGCACTTGACTTTATGCAGGAAGCAGACAGCGGGACGTTGTAGGAAAAGTCAGCACACTCAGCACGGATAGTGCAACATGATTGCAGCGTCCAGGCAGCTCCCGTTCGAGCATATGGCTTGAGTTGCACATAGCTCCAACGATCCATCACTCTCTCTCACACACACACACACACACACACACACACACACACACACACACACCACACCACACACACACACACACACACACACACACACACACACACACACACACACACACACACACACACACACACACACACACACACACACACACACACACACACACACACACACACACACACACACACACACACACACACTGTATTGTATTATTGTATGAGAGGTTCCAGGTTGAATTGAGGCGAATATTTGTAATGTTCAGGGTTGTTGTGTTTAATATTCACGAGAATATTTGTCATTGTTCAAATGATAATAAACATTAGCATAAAGCATATTTGTCCACTCATATGTTGATAAGGAGTATTAAAAACTTGAAAATATTCCTCTAAGGAACATTTAGAACAGATAAAAAATGTGCGATTAATTTGCGATTAATCGCGATTAACTATGGACAATCATGCATCGACTGACAGCCCTAGTATTTTCAAATTCTAGCAATCTCGAGCCGGTTTTCTCAAACTTACCTTAACTATAAATTAACAACCCAAAACATTATTTCAGTATTTTGACAATAACCACAAATAACGTTTATTTCCTTTTTTTTACAGTAAATTTACTATATAATATTTACAGTATTTTTGCACTTTCAGAAAATAAATGCAGATGTACGTAAAATAAAAAGTTTTATCTGTAATTAAATATGTAACTCGTAATATAAAAGTGTATTACTATTATAAGACTTTAAGAATTTCTTTGTAATTTTAAGGTAATCATAAAACTGTAAAAAAAAAAGCGTCAAATAAAAAAAAACTTAAAATGTAATTAAAACTTTTTTACATAAATCATTTTCTCAATATTCGATTGAATCCACCACAAACACAAAATATCCAATGTTGAAACAAAAGTAAATAAATATGTTCTCATTAACATCTACAGTTGACAATATCATTAAAAAAAATTAAATTATAGAAAGTGGAGACATTTCTGCAGGGAGGACCAAGGTTTAAAACACACACTGTTATTTACTCACAAGTCACAGTTATCCTTGTTTTATTTATGTTGCTGTTTTTTTCCCCCCATTGGTACATTAGTTTTACAGTATAATGTATGGTTTTCGATTCTGGCCGACAGCCAGAGCTACGGCACTTGAAATAGAATTCAGCCAAAACACGGCAGACAAGTCAGGCATGTTTGGAATGAGTCCACAACACTCCTGATTGGTTAATGTAACGTAATCGAAGGAAACCTGCCAATGAGAATGTCCGCGCCTGTCGTTCACATTTGAAACTTTCATGTCAGTTTGAGCGGGTCTCCTCCTGCGAGCTACAGCTGTCTGTATGTCTGCTGCAGGAGTTTATGGATTAATATCGGGATCGTTTTACACGTTAAATATGAGCATCGGGAACTTCAACAAAGAACAGAAGACTTGAGATCTGGGGGGTATACTGCGAAGCAGGATTTCGCTTAGCCGGCTTAAAATTCAGGTAAAACTCCGGCTTTCCGGTCCTACGAAGCTGGTTCTCTTTTTAGCAGGCTAGATCTCCATGGTAACTTATGCTTAGCGGCTAACCTGGTCCCGACCAGGTTAGGTTGCAGGCTAAGAGATCAACTCAGTGAAAGCACTGCCTGCTGACCAATCAGAGCTCAGTGTGCGGAGTTTAAAGCGATCAAGTCATATTACAGGAGAAAGGAAATACAGAAAAGCTGCCGATGCAGGAAAGACAGCCGGCAAAAATCACCGACTGTGTGAACGTGAACATTAATAGAATATCACCAGAGCAATTCAGAGCAATCTGACTATTAGGCCTATAACATTAGTGTTAAGAAAGCTCACTTAAATATCTGCCACGACATAAGTAACCGGATCAGAGTAACACTAAGTACAGTCCGCGGCATATCACATCATAATGTATCATATATTTCCTTATCTGAGTCAGCTGAGCCGTATCTGGCTGTGCAACACTCACAGTGTCACATACTGTATGCAGAAGTATTATTTTAAGCAACACATTAAGTTGACGAAACACTCTCGAGTCAAATGTAATTAAAGTCAGATCGTGTCTTAGAGACGGGGCAGTGATATCATAAACCTGTTAATGTACGCAGTCAAACACTTTTACCAGCTGTATTCACCTTGCAGGTGCAGTGCAAGTGTTTAAGTCATGGATATTTAATTTTAACTTCTTCATATGTCTAATATTATAGTTGACTTTTCATTCAGGAAGTATGACGCTGCGCTGTCAGTACGCTTCTCCATGTTTGTGATGGTCGAATGCTCCAAATACCACCCCTTTCATGTGAACGCGCACCTAACTAGATAGGACACGGCTGGCTTGAGCGATCCACTTGATAACCCGCGTCGTAGTACAGTTTAGCGAGAGCGCGTATGTTTTGGATTAGGCCAACCGGCTAACTCAAACATATCCAGGTTAGGTTGAACCAGCTTCGTAGTATAGGCCCCTGGTGAGTCCTGCAACTGTAATGGAGTTAAATATGTATTTAGATAATCCTTAGTTTGTGAATGTTTTATTTTTATTTAAGGTTACGTTTCTTCTTCTAGTTAGCTGAGTTTCTTCCCATTAAGTTGGTATTCATCATTAATAGGTTGTTAAATGTTAAGAAGCCCTGAGATGCTGTTTTCTTGCAAGATGTTGCGCCCGGGAAACCGGACTTAACAGGTGGCTGCTAACGTTAGCTTACAGCTTATTGCAGTGCTGCTGCGCCACCCTCTCGTCTCCAACACGGGAGAATTACACATAAACATGCAGCGGGGTGTCACAATGTTGTCGCCAAGTTTAATGTAAAGTTTCACAGCTTTCTTATAGCGGAATCTAGTTTGTTAATGTTCAGTAACAGCTAGCATAGCATACACAGCTAACCGCTAACGTTTGGCTAACTTGCTAGTTAGCTCTGCTCTATATATTACAAGCTAACATGACTAGCTAATGTCACACTGTGTGAACTAAAATACTCTTTGTATTACTACATCATACACGCTAGGTCCAAATCACTGCTAACATTTATTATTTTTGAAAATGTATAGTAAAGAAACACTCAGCCATGCATGAAATAACATAGCAAAAATAATACGGGTAATGTTTGACCCATGTTGTGCCTTAGAAGTGTAGTGATACAAACATGATTTTTATTCAAAAAAAATTTGCTAAGGGGGGCCTCACATCTTCTAGGGGTAGACCTCACATCCTCTAGGAGGGGCCTCACATCTTCTAGGGGTGGACCTCACATCCTCTAAGGGGGGCCTCACATCTTCTAGGGGGGGACCTCACATCCTCTAGGAGGGGCCTCACATCTTCTAGGGGTAGACCTCAAATCCTCTAGGAGGGGCCTCACATCTTCTAGGGGTGGACCTCACATCCTCTAGGAGGGGCCTCACATCTTCTAGGGGTAGACCTCACATCCTCTAGGAGGGGCCTCACATCTTCTAGGGGTAGACCTCACATCCTCTAGGAGGGGCCTCACATCTTCTAGGGGTGGACCTCACATCTTCTAGGGGGGGACCTCACATCCTCTAGGAGGGGCCTCACATCTTCTAGGGGTAGACCTCACATCCTCTAGGGGGGGACCTCACATCTTCTAGGGGGGGACCTCACATCCTCTAGGAGGGGCCTCACATCTTCTAGGGGTAGACCTCACATCCTCTAGGGGGGGACCTCACATCCTCTAGGAGGGGCCTCACATCCTCTAGGAGGGGCCTCACATCTTCTACGGGGGGACCTCACATCCATTTGTTTTAATGTTGAAGTGAAATGCATCAATCTGGTGCACTTTGAGCACAACATGAATTGATGGATACAGCTCTCAACACTCAGATGAAAGATCTTTAGATCACAACCAATAAAAATGTTTATTCTTATCTTATGTTACCTAGTTAGCATTCTTTCTTTTTATTTATGCATATTTTACTAATCACTCCCCCTTTCAAACTGTTTTTTTGTTTTTTGTACTGTCCTATAGTACACATTGGAATGATTTCTTACTATATTAAATAGATAAAGGTATTTTCTCTCTCTCTCTCTATCTATCTCACTCTCACGAGTACAAAAAAATATATCCGACAGCGCCAAAAATATGTGATGTGACCTTTGGCAGGAATATTCCGCCATGGTTGTGCTGAGGATCTTATATATATTTAAGTAGATATATAATTGGTGTAAGCTAGCTCCTGCAGTATGCTTCATAACTATGGGATTAGTTTTGTATCATAAAGATAAAGCAACACTTTCTCAGAATCAAGCAAAACTAAGGGTTTAAGAGAAAAAAAAACTGAGTCAAGCAAAATAATCTAATTTAAAAATAAAACTATAACTTGCAAACAAATCATTTGTGTAATCATGTAAACTATAAGTATTTTTTCTTTTGCTCTCGCTCCAGTTCTTCTCGTTCGCTCCTTCACTTTTTGTTTGAGATTCTGACACAAATATCTCAGGTGGGCGGGACTTTCAGAGGTGTGTCCCCATTGGCTACTCAGTTTTTGAGTGACAGCCCACTACACCACAGTGCAACTCATGCAGCAAACTCCGGAGTCCACTCGGCCACGTTCTCATTCATAACACTCCGTTCGATGTCTCACTATGGATGCGCCTCATCGCGGAGCAACAGAAGCATCAATCTCATTACGCCAATCCTGATTGGCTGGTGATCTTGACGTCAACGTCAGGGAATCCACCAACCCCTTAAGTAGCTTGCGCTACGACGCAGCGTCATTCAAACACCTCTTCTCGCTTCAGAGCATATCTCTACAGTAGCCGGACAAGCTTAACAGTCCACAGACTGAACCAAAATCCAAAACATTTCGGTCGACGGGCGCTCGCCGGCTACTCCTTCTGCTTCGCAAGAAGACGGTAATACTAACGCCAGTTAGTATTAAAATCGACCTCGCCGTTTCTTTCCCCGGAAAGTAAGGTAAGGTTTTGATTTTTTCTCAAGCTAGCTACGCACCCGTTGCTAGCTAGCTTCCCCTTACCAGAGATGGGGACTCGAGTCTGCGACTCGGACTCGAGTCGCACTTAAGTCGCACACACAGAGACTTCAGACTTGACTTGGACTCGTGACCTAAAGACTTCAGACTCGACTTGGACTCGTGTGTTGGGACTCGTGAACAATCATTGTGTTTTCTATTTTTGGCATATTAAAGGTGGGGTAGGTACATTTGAGAGAAACCGGCTCGAGATCGCTAGAATTTGAAAATACACAACCGGAGATAATCTGCTAGAGGCTGCTACTTCCTTATAGAGCCCGCCTCCTCCAACACACATGAACGCGCACATGACCAATGAGGGCACGAGATAAGTTTGTGCCCAGATGGAAGGCTGACAGGCAGGTAGGCCATCCAGTTACTTTAGCCGGGCTCATTACGCAGACGTGCGCGCCTCTGTTACTACCTCGTAGTAACACAATGGCGACCGGCGGCACACCTGCGGCTGACCGCTTGTAATTAGGTTTAACTACAAAAACTTCGAACAAAACGCCGGCGGCACCAACAAAAGGAGCGCACACTGCAAAGTCTGCAATATCAAAATCAAGGATGCTGGCGCAACAACGTCAAATTTCATCAGGCACTTGAAAACTCACCCGGAGAGGTCAGTCACATTAACGCATATGGACGGTTAGCAAACATGTTTAGCTCAGCATCAGCTATGGAATGTTAACTTAGCTTGCTGCTAGCTTTGTCTTTGTGATACTGATTTCTGATTCTGAAGTGTTTTTGCTTATAAGTTGTTTGCATTTAGCTAAAGTGTGATGTTGTCCTCATATTGCATTGCAATAGCCTGTTTAAAGTGATCATATAACAAACAACTCATCAGTACTGATACTGTATGCTAATAGATATAGGAGTGATAATAACACAGTAAATGCTTTGAATTTCTTAGATATAGCTGTGCAGTACTCTTAACAGACTGGATAGCAGCAGACAATAGAAGGCTTATTACAACCAGAAGAGACATGAGACTTTTATTTGTTTAGAGACTTGAGACTTGACTTGGACTCGTGACCAAAGACTTGAGACTTGATCAAGTCTCACCCCACAAAGACTTGAGACTTGACTTGGACTCGTGACCAAAGACTTGAGACTTGACTTGGACTTGCAAAAAAAGACTTGTGAACATCTCTGCCCCTTACTACCGACACCACGGTAGCGAGGACGCTTTTCTTTTTCTCTCTCACGGAGGAGAAAAGGATTAGAAGTATATTGACACACCAGTCAATATTCTTTGAGAACAAAGGACCCACACCGTCCCTTTTTCTCCGGACTAAGGACGGGTTGGTAACACTTTTCTCTCAACGACGTACCTGTTACGAGCGGGTCCTCTCCACGCCACGAGGCGAACAAGATGGACGCCTCTCCCCCTCACACCAGAGGAGTCAGGGACTCGGAGGCTCGGTCATGCGGCTGCGGGTTGAAGATAGCAGGCACAGACTCACACCAGGTCTGCTCGTCTTGCCTCGGGCTGGAACACGCCCAGGAGGCTATCGACAACCCCGGCTCGTGCGGGCATTGTGCCCTTTTCACCCGAAAGAGCCTCCACCGACGGCTAGCACACCAAGCTAGCTTGTTGGAACAGGACTCCCTCATGTCCACTGATTCGCCGTTTGGCAATCAAGACACGGGGGCGTCCACCGTAGAGACTGAGCCCCTCACTGTGTCGGTCTGGGGCTCACTAACAGCGGCAGCTGCGGAACCGGGATCCCACGCCGTGTCAGGCCGGGACCCGGTGGCGGCAAGAGACGCAGGAACGGAGCCCCACGCCTCACCAGGCGGGAGCTCCCAATAATCTCCGCGCGCCACGGCGTGCGGAGAGTATTGGTTATTATGAAATGCGTAGTGGCACTACGCCACTGGCCGCACCCGACTTTTCTAGTGCGGGACGCGCCTACGGGTGCTGTCCTTTCACGGAAGGTGGTCACCATGGACGCATGTCAGACAGGCTGATAGGGTATTTACGAAGGTCACCCGGTGAGAGGTCTCTAGAGCAGAGACCTCCAGCGGGCGCACGTAAATCACCCGGAGCTTTTAGCGGTGTTCCCCACCCTAAAACGCTTCCTGCCTTCTCTCAGAGGACACCATGTCCTCGTGAGGACAGACAACACGATATCGTGTATGAACCGCCAAGGGAGGTTGCGTTGTGTCCAGTCACACACACTGGCACACAAACTGATCCCTTGGAGCGGCAGATGTCTCCTCTCTCTGAGAGCGACACAGGTACCGGGAGTGATGCACCTCGGGACAGAACTACTGTCCGATCCTTTACCCACGCCCAGAGCGCGGGGCACTATGGGCCTGGCCCGTGAGTGGTACAATCTGAATACAGTGGGACTCCCTCAGAAGGTGATAAACACTATTCAGAGTGCGAGAGCTTCCTCCACCAGGTCTCTCTATGACTGTAAGTGGAGGGTGTTTGAGGAGTGGTGCCTTCAAGAAGGACACATCTCTTTTCAATGTCCTGTCGGGGTGATTTTATCATCTCTACAGGACCTGATAAACACAGAGCTTTCTCCACGATCAAGGTGTACCTGGCTGCTATTGCTGCATGCCATGTGGGCTTTGAGGGTAAGACGGCTTGCCAACATCCTTTGGTTTGCCGTTTTATGAAGGGAGCGCGCAGGCTCCTCCCTGTCTCCAGGTCACTGGTGCCCTTATGGGACCTGGCAGTGGTTTTAAATGGGCTCAGAATGACCCCCTTTGAACCCCTGGAAGGAGCTGACATGAAACATCTGTCACTCAAGACAGTGCTGTTACTGGCCCTGGCATCCGCCAAGCGGGTCAGCGATATTCATGCACTGTCTGTACATCCCTCATGCACTCAGTTCGCCCCAGGGCAAACGAGAGTGTTGTTGAAACCCAACCCTGCCTTTACACCAAAGGTGGTTGGTTCGTGTACCCCAATTGACATTGAGACATTTCCTCCGCAGCTGGTTTCCTCCGGGGAGCAGCAGCAGGATCTGTTGTGTCCAGTCCGTGCTTTACACACATATATGGACAGATCAAAATAGCTTCGTCTTAAGACCAACTCTTCGTGTCCTGGGCTAACCCTCACAAGGGCAAGCCTGTTACTAAGCAACGGCTCTCCCACTGGATTGTGGAGGCAATTGCTTTGGCCTATACGAGTCAGAATCTGCAAGCACCTTCGGGTTTGCGGGCTCACTCGACTCGGGGCCTGGCTACATCCTGGGCTTTGTTCAAGGGTGTTTCCATCCAAGACATCTGTGCAGCGGCGAGCTGGTCCTCGCCGCTCACTTTTGTCCGCGTTTACAGGCTAGACGTCTCCGCTCCAAGCGTGGCCCGAGCAGTGCTGGGCACCTTGTGAGTCGGGACTCTACCTGTTAAGTTCTGGTTGGTTGGTGATTTTCGAGATAAGCTCGTCTGGCAATACAGGAGCTACAATATCCCATAGTGAGACATCGAACGGAGTGTTATGAATGAGAACTATAGGCTACTTACGTAACCCCAGTCCTAAGAGTAACATGAAGTGAGATGTCTCACCAGACGGCCCTCCTTGCTATGGTGAAGCGAGAAGAGGTGCTTATTTTGAATGACGCATGCGTCGTGGCGCAAGCTACTTATAGGGGGTGATTCCCTGACGTTGACGTCAAGATCACCAGCCAATCAGGATTGGCGTAATGAGATTGATGCTTCCGTTTGCTCCGCGATGAGGCGCATCCCATAGTGAGACATCTCACTTCATGTTACTCTCAGGGCTGAGGTTACGTAAGTAACCTATAGTTAGTGTTGGTGTCTCCTGGGGAGTTTTCATGAACATATCGGACTTCTCTTATGGATTGCTGTGCATTAGACTTGTGTTGTGTCGTTTATACTTTATTCCAACTTGTAATATTTTAATAACTGAACACACTTTTTATTTTATAGATAAAAAAACACATCTATGTATTTTCAAGCTAAAGGTGATTATAGATTATAGCTCCTCCAGAGAGCCTTGGTTGAAGTGCATTTACAGAAATGAGATGTCCTTCAACATGGCGCGCTGAAATCCATTTCCGGGTCACTACCGTAGGACCGAGGATTCGAGGAGTCGAGGAGGGGAAATTAGTGAAATGAGAAGGCCCAAGGTCGTTTCTAATTCCTTTCCAACATTTCTAGAACTTCTCCCATATTTTATTAAAGATATCAGACTTTCCCTTTAAAGCATAGGTGAATTTCTCTAAGGCCAGACAATGAAAGATATTATTTTGTTAATGTAGTCTGGTATCGGATCGCAAGAAACACCGCTGTCATCAGACTGGTTACTGGCTGTTACTGGCTCTTCTCCACCCCCCTCTGTTTAAATGCACTCAGTAGCGCCCCCTGCTGCTGTGGAGAATAACTCAGGTCATTAGGCGCATTCACACTGCGGTACTTTTCCCACAAAGGTTCATCCGAACTAAGTAGAGATCGCGTTCACACCGGAAAAAGTCCCTGGGGGAGGATTAGGCAAATGCAGCCGCTGACGTCACTTCTTCTTCTTCTGCTTTGGGCTTACTGGCAGGCCGCAAACCACTTCACGGCGTATACTGCCGCCCAAAGTCCCCGGCCGGAAGTCCCCGGAGTTGGGGACTGGCTTCAGTCGAAGCTGCTGGGACTCCCAGCAGCTTCGACTGAAGCCTTCCGAGTAAATCGCCAGAACGCCGACACCTCCTCATCTCCACCGCTCCCATGTTTTCTTTTGTGTTGCCATAAGTTAGTCTCTCTGCGTTTCTGCGCTGGGCTAATGCTAATGCTAATAATGCTAATGCGAGGATAATAAAATGGCGGCTTCACAAATCTTTTTGGGAGTTTTACGGGGCGTGGTTTGCAATCCGCCCAGCCAATCAGACATATAGCTCTTTTCTCACAAAAGAGCCGCTCGAAAGTCCCTGCTCTCTAGCAGGGACTTCCGAGGGGGTAAAAAGGTTCTCATGAACTAATTTTAGTACCGGCTCTTTTTGGTGTGAACGCGATCATGAACTAAGTTCGCATGAACCTTTGTGGGAAAAGTACCGCAGTGTGAACGCGCCTATTGTGAGAAAATCCTCAGCACAACCATGGCGGAATATTCCTGCCAAAAGTCACATGTTTTTTTTTGTACTCGTAGAAAATATGTTTGTGTACTTCCATGCTGTATTTGTTTCTGAAACATAATTTACTAGAAATGTAATGTGTTTGTTTGATAGATGTGTTTTGTACTTGCTAAACAAAATGCATTAGTTTGTATGGTGTTTTGTATTTGCAAACCACACTGTTTGTTAGTGAATCATAGGCTGTTTGTAAAACATGTTTAGTTTGTTTGTGGAGTTATGGCAGGAAATTAGCACCATAGGCCTACGGCTGCTTCGCGTAAAGTGTTGGTCTGTTGAGATACACATTTGTTACAAAGCACATGATGAAGAGTAATGAAAGATCATCTGACTTATCTGACTCCCATTCATCCAGAATTAGAACAGCTATAAATGAAAACATTTGACTGAAACTCATGTGATGATTTGTTTAGGCTCGTGGGAGAAAGCTCTGTGTCAGGTCCTGCCATTACATAGAAATGCTGTGTGCACATCTTGCTTGGTCAGAAGCTCTATAGCGTCAGTTGTGTAGGTCCTAGCTATTAAGGTTATTGGAGAATTATAATGTCAACGACAATACAAATGGAGATCGAAGCAGAACTATCTATCTTACTATCTGTAGGTTAACCAGTGACCCCCATCACCCCAACCACAGACTGTTCTGTCTGCTGGTCTGGCAGGCGGTACCGCAGCATCAGGACTAAAACCACCAGACCCAGGGACAGCTTCATTCCACAGGCCATATGACTGCTAAACACCTGAGCTTGCACTATTTACATGTGTATTGTTGTGTTTTATCTTTAGTTGCTATGTCTTGTAAATTGCACTGTTGAGGAACCTGCAATCTAAGTTGTTCATACATTATGTAATCACACCGTAGTTGTGTATATGTTATAACGATAAACCTTGAATCTTGAAAATGATGTCTTCACTACAGCTTCCATTTCTCTCTAAACAGTCCGACTATCCTGTTGTACAGCGTGTGTATCCAGTGTTGCTGACTCCTTGACTCCTTGACTCCTTGACTCCTTGACTCCTTGACTCATAAGCCTGCTGCTGCTGCTGCTGAGAAGTTGAAATAGAGGAAACATTATTATAGCTGTAAAGCCTGGACCTGAACAGATAATGCTTCTGCTTCTCCCAGCTGCAAAGAAGAACCAAGGAACAATAGTCCTTTAACTCTGTCTCATTTAGAGCGTCATTAATCAAGAATGCTTACATATATTTTGAGGTTAAAAGACTTTAAGCAAACTTAATTGTGTAGTTCTACCAAATGACACACTAGTAGCTGGATGTTGGTTAAAAGAATGTTCTGCCCTCAGAGCCTGAATTCCATCAAATTGTAATTTATGTAAATTGTGTTTGCGAGCAACTTAGCCAGACAACCTGAGATGGCAGTGTCGTGTTCACAGGTTGGTCACGCTGAGCAGAAGTGGCTAAAAGCACGAGTGGCAGGATTTTTGGACAGACACACATTTTAAGAAATACTTGAACATCAAATAAAAACTGATGTAAAATGATAGCTCACCTGAACCATTCATTGGTATGTCAATGTTACAATTGTGTGTGTCAACAGAACACCTCACAGCTGTTGCACTCCCATACACAGTGTCTATAGGAATGGATATGAAATGCCTGAATGTGTGCACAGTGTTGATGTAAATGCTTAAAAAAGCCCCCTCCTTCAATCATGACAATGACCCAGTTGTGAAAGATGGAATGTAAACATCTGCATTCTAATCTTTAAGCCAATAAAATAATGTGATGCAACCTAACTACTGTAGAACATGTAAAACAAGCGACAGATACAAGTCCACCAACATTTTTAACCGAAAATAAGGAGTGCAATGGGTAGCACATGTCATGAACATGGTACATTGAAATGAAATCGAGCACCAATAAGAAGATACCGTTTTAGCTTGACAGCCAATACATCATTAAAATGTAACCCTTGATAATCTGTCAGCAGCTGAGGTCAGTGACTTCAGAGGATGCATACTGACGCTAACAATATGGACACATATTACATATTATTGTTGACCCCGTTAACATAGTGTTGAAAGGTATGGCAAACATGGCAGTTTGAAAAGGGCATGTCTAACTCCTAACCCTTGTGTTCTCATTACTGTAATGTATATGTTGTGTTTTGTTACTTGGAGATGTCAGGAAGTATGCTAGATATACAGTACTGTGATCACAGATTGATAGCAGTCCCATCACACTGTAGCGAAGCTGGGTCACATCAGCAAGGTGATACTGTAGCAGGACGGGGAGTCAGAACAACCTGCTGGCGTGGCAAACCAAGCTACCTGAGAGGAGCTGGAAGAAAGCAATCAAGAGCATGCTTGACACCTGTATGCTGTGGAGAGAAAGGGCATGTCATTCAACTGCAAGAGAGAACAGAGAGGGAGTCGGATCCAGTCAAGAAACAAAGTGGATTCTTGAGGACTTCTTCAGAGAAGAACCCATGGGCTGTTGGGGACAAGGATTCATCTGTGTCCTCCTTAGCTAAATCTGCAATGCTGTACTCTACTCGCTTTCACCCTCAGATACATGTGCTCTCCACGACAGTATCTCACTACACAGATCTCAGTAATGCTAGTCAAGCAGAACCATGCAGGGGAATAAGGCATGGACAACTCTGAACCAAGCCCACACTCAAGACCTCCATCCACAAAGCGTGTCTCTGAATACCACACAGTCTGTCATACACTGCTTTGTCAACAACAGTCAGCTGATAGGTTAATACTTCTAATCTGATAATGGGTATTCCACACACACACACACACACACACACACACACACACACACACACACACACACACACACACACACACACACACACACACACACACACACACACACACACACACACACACACACACACACACACACACACACACACACACACACACACACACACACACACACACACACACACACACACACACACAAGCCCTACACCACAACAAGTACATATGAAGACCAGGGAAATTACATCAAACATCATCCTGTTGAAAGGAAATAAAAAAAGTAAATCATTATCTCTAGAGAGAGAGAAGTTTGCTTCTGGACATTGCTCTTCTCACTTTCCGAGAGGAAAAACTGGTATGTCTTTTAAGGCTTCAATCTAACAGAAGGGAAGTTCAACAAGGAACACAAAAAAATGGAAATGAAAGAAATAAAAAGTCAAATGAAACCTCAGCGCTCACCTGTCTGAGCCAGGAGAAGTGCCTGTGGAAGTCAATGGGAGCGTCCATGCTCCCAGCCCATTGCCCTGCCAGCTCCCTCTGTGTGTGTGTCTGCTGTATCTTACTGTGTGAGAGGGTTCCTGAGCAGACTGCTGTAGCATGTGAGCATGTGATGTAAGTGTGTGTGTCTGCTGTATCTTACTGTGTGAGAGGGTTCCTGAGCAGACTGCTGTAGCATGTGAGCATGTGATGTAAGTGTGTGTGTCTGAAATGTTTACAGCTGTGGAGGTGGGCCATCTACGACCTCCTCCTCCTGACTGGAACGACTCCCCTCTCTGACCCCCTCCTCTTACAGTACTTCTCTCTTACCAGACTTTGTTTCCTTACTTCCCCACTTATCTCTCCAATCAACAGAAACTCACTGCCTCATACACACCCTCCTCCCTTTCTCTCTGCTCGTTGGAATTGTAGCATGTGTTATCTTCTCTTCCTTTAACTCCAGTCACTTTTATCTATCTTCTACTCCCTCTTCTCTCCATTTTCCTGCTTCTTTCTCCCTGCTGTGTCAGACGGGAGGAAGAGCGGGGGTTTATCTGTCATCTGTTTGTGTCTTGGCCCATAGTCTCTCCCTCTGCCCCTCCCTCTCTCAATATCTCTCTCTCCATCACACACACACACACACACACACACACACACACACACACACACACACACACACACACACACACACACACACACACACACACACACACACACACACACACACACACACACACACACACACACACACACACACACACACACACACACACACACACACACACACACACACACACACACACACACACACACACAGATGTCAGACTTGGGAACAAAGCAGCAACAGGCTATAATGTCCCCTTTGCTTGTGTTATTTTTAAATGATGGTTCATATCTGTGTCATATTTTCTACATATTCCAATCCATTAGTTTATGTTTCTATTTCCTGTTTATTTTACAAAAGCGTTTACCATAAATATGTCACCCATTTGTCTGAATTACAAATACTGCTTTCCTTTCCTTTACTTACAATGTGCAAAAAGAAGAAGAAATAAAAACGATAGTTGGATTGGGTTATTTATTTACCCAATGCTGATGTGTTATTAGTTTAACCTGTTAAGCCCGAAGGTCCCCGCCGACGGGGACCCTGGTTTCTTTTTTCACAACACTGTGCCACAGGGCATCTTAATAGCTAAAAACCTATTAATGTTTTATACCAGATTAACGAGAAGAATCTCAGCTAACTGACAATATGAACAATTTTTACAGAAACAAAACACAAGTCTCACAAGAAGCGTTAGCATTAGCCCTTAGCTAAAACGGGCAGATGCTACTTCCGGTGCTAACTAGCAAAAACGATCTTTAAAACTTAATATTTTCTGCACAAACTACATATCATCTGAAAGCTGATACTCCACAGATTATTTTTGTTATAAGTATCATCACTGTAGGACACAAACTCACTGAGCTAGCAGCCAGAACAGAGAAGAAAAAAAACAGCAGTTTTCAAAACCATAACAATAATTATGTCTTACCGTTGCTGTTTTGTGATCAAAGCTCGTGTTCAAGGGAATAAAAACACTGTTTAAGGTTAATCCAATGTCTCTTAGTCACTTTAGAATTGTTCCTGATAATCTATCATTACTTTCATGGCAGCAGAGTAGTTATAAAGTTTCGCAGTCCCGGGCTAATGCTGTCTCACATGCTGTTTACGCAAACCTCTCTCTACTTGACGTAAGTGTTTATCAGGACTTACTAACTGTCACTCGATTCTATTGGCTCCAACGGTTCAGAAAAGGTGTCAATCACCCAAATCGACCAATGGGTTCCAAAGATATTATCCTGCGTAGTATAAACTACGCCTGCTCCGGCTCCATTGCGCATTACGCAGCCAGAAGGGAGAGCTTCACCACAGAGCAGGTGCTAGAGATGCTAGCTGACGATAGCTATGATCATACCAGATGACTCTTCGTCGGATGATGAAGATCTCCTCCAGCCAGACCTGGATCCGGACAGTAGTGACTCGGATATTGAACTTCCACCACGGGAAAGGTATGTAATCTCTCTGTTTTTATATATTACTTATGTGTTTGGTGGAATTGCATCACAGTGTTAGCTTAGCCAAGAAGCTACAGGAATGATTAGGCAAAATGCTAAATGGTGTTACTTGTCTTTTTGGAGGTACATTTTCTAAATGAATGGCCAGTGAATGAATATATGAAGAGTTTGGTTCCAAAACGCTATAAATCCATGTTGATTAATTTGAGTAAAAATGTATTTTCTTTACCAAGAAAAGTGGCAAGTGAAAACCACTATTTTCTGTTTCAAACTTTCACATAGCATCTTGAGGTTATAATAACATTACAAATTAAAATCCAGAATTAGATTTTCAAAGATTTATTTTAAAAACTGATCATTTTCCCCCCAAAATGCAATAAATCCATGACACGTTTTTTTCCCTCCAAAATGCAATAGATCTATTTTATTTTTCATATTGAAACTGTGCAAAAATATATAACAGTAACAGAGTTCCCGTTAGCCGGCAAATCTAAATCTCTTCGGTCAAAATCATTTCCTTTTAGTGCAATACCGCTTCAGTTGCGCCACTTATGTGACAGACAAGAAGAGTATGTGACAGACAAGAATAGTCAACTCTAATGTCTAACACTTAATGTGGAGAAAGAGATGTCCTGTATGGGTTGATTGTGCGTTGATCTGTTGGTAATGCCTCGGGGTTCCGGTGGGCATGTAAACAAATGCATAATGCTGCGCTATACGTTGTGGCCTCATCCAGTTGCATAGCGACACTTATTGTGTAGTTGTCTTTTAATAAGCAGGTAGTCTATCATTAGCTAGAACTAGCTGGATCTGATCGATATGGACATAAACGCGAGTGAAGTCTAATCTGACGGGAGAGAGAGATCAGCTGCTGCTGACGAGTCGACACGCAGCTCTGCATAACCACATGCAGCGGTGAGCGGACAAAACACACACACGTCAGGTTAGAATATCACACGTAGCTATTTTAATTACCTCTCAAACTACCTAAACTAGTTATAGATATGTTTAGTTTTACTGTCGGGTCACTCATTACTGATCCGCGAGCTGCATGATACTGGCATAATAGATTGCCCGATCGGGCAACCAGCAGGTGAGGCTTCATTGCCCGAGCTAAATACAAGATGGCCCCGGGACTTGATCCTGCTCGATTTTAGTAGATCCAGAGTAAAAACACTGAACGTTTTGTAATAGATCCCCTGGGGTCAATGTGTCTGCGTGACAGAAGTTTGCTTTTGTATGAGAATGATAACAAGCGACAGCCGGCATTTTCCTCCTCCCGAGTGTCTCATTTTCTTAATCTCCTCACGTACATGATTGCATTTCGATGGCTTGCGTTTCTTCCCCACCGCAGAAACCACCACAGGTTCATCAATGCCGTCAAAAGTATTCATGTTTTTATTGTTTGTTGAAGTAGATAATGGAGAAAGCCGGTACATTCAGGGTGCCGCCATTATTGTTTACACTGCGTGGAATGCTCTGTGATTGGTTGAGGTGCGTGGAATGGTGCGCTGTGATTGGTTGAGCGGATTTATCGCATTCTGTAGAGAAGGGAGACTGGCGTTTGTCGCTGTTTGGAAAGAAAGTGAGAAAACAGGACAGAATAACACGGCGTATATCGCGTTTTGCGGAAAATTGAATGTTGACTTTTCAATACCGACGAAATACAATACTGATTTAGGCGGGAACTAATTTTTTTCAAAAGTGGCGTTTATCGCGTTTTGGAACCAAACTCTTCATATATGTGTTTACTTATTTATTTGGTGTAATATTATTCATTTATAGTCCAATATTATCCTATAAGTATAAGCCAGTGAATTAATCTAATCTCTTTGTTTTTCCACATGTGTTAGATGAGGTGTGACCCCAGCAGGACAAAGCCACACACCCAGAAGACTTTCAGGGAGCAGCTTGCTGCAGAATTGTTGGAGTTTGCTGAAGGCCCTGCTGAAGGCCCTGCACCTCCACCACCACCCACATGCATGCCCGAGGATTATGGGGAAGATGCCACCAAGGTCAGGAAGAACTGCAGGAGGTGCCGAGATGCTGGACTCAAAAGGGTGAAGACACCTGTGTACCGCAGGAAGTGCCAGGTCCCTCTGTGCTTCACTGTCAAAAGGAACTGTTTCAGGGAGTGGCACGACCTAAATACTGGAACATTCAGGTAGGTATAAAGTTCAGGTAGGTATAACGTTTTGCGAGTGTTTATTTAAAAAAAAAAATACTTGTTGTTCTTATATACCTAGTGTGATTTTATTGTATAGTGTGTTGGTAAAATATTTGTTGTTTTTACAAACCTACAGTGTGGTTTTATTGTATAGTACGTTGGTAAAATGTTTGTTTTTACATGCCTATAGTGTGTTGGTAAAATGTTTGAAATAAATCTGCCCCAGTTGGAGTCAAATGTTACCTATGTTTCCGTTTTTTTTATTGTGCAAGTACACCTACACACAATGACCTACAGTGTAGTTTTATTGTATAGTGTGTTGGTACAGTTACATATACACACACAGCCACACACACACTTTTCTTTTTTTTTAAGAATTTTTTTTTTTTTGTGTGGGTGGAATGAATACCTATAGTGATGATTCAATGTAATACAATGATTTGTATAGTCTGGTACCTGAAAATGGTCAAATGGCACTGATGGAACCAAATGTGCCCAAAGCTTATTCCGCCTGGACTTTATTTACATAAACCTCTCTAAAAAGGTCAAATGTCACTTGTTTTGCCTCAATCTTGATACAGGGTACTTATTATGTTATACTTTGGATTCCTAAAGCTTTTAGGCTACTAACCCATCATTCAAGGTTGGTCTTCACTATAAGTAATGGGTTTTCTTTAGGCGGAGACAGGAATCTACATTTTTTTGCTATGTTCCATCTGAATTTACTCTGACACAGAACAATCTATATTGATTCTGACACTTCTACATCCAACTCACAGATGTAACCTTGCTTTGATAACAACAATTATTCATATAAACTAGGGATGTCCCGATGTTTTTTTGCTCCCGATCCGATTCCGATCATTAGATTTTGACAATCTGCCGATACCGATTTTTCCCGATCCGATCTTTATGCAATGCATTAAGAGAAAGAAAAGGTAACAGATAACGGCTGGTCATCCAACGCGATGAATTCAGCTATCTTGGCTGTTGAACTTGAATTGTGTTGGCCTTTTCACTGTTCTGGGGCAGTTTCTCTTTCCTTTTAAAAGTCTCTGAAAGTGTCGGTTGTTTCAGTGCCGTTACCTGAGTGGCCGCTGTGTACTCGTCGTGTTGTTGTTGGTGTTTGTTTCTCAGGTGGCGTATTAGATTGGTCGTGTTGAACGTAGCTCTGTTCTTTCCACTGCGCGGAACCTCTGCCTTGCAAACATTGCATCTGGCTGTTACACTGCCTTCGCTTTCAATTTTATAATACTTCCAAACTCCTGACATTTTCTCTGTCCCGACTCCCGAGTCACCAGCTGAACGTAGCCTCTCGTTAGCTTACTGCTACTATTAAACACTGCGCCCACTCTGTTGCCAGATTTCAGAGGAATAAGCAACCAGGTCTGAAAACAAGCCCAAAGAAAGCAACACATACATGATGTTGTGTAATTTTAAACCAAAACTAAGTCCTCAGGATGACTTTAAGATGTGAACATGGTCATTTTTGTTTTGTAACATTAAATAATAAAAAAATAAATAAAAAATAATCCCGATCCCCGATTTTTTTCTCCCGATCCCCGATTTTTTGAAAATCACGTGATCGGCTCCGATCCCCGATCATGTGATCGGATCGGGACATCTCTAATATAAACCTTTTAGAAGTGAAGTTATAGTCATTTGTTCTGGGAATGTCATTTTCGAGCCTGAAATCTGAAAAACAGGCTCGGGGTTTAACAGGTTAAAAGGGTAACAAGATTATTAGTGAAGGTGGGAGGGTTGTTGAAATCGTGTCAGTAAAAAAGCAGGGTGGTTCTGTGTCTAATCATACCACGATCTGTACTAGACAGTTACAACTTCCTGCCAATAACACACTTATGACGCTTCCTGTGTTTACATGTGTGTATCTGTGAGTGTGTGTTTCCTGGAACCTCTTTCACAAAAGCCCACAGGAGGCAGACTCATTGCAGAGCACATGTGTCTTTAAACGGGTTTCTGTAGGTCAGCTGGGAGAAGCAGGAAGGTGGAGAGGACAAGACCCAGGTGTTTTTGTTACATCAAATCGAACCATAATTTAACATAACTGTTACGTTCCCTATTGGGCTAGGGGAACTAAAGGGAAGAAACACAACCAAATTGGTATTGGTATCATTAGAAGTGGTTTATTGTACATTGCAGCGGTAAACAAAATGGCAGGCAGGCAGCCTGAAACAAACAAAAAGGGCCAAAAGGGCACCGGTTGACAGATAACCAAACTAAGGGAGGACTCAAAAGGAGTCTAAAGGCATACAGGGGAAATACATACTAATATACTACATAGAGAACGAAACAAAACCTCACTTCAAGAGTGGTACAACTAACAAAGGGAGTCTGGACAAAACACAGCTAAACTAAAAGGCAACAGTCACAAATCCTAATCTACTCTAGACACTAACTAAACTACTCTGCACTCTAACTAAGCTACTCTAGACACTACTAATCACACAAGTTTAACCACAGTTAACAGAAGTCTATTAGAGCAAGTAGCGAGAGGCGTCTGTCCACATGTCAGAGCCTCCAGAGTGGTGATAGTCCGCAGCCTTTGTACTCCTCCCCAGCAGGTGTGCGCCGGCTGTGCGCTGCGATTGGACGTCGTCAATCCAATCACCGTCTTCAGAGTCGGACCAGGGGATGTGCAGCCAAGGATGCTGGAGCAACCACACAGCTCATTTGCATAAACACAGCTGAAAACACTCAGGCAGATTAAGGAGCAGACAAACAGCAACCGTAACAATAACCCTGGCATTAAAATTCAATCAGGCTTTTTAAAAAAAGTTGAAATCTAAAACTGGACCAGGTGCCTTGATGTTTTTATGGTTCTGCGGCAGTTTGAGTAGCTGGTCATATCTTACCTGTCTTTCATATCATTTTCTGTCATCACTTTAGTTCAACTTTCTAATTAAATGATGTGGATAATGTCAATACATTAAAAAACTAAATGCAACAGAAATACTGTAGCACACACTTCCTACTTTGACTCAACTTTGTGTCTAACCAGCAGCTTATCTTAATTTCCCTCCCAATGTTCTCTTTACCATCTAGGTATTCTGAAAGAGCACTCTGTGGTGAACACGTGCAGACAAGTGTGCAGCAGGAAACACAACCAGGGTGGGTGTGTGTGGGCCAAACATCAGGGGGAATACCTATTGTAACCCCATCTGCTGTGTTATAAGGTTTGCATGTGTTCATATGAAACCCATCAACCTTCCTCATATTATTAAATGTCTTTCACATATTGTAGAGGTGTCTTGCTGAAATATTGCTAAAGACAATCAATGGCTAGTGGTTTCTAAAACATATAAGCTTTTTCTCCAAAAAATTAACCTCTATATACATAAGGTGACCAGATTTTCAAAATTAAAACCGGGGACATTTTGATTTTTGCTGTCAAAATATCACTAACGTATCCAATTTTCTTCACTGTTAATGAAAAAAGGGGGACAATTCTGGTTCAATTTAATTTGAACATTTTAACTGTTGGATACAAACAGAAGGACGATAGCTCATATATGAGACTTCCAAGGTATTTTATTTTGAAACTCTACATCAGATTGTCCAGATTCTCTCGGAGTGATTAGATGGGGTGTCCTGCTATCACCCTGGAGTGAAATAAGTCTTTGATCATTTGACAGTTTTTTATTTATTCTTGTATTAAAACATAAGGATGATAGCCCATATATGATATTTCAAAAGTATTTTATTTTGAAACTCTACATCAGATTATCCTGATTTTCTCTGATTGATTAGATGGGGTCTCCTGCTGTCACCCTGAAGTGAAATAAGTATTGGATTGACTTCGAATGACACTTTGATTATGGACCGTTTCCATTAAATAATAATCTAAATATAGATGGACAATAGATCTAATTTGAGATTTTAAATAGCATACATTTTAAATTGTGCTTCAGAAAGTAATGTTATTTTTAGGAGTGTTGTGAGATGGTGTCAACATCAATTGAAATTAGTCACTCAGTGGAAATGTCCGATGTGTCTTCATAACTGTATACTTACATTTGACATTTACTCAGTTATGATGTGGGAGTTATACGTAGTTTGTTTTACATTATTATTGATCACATTATATAGTACATATTTCTTAATTTAAGCTCCAGTATATATGAATATGTTTGGTGTGTTTTTTATTTATATTTGTTATTGACCGAGTAAACACTTTTATTTTGAAGGCAGTTTTTATAGGCCTCTACCGTAATGCATAGGATATTCGCTCACCGCAATACAACGTGCGGGCTGGCTTGACTGTGTTTTCCGAAGTGGGGGCTGGCTTGACCGCAGTCTGTTTACCCAGTGTTTCCTGACATGAAACGTTTTATTTCACCTTGCTATGTGTTTTTAATGTATGTTAAAAAAACGGGGACATTTCCGGGACAGTTTCAACCGGGGACAGGCCAATACAAACGGGGACTGTCCCCGGAAAATGGGGACGTCTGGTCACCCTAATATACATAAATAAGGTAAATTAATAGATTACTTAAGACAACACCATCATATTACACTGCATTCATTGTGTTTCACAGAGGCTAAACAAAACTCAATTTGGAGGGAAAGTCAGGGCAGAAACCAGGAATGATTTGATGGGACTTCCGGTTTGACTAATGGAGGAGTAGGTCACACCCCGGGAGAGCTCTGTCTAATATTACAGTATAATCACTTAATTACGACAACTAACGTGTGCAAACATGTCTAAAATACAAACGAACATGGGGAAACCTACTAAGAAGCAAAGTCAACCTGCAGACGACACATCTTATGAGAGTGACACAGGGTACCGCATAGGAGCTAGCCAAAATGAGGAACATGCAGCTAACCACGCTTCCCTAACGCTAGCTGACATGGAGAAACTTTTCCTCTCAATGGAGGCATGGAAGTGGCACTCAACGGCATGGAGACCAGACTGCAAGCTGTCAAATCCACCTGCACAGCCCTATCCAGGGCAAATGAGAGCCTCAAGTTTAAGGTGGACGACCTGGAAAACAGATCGAGACGCAATAATATCCGCATAACTGGCGTACCTGAAAAAGTTGAGGGCCCACTGCCGACCACCTTTATGGAGTTGTTCCTGGCAGAAACGTTTGGTGCCGAAGCCTTTCCTTCCCCCCCCTGCGGTTGACCGGGTGCACAGAGTAGCTACTGCCCGCAAGACGCAGAGCGACACCCCGCGCCCGTTCATCGCTCGAATCCACAACTTCCAGACCAAAGAATGCATCCTGAAGCTGGCGAGGGAGGCCGGTCCGCTCTCTTTCCGCGGAGGCAACATACACATTTTCCCGGACTACACCGTGGAGGTATCAAAGCCACACACTCGAGCCACACTCGAGCCACATACGCCGCGGTCAAATCGGAGCTGAGAAATGCGGGGCCTGGATACAGGATATGTTTTCCTGCCAAGCTTCAGGTCAGAAGAAACACATTTTTTTCTCGCCCGGAGAAGTTTCCTAATTTCTTCACAGCAGCCGTTCAGGTGCGTCCTCCTCACAGCCTATCCCATAAACGTGTCTAATAACTCTTAAATCACTGGGTTGATATTATAGATGCTTTTGTCTTTCTTAGTTGAATATATTTTCTTTATTATTATGGTTGGTATTTTATAACACTGTTTGGTAAGCGTCTTATGTGTGGAACTAAACTCGGGACAGTCACTGACTTTTGTTGCGCTGCTCCTTTATTATACCTGCTTAGGCCACTATCACACTGGAGCCGTACAAATACTAACGCACGCATACTGATAGGGGTAAACTCATACATGTCTATAAAGCATGTTCTGTTATCTATATATATATATATCTATATATATATATCTATATCTATATATATATCTATATATATATATATATATATATATATCTATATATATATATCTATCTATATATATATATATATATATATATCTATCTATATATATATATATATATATATATCTATATATATATATATATATATATATATATATATATTACTGTTTTCCTCCATGTTACCACTATTATGAATGTATATACCCACCTGTATGTGGCAACACTCTTTAATTGCTCCAATCGTTATTACCGGCCTTTCATGGCTTCTGCACAATTCAATGTTACATTTTGTATACTGTTTTTGTTGATGTTACTATTAACAACAGAGTTTTAGTGTAAGTTAAGTATTTTTGAGCTGGCAATTAAGTGCACAGTGCAAGCCCCACGTCTCCTCTGGGATGCTGTTTTTCACAATGTCAGAGGTTTTTATGCCATCAGTTTAGTTTTCCCTTTTTTTTCTCTCTCTTGTCCCATTATTCTCCTCACTAACACTTCCGCAGAAATCTCTCATTCAACCTTATGGGAGACCCTCAAGGCCTACATCCGTTGGCAAATCATTGAATACTCTTCCAGGGCAAAAAAGTAAGGGACTCCAAACTCATTGACATCTCATGCTCTATTTTGGAGATTGACAATCTCTACTCGTCCTCCCCATGTCCAACACTTTTTAAAGAAAGTCTGCGTTTACAGACAGAATACAACTTACTTTCCACAGACAGAGCTAATTACTAAGTCTCGATTTGCTGTTTATGACTCAGGTGATAAGGCTGGGAAGTTGTTAGCCCAACAGGCTCGTCAAGCTCAATCCACTCGTCTTATCCCTAAGATCTATAGAGAAACAGTCACTGACCACGGGGACATCAATGATACCTTCAAAGAGTATTACAGCGGTTTATACAGCTCTGAATGTGATAATCTCTCATAACTCAACCATTTATTTGATAAACATACTCTCCCTTCAGTTCCAGCCAAACAAAACTCTATTAGGAGGCCATATTTCCAATGAAGAAATTCTAAGAGCTATTAAATCGTTAAAATGTAATAAAATACCTGGACCAGACGGTTATAGTTCAGAATTCTATAAGAAATGTGCGCCCCAACTTTGCCCCCTGCTCAAAGACGTTTAATGAATCCCTTTAATCTGGCTTTCTTCCACCTACCTTACGACAGGCTGCAATTACTCTCTTACCAAAAGGGGGCAAAGACCCACTTCAATGCGCCTCCTATCGACCAATCTCCCTACTTAATGTGGATTACAAAATGTTATCCAAGGTCCTAGATTCGCGCTTGGAGAAGGTTACTCCATAGATTATCTCGCCAGACCAAACTGGCTTAATTTCAAACAGACACTCAAGCTCCAATCTTCGGAGGCTTTTCAATATTGTCTACTCATCTTCTTCTTGTTCCCCCGAAATGGTGATATCTCTGGATGCTGAAAAAGCGTTTGATCGAGTTGAATGGCAGTATCTTTTTTTTTTTACTCTTAAAACAATTGGATTTGAGGATTCCTTCATTTCATGGATTAAACTCCTCTACTCTCAACCACTAGCCTCTGTAATCACTAATGGTAAACAATCTGAATATTACCCTCTTGGCAGGGGCACAACGTCAAGGCTGCTGTTCATCCCCTCTGTTGTTCGCCATTGCTGTCGAACCTCTAGCCATAGCTCTAAAACAGCCTGAGGACTTCCTGGGCGTGGTGCCCAGGAAGGCTTTAGACACAAAATATCCTTATATGCCGATGACATTCTCTTATATGTTACGGACCCACTAACATCTGTCCCCCCTATTCTCAAAATCCTAGATCAATTTGGTAACTGTTCAGGCTATAAAATCATTTATGAAAAAAGTGAGATGTTTCCCCTTAATCCACCAGCCGCTTTAATCCCTGCAGCACACTTTCCATTCAGAATTGTCCAAAAGGGCTTTACATATCTTGGGATTGAAATCACACCCTCTTTTTCATCCCTCTTCACTAAGAATGTTGGCACACTGTTTGAAAAATGTAAGAAAGATATGACTAGATGGACAAACCTACCTTTGTCCTTAATCGGCCATGTTCATCTGATAAAAATGATTGTATTGCCAAAATTTCTCTACCTTTTTCAGAATATTCCTATCTTGATAAAAAAAAGTCAAGATTGGAGAGAGAAGCATTTCATCATTCATTTGGAATGTCAAGCCCCGAAAATAAGGAGAAGTGCCCTTCAAAGACCTAAAAAACTTGCCGGCCCTACCCAATTTCATCCACAACTACTGGGTGTGCAATATAAAAGCAATGCTACAATGGATGAAGGAAGTTGAGGCCATGGCAATGGTGAGGCCTGGGTACAATTGGAACAGGCCTGAAGCCCACTTAATCTACGTTCCATACTATGCACTCAGTCCCCTCCTTCTTTACCTCAATTCAGCTCTAATCCAGTGGTGTATCACTCCGTCAGAATTTGGTCGCAATTTAGAAGGCATTTCAATTTGCGGTACATTCTCCACTCAAGAATAATTACAACTTCCCTCCCTCTCCGACTCTACTTTTGGGATATGGGATACAAATGGCATTAAATCTGTTCGTACTGTGTATGTAAATTCGGATCATTTACACAATTATTTAATTTATCACAGTCTCACTTCTTCAGATATCTCCAGATTAGACATTTTGTGTTACGGTGTGTGAAGCAGGTAGGACCCAAATGCAGATTAACATGAAAATTCCTTTATTTCAAGGCTATACTAACAAAGACAAAACAGAACACTCACCGACAAACTAGTCATGACACAAGACGAACCGACAAAGACAGACAGAAAAACCAGAACTTAAATACACACAAGACTAATCACACAAACAAGACACAGGTGAGGAGGGAGGAGAAAACACAGCGACACCAGGTGCACACAATCAGGTAAATTAGACACACCAGGGAAACTAACGACAGGGAACCACAGACAGATTTAAACAAGACACAACGCAGACAGAAACAGGCAAGAACGGAGGTGAAGACCTTTCAAAATAAAACATGAAGAAAAAGACAAGACAAAATACAATACAGACAGATCGTGACATTTTGTTAAGACAAATATCTCTTATTTCCCTGACATCCCAATGAACAACGCAATTGATCATATTCTCTCACTATCGCCGGGTAGCAAAGGGCTAGTATCTCTTCTCTATAATAGTATAAACAATATCGTTGCTTTTTCTCTGCAACATGTCAGGAGTCGTTGGGAGAATGACATTGGTGAGGAAATGGCAGACCATCAATGGCAGAAAGTGCTTAACTTAATACATACCTCTTCACCATGTGCTCGGCATAGATTGATACAACTCAAAATTGTTCTGAGTGCACTTTACCAAAGCAAGGCTGGCAAAGCTATTCCCTGACCTAGACCCTTCAGGCCCTCGCTGTAACAGTCAACCAGCAGATCACATTCACATGTTCTGGTCCTGTCCCAACCTCAGCTCATTTTGGGGCAACATATTCATTGCATACTTCAAGATTTTTCAAAAAGACATCACACCCAATCCTGTATGTGCTTTAGTTGGCCTCATCATTGAAACCGGCTACCTTAAAGGTAAAACTCAGGCAGTCATAGCATTTACCTCCTTGATTGCCAGGCACCTAATTATCCTGTCCTGGAAGGATCAAGCACCTCCCAATTTTACTAGATGGATAAGAGACACTATGCACTTCCTTAAATTTGAGAAAATCTGGTACACTCTAAGGGTGCATTCACACCTAATAGTCCGCTTCGCTGGTGCGCACCAGACGACAGTTTGTTACATTGTTTCATTTTTCAGAAGGTTCGGTTTGCGTTCACACGGGCAAAACTCAAACGGACTATAAACTTTAAACACAAGTCATGTGCACGGAAATGCTGTTCAACCATTGGTCAGACATTAAGGGGGTAAAAACGCAAATCCCGGCAATTTCTACCGGAGCCTCCGCCATGGAGCATCGGCACTTTTGGCAGGTTATTCTCATGCTGCTGTTAATCTGGAGATCAACAGACACTAGCGGCCCGCACATTTCCCCCAAATGAAGAGAATTAAATTAACATATTATAGCATGAAGTTTAATACAGTGTAATTTTTGGTATATTCATTTTAATGTCTCCTGATATATAAGAAGTGTGTTTTTATATATTCATGTGTGTACTTAATTACTTTGTATTTAATAGTAGCAGTTTATATGAACAACAAGCTGGAGAGATGAGAAGTGAAAACTTCCCTGTCAGGAGAAAGGGACATAGAGGGAATACCCTTATATAGACATATGCTAGAGGCAGCAGAGAGAAGGGTGTGTGTGTTACAGTAAGCCATGGTCTGTATAATAACTGCTGAATTATACTGGTGCTTGTGTTTTTATTGATTTCTTTCTGTTTCATTCTTTCATGTTGTGAGTACTAAATTGCCACAACGTTGTGCAGTAGGTGGCTTAAATGTGTTTAAATTACTTATGTGAAATAAGGAGCAGGTTGGCATGACAGGAGACTGGGGATGTGGGGAGAGGACACATTCTTATCTAAACACAGAATGCCAAGTAGCTAGAACATACATGTCTAAAATATATGTGTGTGTTTAATTACTTTGTATCAATAATAATAGGGAGTTGGAAATATGAGGAGTAAAACCATTATGTAGAGTAAAATGTGAGCAGGACAATGCCCTTATTTGAAGATAGCTCACATCTCTGAAATGAGTGTGCGTTCTCTGTATATGTTATGTAGTGTCCGGGCAGGACACCCAATGTTTCTGTGTTACCTTAAATGGTAAAAGAAGGAAAATGAGTGTGTGTGACACAACCTAAGGGAAAATGAGTGTGCGCTCTCTATAGAAGCTGAGATTCTACTATTTTACTGCTTGAGAGCAGAGGTAATGTTTTCCTCGTTATTATTGATATTAAAGTAGTACATATATTGTTTGTATTAGTCAACTATAACAAAAGTATGTGAAACTGTGTGTACATTGAACTAAGGGGGAGGGGGGCTCAGAGAGGGAAGTCTCTGCAAAATGTGTGGGTGTGTGAAAGTACACCCAATGCGTCTGTTTTACCTTAAATGGTAAAAGACTCTTGTTTCTGTGGGTCCTCTGCTGGCACGCGCTGATTCGCTGCGACACAGCATATTTTGCATCTCCCAATGAGATGATCTGAAAAGATGACCAGCTGACCCAACCCCTCCTGTTTTATTCTTGTATGAAAGCCTGTTCGGCCTTTGGTTCGCTCTCTTTCCTGCTGCCGTCAAGATGATAAGTTCTCCCGGCATTAGGACCAGAGCAGAGGGAGGCCTGACCCCTTTGAGAAGTGTATTGTATTATTACCGTTTATTATTAAAACAGATTATTGTTTAACCCTCGTCCTGGTTGTTTTGAGTTTTCCTTCTTTTAAAGCAAACTCATATAGGATCGGCGCGGAGCAGAGATATCTACTCCAACAATTTCGGCGCGGAGCAGAGATATAATCTCCAACAAACCTGAATCTGCTGAACTCTGATGGCAGTAGATGTATGAACTTTCCTTTAGTGTAGCTTTGTTCAATGTGGTGATCCTCAGAATTTGTATGCAGCGCCATCATCAGTTGAAATTCTTATTTGTCCAATAATTATATATATATATATATATATATATATATATATTAGGGCTGTCAAGTTAACGCGTTAATAATGGCACTAATTATTTTAACGCGATTAACGCATGTGTATTTTTTTTCCACGGCCGCCCCGTAGTTTCAGAGCGCATCGAGTTTAAAATACCATCTACAAGCTGATGCTGACAGCCCCGCTCCTGCCGCCCGCTTGTGGCAGACCACACTTCCACGCTCACCGGCAGGCACCGACTGGCTATTGGGAGGACCGGGAGGGTGTGTGTACAGATGTAGCGCTTCGTTTCAGACGCCTACCCGTGCGGGTCCGTGATCGGCACGGGGTGGGCCCCTGCTGATAAGGAAAACCCCCCCGCAGGACTTGAAACGCCCCCTTGATAAATACATTTAATTATAATGAAACCAGCTGCAATGGATCATGGATCCACCAGGGGGAGCCGTGAAAAGCTGCCACACTGGAACTCATGTGAAATAAACAGCTGATCTTCAGGTATCTGATATAGCGGATATTTGTTAAGATCCATATGTCACGGATAGGATCATATTATGTGCATAAGTAAGAGACATGTAATCATTTACTAAACATCACCATGTTTTTATTTAACAAAATAATGTTTAATTCACGTTGGCGTAAGTACAAAACCATCGCTATGTTTTTAGATCAGGAAATGCATCCAGGGTCAAACAAACGATGTTCGATCGTCATCGTCGTATTCATTGAATGTATCATATGTTCACGAGTTGAAATGAATGCACTAAATTTAATCCACGTGAGTTTACAACAACAACAATAATCGCTTTGTTTTTATATCACATCCGACCGGAGGAAAATGCAGCGGCTCTCACTACCGATCACCCTAATCCCACGGGCAAACAATAATATGTACAGTGTTAATAGTGTACTGTATTATTAGTGTCTAATATTACTGCTATAATAATCACACATTGAGTTGTTGAAATCAGACCGTCGTTTTTTTTAAACACTCTGAATGAAACGGCAGCTCTCAGGTGATCGGCTGTGTGTTTACACAATAAAATATGCATAGTAATTTAATACCTTCCAACACACATTGTAAGAACAGTTCTGTGTCATATGAGTGTTGAGAGCTGTATCCACAAATCTACTAATTTTGCCCTCAGTGCACCAGATTGATGCATTTAACTTCAATTTAAATAAAAACATCTTCTGTTGTAACAACAATAACATTATAAATAGTAACATAGCATGGTATTGCACATTTACTGTAGCTTTGAGTGTTACTGGCCTGAGATTTTTTTATTACATGAATGAAGGTGACTGAGGCTTTTTAATATAGACTTTTCAGTGTCCCACATTTTGCACAGAACTGTCCCACATTAGGAAAACAGATTGTCTGAGACAACTTGGCACTAAGAGTACTAATATGTCTACCATTTCTTTTATGAGTTTAATATCTGCATGTTCTCTTTTGGTTTGATTAGGACACATCCTGGGGATTTCAGAATGTTACTGGATTTTGATTTATTGTATCGGCTTCATGTCGCAATATATTCCCGAAGTCTGAAATGCAAAAATGTTCCACATTAGGGCAATTCACCCTACATTTAATCATTTTGTTTATTTTTAACGAAATAAATGTGGTTTAATCCATCATGAAATTAATATAGGCTATTTACTTAGTACATATCTGACATTAACGATTAACACACTGTTCATACTGCTCACAGGCTGATATCTAGTGTATTCATACCCCTCACTGTTTATTCATCATTCAATTCATTATATATTTTATTCTGTAGATTGTGAACATTACTTTTCACTTTACTGCTTGTTGCACCTGGTTAGAAGCTAAACTGCATTTCGTTGTCTCAGTACCTGTAATCTGTGCAATAACAATAAAGTTGAATCTAATCTTGAGCAGGAACTAATGTAGGCTATTTACTTAGTACATATCTGACATTAACGATTAAACACGTTTGTGCATTCTTTATGAATGCAAACCGAGTCATTTCGTTTATTTTTAACGAAATAAATGTGATTTAATCCACATAATTTACTGTGTTAATTGTTTACTGTACAGTAGTATTGTTTAACTTGAAGGTGCCTGATGTGAACATTTCCAGAATGTATTGTCTTCACTTTTTAAATGCCTCTGTGATGTGCTGCAGACCATACCGTTCACCAGCCCAACCCCCCATGTGTCCTATGTATGTTGGGGACCCTTTGTTTAAAACTAATTGGCCATCGGAATGTGTGTCACATTCCACAGCTCCCCCCCCCCCCCTCCTGTGATCCCCCGCACACAGAGAGACACAGGGAGATCGCTCTTCTGAAGAGAGCGGAAATAATGATATTGCAAGTTAGAAACGTAAAATGCATTTTGACAGACACTTGGGGGAAATATGCTGCATTTTGAATGTCCGATAGTCCACCATTAACACCTTAGTCCGTCTCGTCTCATCAACGAAAACTAAATATACATGACATACTTTGTTTTAGTAGATTTCGCATGAGAGCAAAAGGAGAATATCCGTGTGTAAGAGTGAAAATGTATGTATGTAAAATGAGAATATATGTGTGTAAGAGTGAAAATATGCTGCATTTTGAATGTCCGATAGTCCACCATTTCCACCGGAAATATCAAACATTTAATAAAAGTGAAAAACAATGAACAAGACTTAACGTATTCATCATAATTAATTATATTTATTTCGTTTGGATGTAGGATTTTTGACTTTGTTTAGAGCAGTGATCTTCTACTATATGAACATTTTGGACCCAAAATCACAAAAAAAAAACGTAAAAACAGATTTTGAAAATGATTTTATTTTTCATAACACAAACATACACAACGAAACCATTTAAAAGCTGGAAATATATACATGGGATGTGACTATGATAATGTGAAAGTTTGATTGAGGTAGCATGGGATTTCATTTTGATAAGGCAAAAGTGTTATTATAAATATAATACAAATATATATATATATACACATTATGTACAACAATCTGTTTTTTCTGTCTTTATCTGTGCCACGCTTCAAAGCGGTTTCTGTCAACTACGACACAGAGGGCAACATCACAGATTCCTCCTCCTCCATGTCAAAAAACAAGCTTAAAGCTTGACTCACGTTCAGAGTTCTCTTCATCATAGTTGAGTCTTCAAAACTCTAAATCTATCTAACTATATCTAAATTCTCAATGTTTGTCTGTCACTTTACTTCAATCGCAGTCTCCCGCAGCCTCTCTTCGTCTCCCGCCGCCTGTCTTCGTATATCTTCGTCTCTCTCCATTTCCCGCCGTCTCTCTTCGGTTCCCGCCGTCCCTCTTCGTCTCTTTTCGTCTCGTTTCGTATCACTCCGTTTAACTGATTACCTCACCCCCTCCCTGGTAAATACATCCTGTTGAGCAGAATCTACAGTTTCCAGTATTTTCCGTTTCGTAAAATGATAAAATTCGGCGAAGATATTAAAATATGTGCTTCCATTATTCATACTTCTGAAATATATCTGTATTAACTTTATATCATCGTATGTCCGTGTTTATTGGGTATTTTTGCATGAAACAAAGACTGGCATATAGTTTCAAGCCAGTACTTTCGACAGAAATACACATATACATCCTGTTGAGCAGGATCTACAGTTTCCAGTATTTTCCGTTTCGTAAAATGATAAAATACGGTGAAGATATTAAAATATGTGCTTCCATTATTCATACTTCTGAAATATATCTGTATTAACTTTATATCATCGTATGTCCGTGTTTATTGGGTATTTTTGCATGAAACAAAGACTGGCATATAGTTTCAAGTCAGTACTTTCGACAGAAATACACATATACATCCTGTTGAGCAGGATCTACAGTTTCCAGTATTTTCCGTTTCGTAAAATGATCAAATACGGCGAAGATATTCAAATATGTGCTTCCATATTTCATACTTTTGAAATGTATTAACTTTATATCATCGTATCTCCGTGTTTACTGGGTCTTTTTGCATGAAACAAAGACTGGGATATAGTTTCAAGCCAGTACTTTCGACAGAAACACACGGCAATGTTGTCCGGACTGTTGTTTTTATGCGGCACCGGCTTGAACAGGTCATGTGATCTGATCACGCCGGCGTGACGGTCGACTCCAAAGGGTTAATATTAAATACATATAAGTATTTTTACAACTTGTATTTAGAAATACTCTGTTGTAATTATTGATGCATACATGTGTTCATCCATTTAATGTGGCATCTGCTATAATGGGGTTAATGTATGATATTACTTAATAATACAATACATTATAATATATGATGATAATTACATTTTAGTTTTATTCATTTCTTATTTCATAGTTTCTCATTATTATTATTTTTATCGCTCATCTTATTTTTGATTTTATTAATCTGTGTGAATCTGTGCTGTCCTGTTTTTCACTCTCACCCTGTTGCTGTTTGAACTACTGAATTTCCCCACGGGATTAATAAAGGTCCATCTTATCTTATCTTAATGTATAAGTTGATTTACTTCAATCTACTGTACAATATTACAAGAAATATACTGCATAAAGCAAACTATATACTTTATTTGATCTAAAATATTGATGTTTCTACAACGCCCATTGTGTATTTTGTGAATGAAGCGCCATCTCATGGTTAAATCCTGTAATTGAACAAATGGGGAAATTGGGCAACGCCCTCTAGCAATTTGGCAACACCCCCAGCCACTGGCATCCGCTGGCCTTTTGACTGGGACACACCCATTTGAGTCTGATCTGGAGTGCTACATCTGTATGTGTGGCACGAGCGAGCGAGAGAGAGACCTTACGTGCATTGTTGTTGTTAGCATCTGGTGCTAGCTAGCAGCGCTAACGGATAGAAGGAGCTGTTTAAATGAAAACAGAGGAGCAACATTTCGCCACAATGGGACACTGTAGGAGAGGTCAGCACACTCAGCACGGATAGTGTGCAACATGATTGCAGCGTCCAGGCAGCTCCCGTTCGAGCATATGCCTTGAGTTGCACATAGCTCCAACGATCCATCACACACACACACACACACACACACACACACACACACACACACACACACACACACACACACACACACACACACACACACACACACACACACACACACACACCCCATTTGTATTGTATTATTGTATGAGAGAGATTCCAGGTTGAATTGAGGCGAATATTTGTAATGTTCAGAGGTTGTTGTGTTTAATATTCATGAGAAAAAAAATGAATTATTCAAGCTTGGACAGCCTGAATAATTAACCGAGCAGAAGTCAAGACTGCTGCTCATCTTCAGCCATTTCTTCATGTTCAACATCTGACCAACCCTTTGTGACTGCCTTCAAAGCTCAAACACAAATAAAGGCAGAAGAATTGGATCTTTTAATTATTTTGTTGGTGTGGCTGTACACCAAAGCAAACATTATCTTACATAAGACTATACATGTGGAAGCTGAATTGAAGTATTTCACTGTGAAGTACTCACAGTTCCAGTCTGCAACCAGTCTATGAGAAGTTGTGCTGTTCCTGCAGGCAGCTGTGCTCTCAGGCTGTCTCTCTCCTCCTGGTTTTGTTGGAGCTCCAAGGCAAGTTTGAGCTCCTCAGCTAACTGAAGGGGAGCGCCACTGACGGGGGAACCCTGCTCATACATCCTGTTAGAAAACTCCACCGCTGCTGCTTTGGAACCTGGAGAGTGTGTGAAGCAGAGAGTTGAGAACAGACTATTACTTAGCATAAAACTGAAATATTCTTGCAAAACAAAACTGATCTGCTAGGTGTATTACCAGCCATTGCACACCCTGTATGGAGCTTTGAAAACTCTTTATTTTCCTGTTCAACCTACAATATTATGAATCCAACGTGTTGTGCTCTTGACAAATCAAAGAAATCTGGGGATTGATATGACTGCACATGGACCCTTGATCAGAGTGTCCTCAGCAACATCGGTAACTATCCTGCTCAAAAACATATAGCCTAAAATTATATAATTATTATTATTCCTTCTATTATGGACCTTCTGTCCCACAATGTAAAATAATGAAATGTAAGATATAGAAGGTGAAAAAAAATGTAGTTAAATGCATTAGCTCTGGTAATAGCTCAGATAATCTACCAGTAATAAACCAATAACCTTCTAATTTAAAGGTGGGGTAGGTACGTTTGAGAAACCGGCTCGAGTGCGCTAGAATTTGAAAATACACAACCGGAAAAAATCTGCCACTTCCTTACAGAGCCCCTCCTCCAACACACACGAACGCGCACATGACGAATGAGGGCACGAGATAAGTTTGTGCACAGATGGAAGGCTGACAGGCAGGTAGGCCATCCAGTTATTTTAGCTGGGCCGGCTAAAATAATTGGTCGTGCTTTTTACAGTACTACAGCTTCCACAGATTTTTTGTCAAAGCACTTAAGATATTCATTGCTATCGGGATGTTAAGAGCATTCCATGGATTATAACAAAAAGTGTATCTCGAGCCGGTTTCTCAAACTTACCTACCCCACCTTTAAGGATGCCAATATTGTTCTGAATTTGCAACTTATTTGACGTTCATCACGAAAGGTTTTGCATAATTTCTCCTTTGTTGAAATGGTCCACCTTTTTGATTCCCATAAACACCATCAATAAATCGCATGGGTGTGCGTGTTCTTAAATTCTAATTCATTATAGAAACTTGGCATATTTAATGCATTTCACAAGTCAACTCTCATTTGGGGGACCGTTACAGCTTTACTGTAAACTGCTCAAATCATTACAAAAAATAAATACATTTCATCAAATGAGAACAACCACTGTGAGCTGATAGGAGGAAGAAGCACACAACAGGAGTATCACAACTCTAACCCCCTGATCCCACCGGAAGCGTCTGCGCTGCGGCTGCGCTGCGCTGCGACCTCCTCCTGCGTCATAACCCACCAGGCGCGTTTCAAAACGTTGCGGAAGCGGAGCGTCATGTGTGCAGCCTCGCAGTATTCCACCAGACCCGCTGCGCCGCACCGCGTCAAAAATAGGATTCATCCTATATTTTAGAAATTCCTTGCGGCGAGGAGCTTCTGGGACGCTTCGAGCCGTGGCGCAGCGCAGCGCAGGGCGGCACAGCGGGTCTGGTGGAATAGCACCCATTGACTAGAGTGGCCGCGATCGCTAAAAACGCTGCAGCCGCTCCTGGTGGGATTAGCGGGTAAATCAGCATGGTGCGTATCACTATTTTTTTTTTTATGTGATGGTATACTTTTTTAAATCTCTAGTATGGAATAACATTGTAGTGGTAGTGTTAGCCCCACCCTACTAATTGGAGCACAATGTTGGAGCCGAGAAGCCTCTCTGGTGACACTGCAGGCTTTGACTTAGTTTGAATGACAATCCTCCTGAGCACAGATATGGGTTGCCAGGATAGGTCAATATGATTGTAAAGAATGGTGTTGGTTGTTGGACCTGAGCATGTGATATCCTGTGTCTTGCACTCATCAACTAAAGATAATACAGATGATACATGATTGACAAAATCAAAAAATGCAGCAGATTTTCCAGAAACTAGCATGGGAGTCAATAGAGTGGTGCAGTGATGAGTCCTAGAACCCGGAAGTGAGTCAGCATGTTACCACTTCCGGTTCCCTCGTCTCAGAGTCAATAGGATTTCTCCATAGGATTTTGGAAAATAGCTGGAAGTAAGGTCTGTTGTTGACACAAATTCAAGAGACGGATCACGTTTTGTTCTACGACATTAAATACATCAGCAGTGTTTCATCACTGGTGATTTCTGAAGAGTTTACGTGTCTGAAAAACGATGGTTGTTAACATGTGGCTGAATAGGACTTCAGAAGTTGTCGAGGACGTTGCACGTCCTTATGCCGAACACGTTAACACTCCCGCTAAGTTTGTTTGACCCTGTTCTGCTTGAAAGCAAGTACCTGCGCTATTGCAAACTGTTAAAACAAACACTTCAACTTGTACAATTTTGAATCTGTATTTTTGAATATCGATCTTAAGTTGGCATGACGTTGAAGTTGTGCAACCCTGCTGTACTCGGCTGTAGTTCGTTTATAGCATAACGTTAGCATTTTGCTTCTGGCTGTTCGATTTATGATTAAAAAATGATAAAAATACGGTAGACATGTGGATATTATCCGGCTGAACAAAACGTGCATTTATCTAAGGTTTGTTTTCCACAGAACTTATTTCGAGCTATTTTCCAAATTCCTATGGAGAAATCCCATTGCTTTTTTGTCGAGGGAACCCATGCGTAGTTCAGAAATACGTCATCCCTGCACCACTCTATACACAAAGACAACTCAGCTACCTTGTAGCTCATACCTGCAATGATGTCATCCATCTGCTCCAGGGCTGCCTCCAGCATGTGACTAGCCTCTGTATCCATGATGATGGTGGAAAGGGCCAGATATAAGGTGTTCTGATCTTGAAATAAAAATAAAAATATGTATTAGCCTTTTAGCACTGCATTTCCATTTAAATTCAAGGCTTTATCATTTATCATGTGCACTGTAGCTGCAGTGTAGATATGGCAATGAAAAACTTAACCTGTTAAAACCCAAGCTAGGTTCAGGTTTCAGGCTCGAAAATGACATGCCCAGAACAAATGACTTTATCTTCACGTCTAAAAGGGGTAAATTAATCATCTTTTTTCTCAAAGCAATGGTACACCTGTGAGTTGGATGTAGAAAAGTCAGAATCAATATAGATGTTTTTCTTCTAAAGTAAATTGAGATTGAACATAGTTATAGGGGCGATCGCTCATCAAAAAAAGCCACTCATGGAGGTTAGCAGCCAGAGTTCCCAACGCGTGTTGTGGTGAAGGATGAGGTCCACCATGACGTAATTTGTAATGCTTTATTTCTTTATACAATGTTAAAAGGTTCTTTTAGATCTAAAATCTTGGTTAACATATAACAATCACGCACACGCTCAGACACGGTCAACACGGTTGAAAAACGTGTGGCTTCCTCTCTAACCTCTCATCCCCACTGATCACCTGTGCCCACATATAGCTTGATTACCTCCCGTGCTCCCAGGTGCGCAGATTAGATGACGCGTTCACACACACACACACACACACACACACACACACACACACACACACACACACACACACACATTGGCTGCAACAATAGTAACAAAATGTCAATTATAGTTACGCTCTGAAAACTGAAAAACTAGGCTTATTGCCATAAATATGATGATGGATTATCAGTAATAATTTCAAAGGGACACAGAGACATTGGATTAACCTTCATCAGCGTTTATATGTGTTTTAACACTAGAACCGCCAGAGGTCGCTGTATACCTAAAACCGCCAACGGGTCAAATGTACCCGCTATTGATTTTCAAGGTACAATGTTCTTTTATTTATCATACAGAACAGTGAGTTTTGATCGCACAGGGATGACATTTATATCAATATAATCTGTGGACTCTCAGATTTTCATATGACAGTTTGTGCAGATAACATGAAGTATAAAATATCGCTAAGAGTGCTGATTTAAACGCTTGGTGTTAGACTTGTGTTTTGTTTAGGTACAAATCTATCTATCTATCTATCTATCTATCTATCTATCTATAACTATCTATCGATCCATCTGTAATGTTCTGTTCTATGGACATATAATTGTCTACATAATCAGACGACGCGGACTACTTCTCTCATTCCGAGTGTCCATCTTTATTCAACTGGCACGTAACCGGCATGCATTACGTTCTCAGTCATCCAAGATCTTGTATTCTCCAAGATGTTACACTATCTATAACTATCTATCCGTCTGTCTATCTCTCTATCAATATATATATCTATCTATCTATCTCTCTCTCTCTCAATCTCTCTCTCTATCTATAAGGAACCGCAGTAGACAAAAGGCGTTGCTGTAGCAACACGTCATGTTTACGCTGCATTTTCTATGAGGTAAATATTACCCGCTGGCGGATATGGGTATAAATGGCATTTTTTGGGGCGATTTTTTCAATCTGACTTCATATTGACCATTTTTAACAACAGAGGGTGCTACATAACACACTTTCAGGAAAAGTCACGGACTGGGAGACTTCAATATGTTATTGAAAAAAAGTTACATACAATCAAAAAACTGCTACGGGTAAAATGTACCCGTTGGCGGTTCTAGTGTTAATGCCATTGAACACGACCTTTGATCAGAAAACAGCAAAGGTAAGACGTATTTGCCGTTTTGGCCCCGTAAAGTGAAGTTGTGTGTTGTCTTTGCTGGCTTTCGATGCCGTGAGTTTTGGTCGCACAGTAATGATACTTATACCATTGGAATCTGTGGAATCTCAGCTTTGATATGATATCGATCTCTCAGGCAAAAAGGACTTTCTTTCAAGATAAGATCCAATCTTCCTATTCCAATCCCAAAAAACTATTTTCCATCTTCTCCTCCCTCCTGGACCCCCCCAAAGCCCCTTCCTCCTCCTCCCTTCTGTCAAGCGACTTTGTTAACCACTTTGAAAAAAAGGTTTATGATATTCGCTCTTCTTTTTCTGACTCACCTCTACTCACCGCTGGGTCACCAGACCCTCCTTCCACCCACACACTAACCTCCTTTTCTCACCCTAATTACCTCTGCCCGCCCTACCACCTGTCCTCTGGACCCTATCCCTTCAAACCTCCTTCAGACTATCGCTCCTGATATTCTACCGTTTCTCACCCATTTCATCAACACTTCTCTAACTTCTGGTCACTTTCCAAACAGTCTCAAGGAGGCAAGAGTAGACCCTCTCCTAAAGAAACCCACTCTCAACCCGTCAGATGTTATAAACTACAGGCCTGTCTCTCTCCTCCCGTTCCTGTCTAAAACACTTGAACGCGCTGTCTTTAAACAACTCTCCTGTTATCTCCATCAGAACAACCTTCTGGATCCGCACCAGTCTGGTTTCAAGGCAGGTCACTCCACAGAAACTGCCCGCCTTGCTGTCACTGAGGAACTGCACACTGCTAAAGCAGCCTCCCTCTCCTCTGTCATCATCCTGTTGGACCTGTCTGCTGCATTCGACACGGTGAACCCTCAGATCCTCCTTCGCACTCTCCAAGAACTTGGAGTTTCAGGCTCTGCACTTTCCCTCCTCACCTCATACCTCAAAGACCGCACCTACAGGGTCACTTGGAGAGGGTCCGAGTCCGACACTGGTCAATTAACTACAGGGCTCTGTTCTTGGTCCCCTCCTCTTCTCCTTGTACACAAACTCGCTCGGATCAGTCATTAGCCCGCATGGTTTTTCATACCACTGCTACGCTGACGACACCCAATTAATCCTGTCCTTCCCCCGCTCAGAGACACAGGTCGTCGCACGCATCTCTGCTTGTTTAGCTGACATCTCTCAGTGGATGTCTGATCATCACCTCAAGCTCAACCTTGACAAGACTGAACTGCTTTTCCTTCCGGGAAAAGATTGTCCCACTCTTGACCTAACAATCAACATCGGCACCTCTGTTGTTTCCCCGACTCAGACTGCAAGGAATCTGGGTGTGACCCTAGATAACAATCTGTCCTTCACTGCAAACATCGCTGCTACAACCCGCTGCTGCAGATACACGCTTTACAGCATCAGGAGGATGCGTCCCCAGCTGACCCAGAAAGCCACGCAGGTTCTGGTCCAGGCTCTCGTCACCTCACGCCTAGACTACTGCAACTCCCTCCTGGCTGGTCTACCTGCATGTGCCATCCGACCTCTGCAGCTCATCCAGAATGCAGCGGCTCGTCTGGTCTTCAACCTTCCTACATGTTCCCACACCGCTCCTCCGCTCCCTCCACTGGCTTCCGGTAACTGCTAGAATCCACTTCAAGACACTGGCACTTGCGTACCATGCTGCGAATGGATATGGCCCTTCCTACATCCAGGACATGGTTAAACCGTACACCCCAGCACGTGCACTCCGCTCTGCATCAGCCAAACGACTCGCTGCACCCTCGCTGCGAGGGGGACCCAAGTTCCCATCAGCAAAAACACGTGGGTTTGCTGTCCTGGCTCCAAGATGGTGGAACGAGCTCCCATTGACATCAGGATGGCAGAAAGCTTACACACCTTCCAGACTGAAAACTCATCTCTTTCGACTCCACTTCAAGCGATAGAATTACTAACAAAGAACTGCTAACAAAGCACTTATATACTAATAAAGGACTGGCTTATCTATAGCCAGTTGAGTAGCACTTGAAATACTTGGCTCTATGAAACCTGATGTACTTTATGATTCTGTTTTCTTCAAGGTTGTGTCTTCCTGGTCGAATGTACTTATTGTGAGTCGCTTTGGATAAAAGCGTCAGCTAAATGCAATGTAATGTAATTAACTACAGGGGTCCCTCGGGGCTCTGTTCTTGGTCCCCTCCTCTTCTCCTTGTACACAAACTCGCTCTGATCAGTCATTAGCCCGCATGGTTTTTCATACCACTGCTACGCTGACGACACCCAACTAATCCTGTCCTTTCCCCGCTCAGAGACCCAGGTCGTCGCACGCATCTCTGCTTGTCTAGCTGACATCTCTCAGTGGATGTCTGCTCACCACCTCAAGCTCAACCTTGACAAAACTGAACTGCTTTTCCTTCCGGGAAAAGATTGTCCCACTCTTGACCTGACTATCAACATCGGCACCTCTGTTGTTTCCCCGACCCAGACTGCAAGGACTCTGGGTGTGACCCTAGATAACAACCTGTCCTTCACTGCAAACATCGCTGCTACAACCCGCTGCTGCAGATACACGCTTTACAACATCAGGAGGATGCGTCCCCAGCTGACCCAGAAAGCCACGCAGGTTCTGGTCCAGGCTCTCGTCACCTCACGCCTAGACTACTGCAACTCCCTCCTGGCTGGTCTACCTGCATGTGCCATCCGACCTGCAGCTCATCCAGAATGCAGCGGCTCGTCTGGTCTTCAACCTTCCAGAATGTTCCCACACCACGCCGCTCCTCCGCTCCCTCCACTGGCTTCCGGTAACTGCTAGAATCCACTTCAAGACAATGGTACTTGCGTACCATGCTGCGAATAGATCTGGCCCTTCCTACATCCAGGACATGGTTAAACCGTACACCCCAGCACGTGCACTCCGCTCTGCATCAACCAAACGACTCGCTGCACCCTCGCTGCGAAGGGGACCCAAGTTCCCATCAGCAGAAACACGTGGGTTTGCTATCCTGGCTCCAAAATGGTGGAATGAGCTCCCCATTGAAATCAGGACAGCAGAAAGCTCACACACCTTCCGGCGCAGACTGAAAACTCATCTCTTTCGACTCCACTTCGAGCAATAGAACTATTAACAAAGCACTTATATACTAATAAAGGGCTGGCTTATCTGAAGCCAGTTGAGTAGCACTTGAAATGTTGTTGCTCTATGAAGCCTGATGTACTTTATGATTATGTTTTCTTCAAGTTTGTATTTTGTTGGTCGAACGCACTTATTGTAAGTCGCTTTGGATAAAAGTGTCAGCTAAATGTAATGTAATCTAGCTTGTGCAGATCCGATGAAGTATAAAACATGTATACCGTGAGTTATGTGCTAAGTGCGTTAGCACTCTTTCGCTTAGTGCTAATTCAGACGCTCGGCGTTAGACTTGTGTTTCATTTCGGTAAAAGCGGTGAAACTGTGGCACGCTTAATTGCGCTGCATTTGCGCTTCAGATGAGGCTGCATTTGCGCTTCAGATGAGGCTCCCTCCCGCGAGGTGAGGCTCCCTCCGCAAGATGAGGCTCCCTCCGCAAGATGAGGCCCCCTCCGCGAGGTGAGGCCCCTCCGCGAGGTGAGGCCCCTCCGCGAGGTGAGGCCCTACGCAGTCTGCGTGATCTGCGTGTCGGGAGGGGCGGGCCTGCATATATTATAGGTCTTAGATATATACAAATATATAAAAACATGTCTATGAAGTGTTTTGCTCAAAATACCAAACAGATCACTCGTTCTAGCCATGCCTCATACCCCTCTATTTCAGCCCTGTTAGAAAAGTGCTGATTCTGGGTCCGTAGCTTTGTAGATTTGTAATATCGTCATGAGAAATCTGGATATTTTTCATTTTAATATATTTAATTATTGTTTTGACCAGTCGGAACCTGATACTTAAACTGTTAAACCCCGAGCCTGTTTTTCAGGTTTCAGGCTCGAAAATGACATTCCCAGAACAAATGACTATAACTTCACTTCTAAAAGGTTTATATGAATAATTGTTGTTATCAAAGCAAGGTTACATCTGTGAGTTGGATGTAGAAGTGTCAGAATCAATATAGATTGTTCTGTGTCAGAGTATATTCAGATGGAACATAGCAAAAAAATGTAAATTCCTGTCTCCGCCTAAAGAAAACCCATTACTTATAGTGAAGACCAACCATGAATGATGGGTTAGTAGCCTAAAAGCTTTAGGAATCCAAAGTATAACATATAATAAGTACCCTGTATTAAGATTGAGGCAAAACAAGTGACATTTGACCTTTTTATAGAGGTTTATGAAAATAAAGTCCAGGCGGAATAAGCTTTGGGCACATTTGGGCACATTTGGTTCCATCAGTGTCATTTTACCTTTTACAGGTACCAGACTATAAAAATCATTGTATTACATTGAATCATCACTATAGGTATTCATTCCACCCAAAAAAAAAAAAAATAAATAAAGAAAAATATATATTTCTTAAAAAAATAAAAAAATGTTAAAATATTTGTGTGTGTGTGTAAGTGTAGCTGTATGGGTATGTAAGTGTAGCTGTGTGGGTATGTGTAAGTGTGTATGTGTAAGTGTAGCTGTGTGTGTATGTAACTGTACCAACGCACTATACAATAAAACTACACTGTCGGTCATTGTGTGTAGGTGTACTTGCACAATAAAAAAAAACGGAAACATAGGTAACATTTGACTCCAACTGGGGCAGATTTATTTCAAACATTTTACTTCAAACATTTTACCAACATACTATACAATAAAACCACACTGTAGGTTTGTAAAAACAACAAATATTTTACCAACACACTATTCAATAAAATCACACTAGGTATATAAAAACAACAAGTATTTTTTTTTTTTTAAATAAACACTCGCAAAACGTTATACCTACCTGAACTTTATACCTACCTGAATGTTCCAGTATTTAGGTCGTGCCACTCCCTGAAACAGTTCTTTTTGACAGTGAAGCACAGAGGGACCTGGCACTTCCTGCAGTACACAGGTGTCTTCACCCTTTTGAGTCCAGCATCTAGGCACCTCCTGCAGTTCTTCCTGACCTTGGTGGCATCTTCCCCATAATCCTCGGACATGCATGTGGGTGGTGGAGGTGGAGGGGTGTGTGGCTTTGTCCTGCTGGGGTCACACCTCATCTAACACATGTGGAAAAACAAAGAGATTAGATTAATTCACTGGCTTATACTTATAGGATAATATTGGACTATAAATGAATAATATTACACCAAATAAATAAGTAAACACATGTATATATTTATTCACTGGCCATTCATTTAGAAAATGTAACTCCAAAAAGACAAGTAACACTATTTAGCATTTTGGCTAATCATTCCTGTTGGCTAAGCTAACACTGTGATGCAGTTCCACCAAACACAAAAGTAATATATAAAAAGGATAATATTGGACAATAAATGAATAATATTACACCAAATAAATAAGTAAACACATGTATATATTCATTCACTGGCCATTCATTTAGAAAATGTAACTCCAAAAAGACAAGTAACACTATTTAGCATTTTGCCTAATCATTCCTGTAGCTTCTTGGCTAAGCTAGCACTGTGACGCAGTTCCACCTAACACATAAGTAATATATAAAAACAGAGAGATTACATACCTTTCCCGTGGTGGAAGTTCAACATCCGAGTCACTACTGTCCGGATCCAGGTCTGGCTGGAGGAGATCTTCATCATCCGACGAAGAGTCATCTGGTACGATCATAGCTATCGTCAGCTAGCATCTCTTGCAGCTGCTCTGTGGTGAAGCTCTCCCTTCTGGCTGCGTAATGCGTAATGGAGCCGGAGCGGGCGTAGTTTATACTACGCAGGATAATATCTTTGGAACCCATTGGTCGATTTGGGTGATTGACACCTTTTCTGAACCGTTAGTCAATAGAATCGAGTGACAGTTAGTAAGTCCCGCTAAACACTTACGTCAAGTAGAGAGAGGTTTGCGTAAACAGCACGTGAGACAGCATAAACTCGGGACTGCGAAACTTTATACCTACTCTGCTGCCATGAATGTAATGATAGATTATCAGGAACAATTCTAAAGTAACTAAGAGACATTGGATTAACCTTAAACAGCGTTTTTATTCCCTTGAACAAGAGCTTTGATCACAAAACAGCAACGGTAAGACATAATTATTGTTATGGTTTTGAAAACTGTTGTTTTTTTTCTTCTCTGTTCTGACTGCTAGCTCAGTGAGTTTGTGTCCTACAGTGATGATACTTATAACAAAAATAATCTGTGGAGTATCAGCTTTCAGATGATATGTAGTTTGTGCAGAAAATATTAAGTTTTAAAGATTTTGCTAGTTAGCACCGGAAGTCGCAGTCTTACACGCTTCTCTGCGCTCTCTCCAAGGCAGTCATCCATAGGAATCCCGAACCCAATAAAATACCCAATATTAGCGGTGTGTGTGTCTGCCCAAGGACAATTTAAGGTAAAACCTAATAGAGGTGTCATACATAATAACCTAATAAAAGTAAATGTAACAACTACTACAGTGCAACAAAACAGGAAGATTAAATGTGGTCTCTTAAACATAAGATCTCTAGCATCTAAAGCAATATTGGTAAATTATTTAATATCAGATTATAATATTGATATATGCTGTCTCACTGAAACTTGGTTGAGACATGAAGAATATGTCAGCATAAATGAGGCCACTCCACACAGCCATATCAACACTCATATTGCTCGAGGCACGGGCCGAGGAGGTGGAGTTGCAGCAATCTTTGACTCAAGTTTACTTATCAATACTAAACCAAAATTAAATTATACCTTCTTTGAAAGCCTCGTTGTTAGTCTTACGCATCCGACCTGGAAAACTTTGCAGCCAATCTTATTTGTTACAGTGTATCGTGCACCAGGTCCTTATTCAGAATTCTTATCTGAATTCTCTGAGTTTTTATCAAATGTAGTTCTTAAAACAGACAAAGTAATTATCGTAGGTGACTTTAATATTCATGTTGACGATGATAAAAATAGCTTTACCGTTGCATTTAACTCTATATTAGATTCTGTTGGTTTCTGTCAGAGTGTAAATAAACCAACCCACTGCTATAATCACACTCTCGACCTTGTTCTGACTTATGGTATTGAAATTGAGCAACTATTAGTCGAACCGCATAATCCTGCTTTATCCAACCATTTCTTAGTAACTTTTGAAGTACTATTACGAGACTACAAAGCATTAGTCAAAAGCTCTTGCAGCAGAAACCTATCTGTTAGTGCTATAGCCACATTTAAGGAAGAGATTCCACCAATACTTAACTCGATAGCATGTCTGCATGTAAGGAAGGAAACTTATACAAAATGTACACCACCCCAAATTGATCATGTTGTTGATAGTGCTATAGATGCGCTGCGAATAAAATTAGACTCTGTTGCTCCTTTGAAAAAGAAGAAAATAAAACAACATCGATTAGCTCCATGGCATAAGGCCGAAACCCGCAAAATAAAGCAAAAGTCGAGACAACTTGAAAGGATATGGCGTTCCACTAAACTTGAAGAATCTCGTTTAATTTGGCATATTACTCTCAAAGCACTGCGTAAAGCGAGAGCAGCCTACTACTCTTCATTAATAGATGAGAATAAGAATAATCCAAGATTTCTTTTCAGCACTGCAGCCAGGCTGACAGAGAGCCACAGCTCCATTGAGCATTCTATTCCCACAGCACTCAGTAGTAATGATTTTATGTGCTTTTTTAACGATAAAATTGTTACTCTTAGAAACAAAATGAATGACCTCTTGCCTTTGACCAGTATAGTGTTATCAACAGCTCCCGGAAATGTAAGTTCTAATATTACACTAGATAGTAAACTAGAATGAATATGTCTTTATTATCAGGCTATGTTCCACAATCATTCAAAGTAGCAGTGATAAAACCGCTTCTTAAAAAGCACAACCTCGATCCAGAGGTTTTAGCCAACTATAGACCTATTTCTAATCTTCCGTTCCTCTCAAAAATTCTTGAGAAAGCGGTCGCAAAACAGTTGTGTGTTTACTTAAAAAACAATGATTTATTTGAAGATTTTCAGTCTGGCGTTAGAACACATCATAGCACAGAGACAGCTCTGGTTAAAGTCACAAATGACATTCTAATAGCCTCAGACAAGGGACTTGTCTCTATTCTTGTCTTGCTCGATCTCAGTGCTGCATTTGATACTATCGACCATGATATCCTATTGCAAAGACTAGAGCACTTAGTTGGCATACAGGGAACTGCTTTAGGCTGGTTTAGGTCCTATCTATCTGAACGCTCTCAGTTTGTACGTGTTAACGATGAATCTTCCACGCAAACCAAAGTTAGCCATGGAGTGCCACAGGGCTCAGTGCTCGGACCTATTTTGTTCACATTATATATGCTTCCGTTAGGCAATATTATAAGGAATCATTCTGTAAACTTTCATTGTTATGCGGATGATACTCAACTATATTTATCAATCAAGCCTGATGAAATTAATCATCTAAATAAAATTCAAGACTGCCTTAAGGACTTAAAAACGTGGATGACCTTAAACTTTTTGATGTTAAACACGACCAAAACTGAAGTTATATCTCTCACAGGCTCCGCCCTCTACTGGACTCTATGGGTACTCTCTTACCCCGCAAGCATTCTCCCACTGAGACTTCTATAGACGTAGCCGGCCCTGGGCGGGCCTACCTGAATGCGCGCGCATCACACCGTATAAAAGGAGGCCTCGCCTCCTGACTATCATCCTTTTCTCTTCAGCAGCGGAAGTGATTCCACGAGAGACTGCAGACGTTTGAAAGAAGAAGAAAGAGTTATCATTCCTCCAGGGAGTCGCCACTGCTAGAGACCCGGGCCTGTCCTTCGTGCCCTGGTTGAAATAGCGGGCGCCGATCCCCACCACCTTGCTTCGAGTGGTTGGGGGACCAGGATATGGCTGAGGCGGTGCCATTCACGTTCGCCATTCCTTCCGGGTCTGGCGTCCATGGAAGTCCACCGCCCAGGGCTGTACTCTCCCTGGATGAGGATCGTGGCGGCGGATGTGTGGGCTACTCACTTATTGCGAGAGATGCCCCCGCCTCACCAGGTGAGAGCGATTATTGGGCCGCAAGGCCGAATAAGTAGCTTGGTCCACGGGCCTTGCCCCAGGCCCGGTTCCCCCAGGGACCGGTGCTCGGTGGCTTCACGTGATATAGGGTCGCCCCTACTTCATCACAGGCCGCCACCGCTGCCCGCCGTGTGATGTCCCTGGGATATCACGCCGCGTGGCACTTTCCAAAGAGGATCGTGTTGATCTCCTGGGAGCCCCCGTGTTTACGGAAGGGCTCTTTGCTCACGGGATGAGGATTAGTCGCAGCGTAGCTGCTTCTTGCCCATTCCCAGAGGAAGAAACACTGTCCTACACTCCCCGCCCCTGCGAGTGCAGTGCACAGTGCTGTCAAAGCACTGTGCGGGTTCAAGAGACGCTATTGCCGGCGTGCTGTTGTCAGAAAACACACCTTGCCTAGTATAATGGCTCCGATTAATGCACCGTTGCAATGGGAAATACAGCGTTAATACGTGGGCGCGCGGCCCTCGTGAGAGTGGCCGCGGTGCGTTCAGGAACCCCCGCAGGAGAACGGTGGTTTACGTTTGTAAACTCTAGTTCTGGAGGGAGGTGTGTGTGTGTGTGTGGGGAAAATGCATTCAGTAAAGACTATTGCATTTATCCCAGAGTAAGAGTCATTTCTCTCCACAATTCCACTTTCCCCCATAATGTCCGTTTCAAAGAGACGGCATTGTGAAGGCGCGCGCGGCCCCCCTCCCCCGAGGGCGGGCCACGGTGCGTTCAAAGATCTCAGTAGAGAGGTGAGACGAAGGGAGAGGTGCAGGCACGGAGATCCCGTGCCCGCGGCGCCCTCCACCTCTTCGGCCCACCCCGTGGAACCGGTGTGCCGGCACTCACGGGGACGGGTTTTCCGTCTTTACGGATCTGGCTGGCGGGGGGAGAACATCTCTCCGCCCGGGACGAGGGGGCGAATCCCGCCTCCTCCCTGTATAATGCACAGATCACTACGTTTTCTAATAAGAATGAGGTTGATCTGTATCCAAATCTAAGTGTATTTTGTTTCCACAAAGGCTACACTTAGGCCTACACACAATGTTCCATCCATCCATCCATCTTCTCCCGCTTATCCGTGGTCGGGTCGCGGGGGTAGCAGTTCCAGCAGAGAGCCCCAAACTTTCTTTTCCCTGGCGACATCAACCAGCTCTGACTGGGGGATCCCAAGGCGCTCCCAGGCCAGCGAAGAGATATAATCCCTCCACCTGGTCCTAGGTCTACCCCTTGGTCTCTTCCCAGCTGGACGTGCCTGGAACACCTCCCTAGGGAGGCGCCCAGGTGGCATCCTAACTAGGTGCCCGAACCACCTCAACTGGCAACACACAATGTTAACCGTACAAATTCCCCATTCGCTGCCCCAGCTGTAGCTCCTGTAAAGGAGGCGGCTAATGGGCGTGCGCAGAGAGGGATGAACCGCAGGGAGTGCTATCTAAAGGAGAGCGCTATGCGGGTACAGGGACATTATGGCCGGCGTATTGCTGTCAGAGAACACACTACGCCTAGAGCAAAGACTCCAATGCAGTTTACCCGTAATGGTAAAGGCTGCATTATGGCGGAGTCCGCACTCACACAAGAGCGCGTGGCGGTGCGTTCAGGGACCTTAGTAAAAACACACTACGCCTATAAAGACTCCGATTAATGCTGTTTACCGTAGTGGTGAGAACAGAATTAGGGTGGAGCGCGCGCTCACACAAGAGCGCGCGGCGGTGCGTTCAGGGTCCTCAGTAAATAATCGGCCCTTTCTGTGTCAACCCTCCAGGGGCAAATCTTCCCTTCGCGGGGAGTTTTTGCGGTGGAACGGGTCACCAGAGAGTATCACAGCTTCATAGCTGCTGCCCCACAACTGAGGGCCTGTTTATTAACACAATGTTCTGGGGAATGGAAACTCAGCTGTGTGCTAACAAGGTGGAGGGACAGGAGGACGCAGCGTCCCACTGTACCACATGTCTATACACTGTACCACTGTATCACATGGACCACTGTCTTGTGGGTGTCCCACACTCACCTCTTTTTATGGGCATGCGAGAGGTAAATATGTACTATCAGGGTGGATGGACAGGACGCTGAAACGGGGCTATTCACTCCAGTTCTGCAGCGTCCTACCCCCTTTTATGGGCATGCGAGAGGTGAAGCTATCCTCTCGAGAGGGGATGAGTTTCCTCTCAGCAGAGAGTCAGGCTCTGGTGCAGAAACAGGCTGTGTCTGTTGTGCACCCTCAGCGCAGGGAAGAGGGTCTTTATTCCATATACTTCCTGGTTCCCAAGAGGACAGGGGAATTCAGACCTATTCTAGATCTCCGCGGCCTGAATCGCCACATTTCCTGCAGGAAATTCTGCATGCTAACTATGAAACAGTTACTGGGGCTGGTGCAGCCAGGTGATTGGTTCACCACCATCGACCTGAAAGACGCGTACTTTCATGTAGAAATTGCTCCAAAGCACAGCAAGTATCTGCGTGTTGCCTTCCAGGGGATAGCCTACGAGTACAACAGGCTGCCGGTCGGCTATTCCCTATCCCCACGCACATTCAGCAAATGCGTGGCCACAGCGCTTCAACCGCTGCGCGCACATGGCATGAGAGTTTTCTTTTACATAGACGACCTCATAGTCATGGCTGGGTCACGGGAACAGGCAATGTTTTGCACAGCACAATTGATCACACACCTAACCAGATTAGGCTTCGCGATCAATTGGAAAGAGAGCACCCCCATACCTCACCAACGGGCGCTGTATTTGGGTGTGGTGCTCGATGCAGGCACGTTGCGCGCCACCCTGTCAGAGAGCAGACGTGCGTCCCTTCTTCAGGGGGTACGCAGACTGCGACGGGGCAACAGTGACAGCTTTTACTGTCATGCAGACGCTGGGTCTCATGGCGGCTGCTCACATGATGGTCCCGTTAGGGTTACTGCATATGCGCCGCCTGCAGAGGTGGTTCTCCAGCCTGCGCTTGGATCCCAAGAGGCACAAGCGGCGGCTGGTGAACATACCCCCTTCAGTGAGGGGCAACCTCCGGTTTTGGGGGTCCCCGGATCACCTCCGGAGGGGGTCTCCACTGGGACGGGTGACCTCCTACATCACAGTGTTCACGGATGCATCCGGAACAGGATGGGGAGGGCTATAGGTGGGCGCTGGGCTCTAACAGAGTCTCGACACAGCAACCTCCTAGAGCTACGGGCGGTAGTGTTAGTCCTCTGGCATTTCAGGCCCCTAATTCAGGGGGAACATGTAATGGTCAGGAGCGACAACAGCACCACAGTGGCTTATATCAACAGGCAGGGTGGAGTCCGCTCTGCCACCTTGTTGGCCACAGTGGAGAGGCTGTGGTTGTGGGCTTCAGAGGTGGTGTTATCTCTGAGAGCCCTCCATATCCCGGGACTGGAGAACGGGGGAGCCGACCTCATGTCGAGGGGCGGCCCCCTGCCAGGCGAGTGGGTGCTTCACCCGAAGGTGGTTAAGCAGATCTGGGCCCAGTTCGGGAGAGCGGAAGTGGAACTGTTCGCGAGCCGGCGAAACAGCCACTGTGCCCTGTGGTTCTCCGTGGCTCGGAGCGACGACCCACCCTTGGGGGTGGACGCGTTTGCACACGAGCCATGGCCAAGGAAGCTGCTATACGCCTTTCCACCGCTGCGTCTCATTCTCCCCCTCCTGAGGAGAGTGAGGGGAGAACGTCTGTCAGTCATCCTAGTGGCTCCGGACCGTGTTGGGGCGCCGTGGTACTCAGAGATGACACAGATGAAGGTGGGCCAGCCCTGGGCGGTTCCCCAGTTCTGGGGGGCGATGTCTCAAGAGGCAGGTGCAATCGGGGCGTTACCCACTCTGGGCCGTCCTCTCCAGGCTTGGCTCCTGAGAGGGACAGGCTGAGACAGGGTGGATTGTCTGATAGTGTTATTCAGTCTATCCAGGCAGCTAGAGCGGGATCCACCACAGCCTGTTACAGGCCGAGGTGGCTAGGATTCCAGCGATGGTGTGAGGAGCGGAGAATAGAGCCCCTATCTTGTGAGTTAGGCTCTATGTTATCCTTCTTACAGTTACTGGTGGACAGAGGGCTGGCTCATTCAACAGTGAAGGTGTATGCAGCAGCCATCTCGTCCTGCCATGAGGGATTTGCGGCAGGTCAGCCTTTAGTCAACCACTGATGTCGCGGTTTTTACAGGGGGTCAGGAGGCTGCGCCCAGTAGTGCACGCCTCCACCCCACAGTGGGACCTGCCCCTAGTGCTCGAGGCTCTGGCCTCGGGGCCGTTTGAGCCTCTGGAGCTCTCCTCTCTGAAAGCATTGTCGTGGAAAACAGCTTTGCTTCTTGCCTTAACGTCAGCCAAAAGAGTGTCTGAGTTAACTGCTCTGTCGGTGCACCCGAGCTGTTTACAGATTCGGGGTGACCGGAGCGGCGCGACACTCAGACCGAACCCCTCCTGTGTGCCCAAGAGCCTAAGGAGTGCGTTCAGGTCAAGGGCTATTCAGTTAGGGGGTTTTAGTCTTCCCCCCCATGGTGGGACCAGGGAAGCTAAACTGCACCTCCTCTGCCCGGTGCGTGCGCTAGCATGTTATGTGGAGCGCACGGCTGCCCTTAGACGCACCGAACAGCTGTTCGTGTGCTTCGGGGGCGGGGTGATCGGGAAAGCTCTGTCCAAGAAACGCCTGGCAGGCTGGCTCTGCGAGTGCGTTGCACATGCCTACGGACAGGCAGGGAGAGCCTGCCCCACGGGGGTTCGTGCACACTCCACACGGGCTGTGGCTGCGTCAACAGCCTTATTCAACGGTGTGAGTGTGGAGGATATATGCACAGCGGCGTCTTGGTCGACGCCAGGCCCCTTCATAAGGTTTTATCTCTTGGACATGTCGGGCTCTTTCTCCTCGTCTGTACTTGCGGGGGCAACACAGGACTGGTAGGGGGGAGGGGGGTTGTGGGTCAGTTGGCATCTGACCCCCTCCCCGGACGTAATGCGCCTTCGCTGTTCTCGGGCCTTCGGAGGGTCCCGGGAGGGGCGGGGGTGGCGCACTGGGCCCTTACAGGGCTGGAGGGCTGCTCTCCCATGCCGAGAGCAGGAGGGGGGGAGCCCTCCACACTTTAGTCCACACACTCGGCACGGGGTCAGTGTTTGAGTGTGGGGCAGGGGCTCTGGCGCTCTCCCTGTTATCCTTAGGGATTCAGGGAGGCAGGCGTGTAGTAAGCCCTTTCGGGGCCGAGGGGGCTCTCCCCATCCAGGGTGGGGGGGTCCCCCGGCACTGTTTTTTGAGCACACTTTTTGCGAGGTAAGTGCAGCAGGGTGTGCTCTGTCAGCCACAGCCCAGATTTCTCCTCGGTTACAACCGGGTTAAAGGAGAAGGTGGGGCAGCAGCTGCTGACCATAAAAGCCGGTCAGGGGCAGTAGGGTGGAATATTGTTGGACGACAGTGCGCGTATACATCGCGGCTCCACCCACTGTACCCATAGAGTCCAGTAGAGGGCGGAGCCTGTGAGAGATATAACGTCGGGTTACGTAGTGTAACCCTTGTTATATTAGCACAGGCGGGGCCCTCTACTCGGGGCACTGTCAGTCCTATTCCGCTCGCTGAAGAGAAGTGTAGGATGATAGTCAGGAGGCGAGGCCTCCTTTAATACGGTGTGATGCGCGCGCATTCAGGTAGGCCCGCCCAGGGCCGGCTACGTCTATAGAAGTCTCAGTGGGAGAATGCTTGCGGGGTAAGAGAGTACCCATAGAGTCCAGTAGAGGGCTCCGCCTGTGCTAATATACCAAGGGTTACACTACGTAACCCGACGTTATTGTACTTGGCCCGAAGAATCTACGAAACAAATTATCTAAAGATATACTAACTATGGATGGCATTAATTTGGCCTCCAGTGAGACTGTAAGGAATCTTCGTGTTATATTTGATCAGGATTTATCCTTTAACGCCCACATAAAATCAATTTCAAGGACCGCCTACTTCCATCTACGTAACATTGCAAAAATCAGGCATATCTTGCCTCAAAACGATGCAGAGAAACTAGTCCATGCATTTGTTACTTCAAGGCTGGATTATTGTAACTCTTTATTATCAGGGAGTACCAAGAAGTCAGTCAAGTCGCTTCAGCTGATTCAAAATGCTGCAGCTCGTGTACTAACCAGAGTTAGGAAAAGGGACCACATTACTCCTGTTCTGGCTGCCTTACACTGGCTCCCTATAGAACACAGGATAGAATTTAAAATGATTCTTCTCGCATACAAAGCCCTTAATGGGCAGGCGCCATCTTACCTTAAAGAACTCATTATACCCTACTGGCCTACTTGGGCATTGCGTTCCAAGAATGCAGGGTTGTTGGTTGTTCCTAGAGTCTCTAAAAGTACAATGGGAGCCAGAGCCTTTTCTTATCAAGCGCCACATTTGTGGAATCAGCTTCCAGTTTGTGTTCGGGCGGCAGACACCCTATCCGTTTTTAAGAGTGCGCTTAAGACCTTCCTTTTTGATAAAGCTTATAGTTAGGGCTGATTAGATTCAGCCCCTAGTTTTGCTGATATAGGCTTAGTTTGTCGGGGGACATCTTACTTCTTCCTTCTCTCTGTCTATACCTGTGTACTCTCATGTTCCGATTAACCCAGCTTCCCCACATGTCTCTCTTTTTGGTGTCTATATACGCTGGGATCCGGAGTCATGGATGATACTGCGGTCCTGTGTCCTGGATCGCGAGCCCTGGATCGCGAGTCGTGGCTGTGGTCCTGGATCATCGGTCCTGGATGGATATCCTCGTGGATTCATCTTCCTATTATACACACATGCATTTCCAAACATTTGGACTACCTATGTTGCAAATGTATTATCTTTTCAATTTACACACGGCATCTATTGCACGTCTGTCCGTCCTGGGAGAGGGATCCCTCCTCTGCTGCTCTCCCTGAGGTTTCTCCCATGTTCCCTTTAAACTGTGGGTTTTCTTCGGAAGTTTTTCCTTGTACGATGTGAGGGTCTAAGGACAGAGGGTCTAAGGACAGAGGGTGTCGTATTGTCATACTGATATTCTGTACACACTGTGAAGACCACTGAGACAAATGTAACATTTGTGATATTGGGCTATATAAATAAACATTGATTGATTGATTGATTGATTGATTGATTGATTGATTGATTGATTGATTGATTGATTGATTGATTGATTGATTGAAGTAGCATCTGCCCGTTTTAGCTAAGGGCTAATACTAACACTTCTTGTGAGACTTGTGTTTTGTTTCTGTAAAAATGGTTCGTATTGTCAGTTAGCTGAGATTCTTCTCGTTAATCTGATATAACACATTAATAGGTTTTTAAATATTAAGATGCCCTGAGACACAGTGTTGTGAAAAAAAAAAACAGGGGGCGGGGACCTTCGGGCTTAAGTTGCACGTGCATTGGTGTGATTACGGAGCCAGAAAGCAATGCACGTTTACTCCCGTGCTCACAGTGGCGTTTTTATATGTACAAAAGTGGTGGGGCACAAAAAACTTAGATGTCTATAAGCTTCTGCAGTGAGGTTCATGTCTGGTGAGGCACTGTCACTGACTCTTCAGGTTTACAAATATTATATTTTGACCTAAATCAAAATATAATATTATTTTCAAAAGCTTTTTTTGTCTGATGCTTCAATTAATTTTAAACAGACAGTTCAACAGTAGGATTCCCAAAAAAAGTAATTTTATCATTTCAATATTGAATTGTTCTCTTGATGTAAGATCCCATTTTCAATACAATTGCAGTCTTACCTTGACTTGACGATTAAGTCCATTTGCCTATCCTTCTGGACAAAAATCTCTATCACTTTTTTGTAAAAGTCCTCCTTATGTTCTTGTAGTTTCAAAAGTCTATCATAAATCTAATCTAATCAATAGATTTATGATTCGAAAATTATAAAAGTAGGATATTATCCGGCTGAACAAAATGTGCATTTATCTAACAGGTTTGTTTCCCACAGATCTTATTTGGAGCTATTTTCTAAAATCCTATGGAGAAATCTCATTGCTTTTTTGTCGAGGGAAGCCATGCGCAGCTTACTTCCGGGGTTTAGGACGCGTCACTGCAGCTCTCTCGTCTCCTCTTCACACACCACACTTTACGCGGCACACGTACTTACAGCCAATCAGCTCTGAATTATGTGAGATGACGTATGGTGGGGATGGCAGCAGGGGCGGAGCTTCCTACAGGCGATATAGGTGGTTGCCTAGAGCGCCTCCCAGAGGGGGGCGCCAAAAATTGGACCCAAACAAAAACAAAAATTAATTTATTTTTTATTTTTTTTATTTTTACTTTTTTTACCCCTCTATATCTGCAACCATTATTCTTACATACAAAAACACTATTCTAACATAAGGGGAAATGAGCCAAAAATCTAAAACGGTCGGTCTAAGAGCCTCGGCTTTAGGTGTTCACAGTCAGAACATGCTTGAGCGCTGTGCATTGATGGGTATCGGTCAAGTGTTTATAAAATTAAGCGTTGAGGAAAGAAAGACTAACGTTAGAGAACTATGAAGAGGCAAAAGCCTCCGGGGCGCAGTATAAAAACAGAAGAAAAGAAGAAGAAGAGAAACGTGCCAAGGTGAAAGGTTTTGTATTTATTTGTTTGTTTATTTAGCATATTATATTTTGATTATTTGATATGTGTAACATATTTTACATTTCTTCTTAATTTTCTTTGAAAGCAAATTTGCACATTCTTTTATTGTTTGTTATTGTTGTTGTTATTATTATTGTTTGTTAGCTAAGTTGTTTGTTTTAATTCTTTAGTGTGCACTTTACATTTATTCTTAGCTCTTGTTCTTGCTTTTAATAAATAAAGGTGCAGTACTGTCACAGCAGGATTTGGAAACACTTGTCCATGCTTTTATCTTCAGTAGACTGGACTACTGTAATGGTGTCTTTGCAGGTCTCACTAAAAAATCTATTAGAAAGCTGCAGCTAATTCAGAACGCCGCTGCTCGAGTCCTCACTGACACTAAGAAAGTGGATCACATCACTCCTGTTCTGAAGTCTTTACACTGGCTTCCAACAAAATAAGTTACCATAGCTATGCAAATTACATTTCTGACCTCCTGCTAAATTATGAACCATCCAGATCTCTCAGGTCTTCAGGGACTGGTCAGCTTTCTGTCCCCAGAGTCAGAACTAAACATGGAGAAGCAGCGTTCAGTTATTATGCTCCAAATATCTGGAACAAACTCCCAGAAACCTGCAGGTCCGCTGCAACTCTGACTACTTTTAAATCCAGGCTGAAGACTTTTCTTTTTGTCGCTGCTTTTAATTGAACTATTCATATCTTAGACTGCACTGTAACTTTTATACATGTACTTTTTCTTAATGTCTTTCATTTTTTGTTTTTCTTTTAATGTTTCTTTTATTATCTTTTACTGTTTTTAAATGCCTTTATCTGAATGTCTTTCATTTTTGTAAAGCACCTTGAATTGCCTGGTGCTGAAAGGTGCTATATAAATAAACTTGCCTTGCCTTCCTGTGTGTCAAAGAATAGATTTCAAAATACTGCTGCTGGTTTATAAAGCATTGAATGGTTTAGGCCCAAAATACATGTCTGACCTCCTGCTAAATGATGAACCATCCAGATCTCTCAGGTCTTCAGGGACTGGTCAGCTTTCTGTCCCCAGAGTCAGAACTAAACATGGTAAAGCAGCATTTAGTTATTATGCTCCAATTATCTGTAACAAACTCCCAGAAACCTGCAGGTCTGCTGCAACTCTGACTACTTTTAAATCCAGGCTGAAGACTTTTCTTTTTGTCGCTGCTTTTAATTGATTCACATCTTAAACTGCACTGTAACCTTTATCTTTTAATGTTTCTTTTATTATCTTTTCTTTTTAATGATTGATTTTAAATGCCATTTTCTTAATGTCTTTCGTTTTTTGTAAAGCACTTTGAATTGCCTTGTGTTGACAGGTGCTATATAAATAAACTTGCCTTGCCTTGCCTTGCCTTACTTTACTGTATAACTGTTAAGATGTTTTGATTTTTTTGGGGGGGGGGGGGGGGGCGCAGTGGTGAAGCTCGCCTAGGGCACCAAATGTGCTAGGTCCGCCCCTGGATGGCAGCACTATGCCCCTATGGTCATTATTTTTTTGCCACACACATTAAATAGGAAAATATTCTGAGCATGCGCAGTGCAGTTTTTACAGTCACCATTGACTTAGACAGTAAGAGGGAGGGGCAGGATCGGGTTTTGTCCCACATGGCTCTAAACAGCTCTACACACACTGTAGACACTAATTAGAAGAACACAGACTAAAACAGCAATGTACAGACGAATCAGATGATTAAACATGATCTTAAAATATATTTAATATATCTTTTTATTTATTTTCTGCATTTTTTTGTAATCATTATTTGTAATACTTTCTGCTGACACTAGGTGGGGCTGTGCCCCTAATGACCAGTCGCCACTGCGTGCGCGGTGCCCCGTGTGTTTGTTTTACAAAAAATGGCGAAGCAAATTAAGTTGTTTGACTGTGCGGTAAAAAGTTCGGCCAACACCTCAACTTCTCAAACGAATGTTCAAAGTGATTCAACTGATAAAGCGCAAAGTGAATCCGAACGAAAAGCAAAGAACAAATGTGTAAAGTCTTGGGAGGCGAAATACATATATTCATTCTGCTCCGTTGTGCATTCTGCTTCGTTGTGCATTCACTTCCGGTAAAAGTTCCTTCAAAATAAGAGTCCCGATCTTATTACTACCAAAATAAAAGTGCTAAACGAAACTTTTCCATAGGAAAATATTGGCATACAAATATAATCACTTCTATAAAAAGGTAAAACATTTTAAATATAGTTAGACATATTAAAGGTAATTTACAGCATTAATAATTAATATCTAATTCTTAACTGTGAATGGTTTTCATTTATTTAACATTAGAAACGTATTAGTCTGGCCAATGACAGAACCACAATCAAGACTTCAATGCTGAAGGGCCAGTGGATCTATGGTGGGGGTCAGCACACAGGTCAAGACTTCAATGCTGAAGGGCCAGTGGATCTATGGTGGGGGTCAGCACACAGGTCAAGACTTCAATGCTGAAGGGCCAGTGGATCTATGGTGGGGGTCAGCACAGAGGTCAAGACTTCAATGCTGAAGGGCCAGTGGATCTATGGTGGGGGTCAGCACACAGGTCAAGACTTCAATGCTGAAGGGCCAGTGGATCTATGGTGGGGGTCAGCACACAGGTCAAGACTTCAATGCTGAAGGGCCAGTGGATCTATGGTGGGGGTCAGCACACAGGTCAAGACTTCAATGCTGAAGGGCCAGTGGATCTATGGTGGGGGTCAGCACACAGGTCAAGACTTCAATGCTGAAGGGCCAGTGGATCTATGGTGGGGGTCAGCACACAGGTCAAGACTTCAATGCTGAAGGGCCAGTGGATCTATGGTGGGGGTCAGCACAGAGGTCAAGACTTCAATGCTGAAGGGCCAGTGGATCTATGGTGGGGGTCAGCACAGAGGTCAAGGAAACCCACATTTGAAAGGGAGACAACGGATGACCAAGAAACTAGTGATCTGTGAAGAACATGACAGCAGCTGCACTACTGGTATTTAGTATACCAGCAATTGAGGGTGGACAAGTTTACTACCACTTAAGTTTCAAATAATTGTGTTAATTACTTATTGTAAAGCATTTGAACATTCTTTTGTGTCACATGTTCATTATTAAGTTGATGTATAACTGTATGGTATCTTAATTATTTAAAATATAAGGCGACTAAAAATGGCAACCTTATTTTCAGTTTTGGCAACCAAAAGCTGATGCCTGGTTGCCAGCCTGGCAACCACTTTTAAAAGTTAGCGTTGAGCCCTGAATGTAATTTTCCTAAATGTGTTGTGTGAGGGACTGCGGATGGAAATGAGCTCAAAGCTAAATCTGGCACTGTTACGCTTGACACATTTGAATGTTTTAAGTGTTCATTACTGTGCATTGTCCCTGCCAATTACCGATTGAATGAAAATAAACTCTAAGCTTTAACGAGCTGCGCAATACACAACAATGTTAACATCTGAAGAAGGCCTCTATACCAAGCTCAAAACTGAGTTAAATATCTCAAAAAGTGTAAAAGATATCAAAAATCTGAAGAATACGTTCTTGTGAGTGTTTTAAAGTTGGAATAAAGTCTCTAGCTGAAAGTATGTGGAAGGAGTAGCATTTGGCGCAAGGTGTAGGTAAAAGAGGATTTGAAGGTTCCTCCCAATGAGTTACATGTTAAAAAAATAGTTTAAGCTGAATATTGTAAGTCGCTTTGGATAAAAGCGTCAGCTAAATGTAATTTAATGTAATGTCATATTTCAAAAAGTATCAAATATTCTGAAAAAGTTGAAAGTGTCCCACCATGTGCTGAAAAGGCTGACTACTTTAGATATGTGAATGGTTTCTGTAGCTGGAAGTATGCTGAAGTCTTTGAGAGCCAAACTAATAAAGAAAAGAAGAACTATAGTGGAATGCTGTAAATAACTAAAGAGCACATTTTAATACAACTGTGGATGTTTCGAGCCAGGAAACACTATTCCTCTTAGGAGGATGGCTTTTCACCCGACATCGCCTCTTCTGGCCCCGCTCCATCCTTCTTTCCTTCTGTTCACCCCGCTCGTCCTCCATGCACTCTCCTTTCTCTGCCATCTCTCCTTCCAGGCTCTCATCCCTCTGTTATGCTGTCATGCTTACTGACAAACAGATAGGCATCGACACGCTGATCTACTGATGCCTCTGGATGATAAACTGCCTACAGAGCGGCCGAATGCTCAGCCACACCAGCACCAACGTGCACAGCAGCAGCGCTCATCGTCACCATGGCTGACTGAAAGTATGCATTAGACACAGCAGATGAACTTAAAGTAGCATGCTGTCGTTACCATTCCCCCATGTTCAGTCAAAGCATGCATCTGCTACCATGGCTCATGGTCACGTGTTGAGATGCAGATACGTGGATTTCAAAAGTGTGTAGTACGGTTTAAAATGGCTCCGTATTCGTCTTGTTGAGACAGAGGGCGACAATTTAGGAACTACGACAGACTGACTCTGTTCCACACCACTACATCGCCTGTGTGTGTGTGTGTGTGTGTGTGTGTGTGTGTGTGTGTGTGTGTGTGTGTGTGTGTGTGTGTGTGTGTGTGTGTGTGTGTGTGTGTGGCAATGTCTGCATGTAACAGTGATGTAGTGTTTCACTGTAACATCATGTGTTGACGCTGTGAGGGTCCACAGTACTGCCTCCCTGTTGTCCCTGTCTGTCTCTCTGTGGGCGTGTGCGACTGCCTCCCTGTTGTCCCTGTGTGTCTCTCTGTGGGTGTGTGCGACTGTCTCCCTGTGTGACTGTCTCCCTGTGCGACTGCCTCCCTGTTGTCCCTGTGTGTCTCTCTGTGGGCGTGTGCGACTGCCTCCCTGTTGTCCCTGTCTGTCTCTCTGTGGGTGTGTGCGACTGCCTCCCTGTTGTCCCTGTCTGTCTCTCTGTGGGCGTGTGTGACTGCCTCCCTGTTGTCCCTGTGTGTCTCTCTGTGGGCGTGTGTGACTGCCTCCCTGTTGTCCCTGTCTGTCTCTCTGTGGGCGTGTGTGACTGCCTCCCTGTTGTCCCTGTGTGTCTGTCTCTCTGTGGGTGTGTGCGACTGTCTCCCTGTGTGTCTGTCTCTCTGTGGGCGTGTGCGACTGCCTCCCTGTTGTCCCTGTCTGTCTCTCTGTGGTGTGTGCGACTGCCTCCCTGTTGTCCCTGTGTGTCTCTCTGTGGGTGTGTGCGACTGCCTCCCTGTTGTCCCTGTCTGTCTCTCTGTGGGTGTGTGCGACTGCCTCCCTGTTGTCCCTGTCTGTCTCTCTGTGGGTGTGTGCGACTGCCTCCCTGTTGTCCCTGTCTGTCTCTCTGTGGGCGTGTGTGACTGCCTCCCTGTTGTCCCTGTCTGTCTCTCTGTGGGTGTGTGCGACTGCCTCCCTGTTGTCCCTGTGTGTCTCTCTGTGGGTGTGTGCGACTGCCTCCCTGTTGTCCCTGTGTGTCTGTCTCTCTGTGGGCGTGTGCGACTGCCTCCCTGTTGTCCCTGTCTGTCTCTCTGTGGGTGTGTGCGACTGCCTCCCTGTTGTCCCTGTCTGTCTCTCTGTGGGTGTGTGCGACTGCCTCCCTGTTGTCCCTGTCTGTCTCTCTGTGGGTGTGTGCGACTGCCTCCCTGTTGTCCCTGTCTGTCTCTCTGTGGGCGTGTGTGACTGCCTCCCTGTTGTCCCTGTCTGTCTCTCTGTGGGTGTGTGCGACTGCCTCCCTGTTGTCCCTGTGTGTCTCTCTGTGGGCGTGTGCGACTGCCTCCCTGTTGTCCCTGTGTGTCTCTCTGTGGGCGTGTGCGACTGCCTCCCTGTTGTCCCTGTGTGTCTCTCTGTGGGTGTGTGCGACTGCCTCCCTGTTGTCCCTGTGTGTCTCTCTGTGGGCGTGTGCGACTGCCTCCCCGGCTGGGCGTGACTGACCTACTTTTGGATTCCCGCCTCTACACCTCTCCAGCTGTTGCTCATTTCACAGATCTCCACTACTCACCTGCACCTGTATAAAGCCGGTCATCACCTCCAGTCTTCGCCAGTTCGTCAGATATCCACTTCGATCAACCACCAACTCGACAGCCTGCCACGTCCAGCCATCACCCTCATCGCCCAACTCGTGTTTTAACTCAGCTCCACACCTCGTGGCTCGCTCTGCCTGCTCCCCGAGTTCCCCCTGAATTCTCCTTGGATTCCCCCTGGGTTCCCTGGTCCACCTGCCCCCTTCCTCACCGCCCCAACTCCAGCATCTGAGGAATAAAGGTCCCTGTCTCTGCAGCTTCTGTCTCCTGTCTCAGTGTTTGCATTGTGGGTTCAGTCTAGCAGCTCCCTGTGGGCACAACAGATGCTTTAGTTCAGTAGCGTTTGCCACATCGGGATGGAAAGGGGAAGTGCATTAGTTTGCGTTGTATGCAGACATGAATCCCTGTTGAATGGCAGGATCTTCTCCTGAAGTGTGATGATATATATGCAGTATATGCAGAAACAGACGTGCCCTTTCCCAAAAATCAGACGCACTCCAAAAATGATTTGTCAAAAATGACTATGTGAACTGTTTTTACAACAACATCCGCTTCAGTAATGGTAGCTTTGCCTCCTAAGTCAACAGGGATGTTTTCTCCGCACAAACGGTCTGTTGGGTTACCAAAGGTCTGCTGATAGGATGTATTCAGTCCTGTAATGAGTACTGCAGCAAGCTACTGTTTGGATCCTATGTTAAAGAGGTATCATTACATTTCTCTAATATACAATCATTCAGATTATAAACAGTGTATATATATTTATAAACAGCACTATCTGTTCTGAGAGAGGTGAACACGTCCTCCATCTCTCACTCTCGTGCGGCTTGGAGTAACTGGCTAACACATGCTTCTGCAGCATACCTTTCCTCCCCACTGACTTCCAGTGGTCTCCAGTCAATGCAATACATGCAGCTTGTTCCACTTCCTCCACTTCCTCCACCGTTTTACTGCCATGCAATCCATGGTAAAAATGCATCAGGAAACAAGTGCAGCATGGTGAGACTGACAGCATTTTGAAATGGTAAAACTGTGTTCCTCCCATTGTTAATATAAACATTAGCTTAACAATTCAGATGTGGTTCTCATATTATTTATTAAAAAGCTAAAACCGTGTTAAGTAATTATTAAGAAAGCATTCCCACCAAGTTAGGTTGCAGAAAGTTCTAAGGCATTGCAGACACAGAAGAGTGTGAAAGCTATAAAAAGTATCATCTTATGCCCCTTTTCCACCAAACCGGTTCCAGAGCCGGTTCCGGGCTAAAGCCCGATTTAGCTCTGGTTCTTCCTGTTTCCACCGCAGTGGAGCCGGCTCTAAGCACCGAAAACCGGTGCTTAGCTGACCCCACTCGGCTGTCTGGCAAGAACAAAGAACCAAGTCTGAGGGCTTGAACACTGATGTGGGTGGTCTGTGAACCGTGGCTGATACTTGGCTGCTGGGGTGCTAGAACATACATGTGTCATGTGACTCCCACTCAGCTGTACTGATGTGCTGAACAGCTCTGCTCTGTATTCTCCCTGTCCTGCTTAAGTGCATTTCCTTCACCTCTGTTCTGCTTCGCTCAGTCTGAAACATGGCTCTGTTTTCTGTGTATATTATCTGTATATTTTCTCCTCGAATGAGTTCTGTTTCGTATACTCCGGTCAGCACAGTCAACTTATTCTCTTAATTCTGCTGCAATATATTTGACCCTCAGAGTGAGGGTAATGAGCCATAATACAAAACAACACATGACAAAAGTAATGTGAACATTCAAACAGGACTTCTTTGTCCTTTAAAACAGTGGTTCTCAACTGGTCAAGCCTCAGGACCTACTTATTTCCTTTGTCAATAGATCACGACCCACAGTTTGAACCACTCAAATGTATTTCACCAAAAATAGTGCAGTAGTGCAATATTAGTAATATATGTATTCTCAGTATACACTTTTAAGTAAAGTGAAGAACAGTGTATACACATTACACCTACAGGACCGTTTATGACATCCCATTCCAAATTCTTAGGCATTAATATGACGTTGATCCCCCCTTTGCAGTATAACAGCTTCCACTCTTCTATGAAGGCTTTCTACAAGATCATGGAGTGTGTCTGTGGGAATTGTTGCCCATTCATCCAGAAGAGCATTTGTGAGGTCAGACACTGATGTTGGACAAGAGGCTGGCTCTCCATTCTAGTTCATCCCAAAGGTGTCCAATGGGGTGGGAGTCAGGGCTCTGTGTGGGACGGTCAAGTTCTTCCACACCAAACTCATCCAACCCTGTCTTTATGGACCTTGCTTTGTGGGGCAGTGTCATGCTGGAACCGAAAAGGGCCTTCCCCAAACTGTTTACACAAAGTTGAAAGCATAGAATTGTCCAAAATGACTTGGTAAGATGAAGCATTAAGAATCCTCTTCACTGGAACTAAGGGGCCCAGGCCAACCCCAGAAAAACAACCAAAGCATTATCTCTCCTAAACCAAACTTTACAGTTGGCACAATGCAGGTAACGTTCTCCTGGCATTCACCAAACCCAGACTCGTCCATCAGACTGCCAGATAGAGAGGTGATTGGTCACTCCACAGAACACGTTTCAAACGCTCCGGAGTCCAGTCCACCCCTCCATCCGACGCTTGGCATTGTGCTTGATGTAAGGCTTGATGCAGCTGCTCGGCCATGAAAACCCATGAAGCTCCCACAGTTTGGTCTGATATTAATGCCAGAGCTATAACTCTGCAGTTATTGAGTCAGCAGAGCTTTGGCCACGTTTAGGCACTATGCGCCTCAGAACCACAGCCTCAGAGTTGCTGTGGTTCCTAAACGTTTCCACTTTGGAAACTTACAGTTGATCAGTTGATCGTGGACTATCTAGGAGAGAAGACATTTCACAAACTGACTTGTTGCAACGGTGGCATCCTATTACCAGTGGCGTTTTCTCTTGGAGGCCAAGGGAAGCCAGGCTTCCCCTGTTTTTTCGGATTGTAGTTATAATTTTAATAAATAAATAAAAACACTTTGTTTAGTTTCGGAAATTCTTTGTTGTGTGTTGCTGTCTCTCCCCCATTCTCATTGAGTATTTTACAAAGAGTGAAACAGCGCCCCTCTAGATGTTATGGTGAAACAGTAGATTGCACTCTCTGTTGCGAGGGGAGGCCAGCCAAAATTGGCTTCCCTTGGTGAAAAAAAATGGAGGGATTGACCAATCAGACAAGGCTCACGTCATGCCCCTGCCAACCTGTGATTAGTCAGGGCCATGCCAAGGGAAGCCAGAGGCGGCTGGCTTCCCTTGCCTCACAATCCAATCAAATCGCATCAACTTAGTGTTGCAGTGACGCGTCCTAAAACCCGGAAGTAAGCTGCGCCCGGAAGTAAAACCCGGAAGTAAGAAACCAACAGACAAAACAAGATAAAACAACATAGATTAGCTCCATGGCATAATGCCGAAACCCGCAAAACAACTTGAAAGGATATGGCGTTCCACTAAACTTGAAGAATCTCGTTTAATTTGGCATATTACTCTCAATGAATATAAGAAAGCACTGCGTAAAGCGAGAGCAGCTACTACTCTTCATTAATAGATGAGAATAAGAATAATGCAAGATTTCTTTTCAGCACTGTAGCCAGGCTGACAGAGAGCCACAGCTCGATTGAGCTTCTATTCCCATAGCACTCAGTAGTATTGATTTTATGTGCTTTTTTAACGATAAAATTGTTACTCTCAGAAACAAAATTAATGACCTCTTGCCTTTGACCAGTATAGTGTTATCAACAGCTCCCGGAAACGTAAGTTCTAATGTTACACTAGATAGTAAACTAGAATGCTTTTCAGCCATAAACCTTGAACAATTACATTCAATGATTCTCTCTTCTAAACCATCAACGTGCATGTTAGACCCAATTCCAACTAAGCTGTTGAAGGAAGTTTTTCCATTAATTAGCACTTCTTTATTAAATATTATGAATATGTCTTTATTATCAGGCTATGTTCCACAATCATTCAAAGTAGCAGTGATAAAACCGCTTCTTAAAAAGCACAACCTCGATCCAGAGGTTTTAGCCAACTATAGACCTATTTCTAATCTTCCGTTCCTCTCAGAGATTCTTGAGAAAGCGGTCGCAAAACAGCTGTGTGTTTACTTAAAAAACAATGATTTATTTGAAGATTTTCCATCTGGCTTTAGAACACATCATAGCACAGAGACAGCTCTGGTTAAAGTCACAAATGACATTCTAATAGCCTCAGACAAGGGACTTGTCTCTATTCTTGTTTTGCTCGATCTCAGTGCTGCATTTGATACTATCGACCATGACATCCTATTGCAAAGACTAGAGCACTTAGTTGGCATACAGGGAACTGCTTTAGGCTGGTTTAGGTCCTATCTATCTGAACGCTCTCAGTTTGTACTTGTTAACGATGAATCTTCCACGCAAACCAAAGTTAGCCATGGAGTGCCACAGGGCTCAGTGCTCGGACCTATTTTGTTCACATTATATATGCTTCCGTTAGGCAATATTATAAGGAATCATTCTGTAAACTTTCATTGTTATGCGGATGATACTCAACTATATTTATCAATCAAGCCTGATGAAATTAATCATCTAAATACAATTCAAGACTGCCTTAAGGAATGCCTTCCCAGATGTAAAAAGTAGAACACATTACATTCAGTTATAACTGCCAAAACAAACATTATTTACACTATTATGGCCCCTGTTAAAAATGTGTGTAATGTTATCTACTGTAAGTTGGTCGAACGAATGCCTCCTCATCCGGAAGCTGACCGAGCAGAACCGAGCAGCAGTCGAGAGGAGCCGAGCGCATCCGCGAAGCACACAAAATGGGACGTCAGAGTTCCCGTTAGCCGGCAAATCTAAATCTCTTCGGTCAAAATAATTTCCCTTTAGAGCAATACCGCTTCAGTTGCGCCACTTATGTGACAGACAAGAAGAGTATGAGACAGACAAGAAGAGTATGTGACAGACAAGAAGAGTATGTGACAGACAAGAAGAGTATGTGACAGACAAGAATAGTCAACTCTAATGTCTAACACTTAATGTGGAGAAAGAGATGTCCTGTATGGGTTGATTGTGCGTTGATCTGTTGGTAATGCCTCGGGGTTCCGGTGGGCATGTAAACAAATGCATAATGCTGCGCTATACTTTGTGGCCTCATCCAGTTGCATAGCGACACTTATTGTGTAGTTGTCTTTTAATAAGCAAGTAGTCATATCATTAGCTAGAACTAGCTGGATCTGATCGATATGGACATGAACGCGAGTGAAGTCTAATCTGACGGGAGAGAGAGATCAGCTGCTGCTGACGAGTCGAGACTCGACACGCAGCTCTGCATCACATGCAGCGGTGAGCGGAACAAAACACACACGTCAGGTTAGAATATCACACGTAGCTATTTTAATTACCTCTCAAACTACCTAAACTAGTTATAGATATGTTTAGTTTTACTGTCGGGTCACTCATTACTGGATCCGCGAGCTGCATGATACTGGCATAATAGATTGCCCGATCGGGCAACCAGCAGGTGAGGCTTCATTGCCCGAGCTAAATACTAGATGGCCCCGGGCCATCGGACAGTCCTTAATGTCGAGCCCATCCAGTGAGCCAGGGAGTTGGTTATTTTCTCAGACGTGGACTTACATATCCTGGCCCTGAAACCAGTCATCTGGTTGAGTGTGGGTTGGGTCAGGGTGTGGTTCCTTCAACCTGATCTCACCAGAATGCGTGACTCCACCACGACTCCTTAACACCACAATGCGTGGTGGAGTCACGAACTTTGTTACATTTACGTGTCGGCACCACGCAAACAACCCCAATGTAAAGTGAATGTGATTTTTATTAAATTAGTTAGTTTTTAAGGAAGGCCAGAGCTTCAGCTGTGTCAAATAGATTGTTCCCTTTAGTTAACGTTATTTAAAAGATAATGATCATGTCCCCTGTATTGTATTACGAGCGTCCATTCCCATTGGATAACGGAGAATTTTACACCCGGAAGTAAGTAGCCTATTCTCCTTACTGTCGATTGATTTTACAGTGATATCTGCACTACTCATCGACTAAAAAACACCAGATTATCCTTGTTAATTACACAACATTGATTGGTTTGAATTGTGTACAATGCTTTTGTATTTTCCCCCTTCGATTCGGAGAAACAAATATTTTTTCGGAGTTTTAGGATGGCCGAAGACACTACACTACCCAGAATCCTCAGCTATCGTTTGGGACTACACCATGTGCTGAGTTTGACAAACCCCGTGATCAGTCCTCAAGCTCTTTGATTGGATGCGCGAAGTTTACACAGAGCGTCAAAAAGGACTTTGAAATGGAATGAAACCCATCGACGGCACACTATTCAAAACAGGAATCGAACGTGTCCTACTCCCCCCCCCCCCCTTAGGTCACAGGCTCCTCCAACAGTGCTACGCAATAAAACAGATACACAGAAAAAATAGTGAAATAGTGCAATAAGAGTCTATATACAAGTGATTGGAATATGATATATTAGATAAATAATTTCTAAGTAGCAGCCAGATGAATGTTATTTCTAAGTTCAGGTGTTTAATAATCGTATAGCCTGTGGGATGAAGCTGTCTCTGTGTCTGGTGGTTTTAGTCCGGATGCTGCGGTACCGCCTGCCAGACGGCAGCAGACAGAACAGTTTGTGGCTGGGGTGATGGGGTCTTTTATAATCCTGAGGGCTTTCTTTAAGGTTGACCTGGTATTTTTACTCCACTACATTTATTTTAGTTACTTTACAGATTTGGATTAATGATGTGAAATATAAACAACCCTTAAATCAGACTTTAGTTACACCTGAGTGAAATTCAGTGAAGGTGATTGTCAAGTGCCAACAATCAGGAGAGATATTTGATAGTGGGTGCTTGAGAAGACTAAATATTTATCTGCAGATCCGTTTAAAGCATATTCATTACTCGTTATTCTCTAATAGTTCATTAAAGACTGTATATAATTGCTATTTTGTACATCCCTTTCAAGATTTCAAGATTTTCTAAGGTTTATTGACATATCATATACACAACAGTGTAGTTATGCAATGAATGAAAAACTTGGGTCACAGGTTCCTCAACAGTGCATTACAAGACATCTATCAATATGTGTGTATACTTCCACCATTACACTGTCGTATTCTGCACATTTCTTTAAATAAAGCCTTATTAGTTAGCACATCCTCCTATCAGGCACTAAACTGTTTTACTCTAGATATCATTTGAGTATCTTCTTGATATTTTCTATTCTATATTTATATCATTGACCTTCTACTTTCCCACTATTTTATATGTACTCTTAATATTTAAATGTTTTCATAAAATATAACACATTCAAAAGTGCTTTACAAAAATGAAAGACATTAAGAAAAAGGCATTTTAAACAGTCATTAAAATCAACACAATCTTCCTGCATTGCAATTACTCTAAACGTGTAATAACGTGCTTTAACCAGTAGGTGGTTTGGGTTAAAAGCATAGGCTGCAGTCGAATATTCCAAAGATCAGCTCCTAAGTTCTAACCCTATCGTCTATTCCTTGACCTCTGAGTGAAACGTCACGGGGTTAAGGGATAGTGGATAGGAGAATTCAAAAGGACTTAGGAGAAGAGACTGCGGTGCTTTAGAGAATCGACTGCACTTTCACTATCCGACGTGTTTATGATGCGCCAGCGGACGCCATGAATGTGCGTCTGCTGCTGTGGGGAAACCATGGAAACTACAGTTTTCTATACAGCGGACTACAACATGGATGTTCAATAAGAACGAGGGACTACTGTGAACTCATCTAGAGACTCTGCACCGTGCTCTGATGCTGCTGCTTTGCTTTATGAACAACAGAGAAACATATTCTTCAGGACCAAAGTTGGAATTGAAATAAAAAAGGAAAGTGAAACTTATGCTCGTCTCCCTCTCCCTCCGGTCCACATTAATACCAATGATCCCAATACGTATGATTGTATGAACTAAAGATCTTAAAATCAATACAAATGTATTTATTATAAACGTTAGTCCTTAACATCTATCACTGTCTGTATCACCATTCAAACATCTTTTAAAAGTTGAACAAACTCCACACAGCTCAGTAAAGACTGTGAGATGTTGACTTTATTTGATCATTTCAGTGAAAACTAACGTTCATATTTCTCTCTTTGATTATAATACTGATGAACGTTCAAAACAAAGCACTTTGGCAACTTACCACCTATGTTTTAAAATGCTTAATAAGCACCGTAACTTTCATGATATAATTTCTCGGTCATAATCGGTTGTTTCCGTGAACGGCCGACTGTTGAGTGACGCCAAATGCTGCGGCTGCAATGCATTGTGGGGCAGCATTTTCGCTTCTCCTGTCGGTTAGGGAGGTCCAGTGGTTCCTAAGCTAAAGGAGGTTATAAAGGAAGTTTGAAACCTCCTTTCCTTTCATTCTCATCATTCTAGAGAATTCGAACGGCACTTATCATGGCTGCCACTGAGGGACTTCCGGGTCATTTCACTCCTTTAGGAAGGTTCCTAAGCTAAATGGACTATTCCACTTCAGCCATAGGTTAAAAGGCTGTCAAGTTTACAGTGTTAACAAAATAAAATATACTGCTGTTTCCGGTTTAGTTTACGACGAATATTATTTTGTTATTGTTTTGATATTTGTAACACAAAAGCGATGGAAAAAACCCATAGCAACAACAAAAAGATGGTCTTAACATGACCCAGTCGTGTAGTAGTTAATAAAAAACAATAATATCAAAACAAAATATTACTACTAACTTTATTGTGAAATTAAAACAGAACGGTAAAAGAATAGTTTCCGGTCTATTCTGATGCCCGATCTCTGTAGATAAATAAAGAACTACGACAGATGTGTAATATTTAATGCAGCCAAACCATGTATTACAATGCATTCATGTGATGACTTTCAAAGAGTAAAGCAAGCACTGCTGAATAAAGTATGATTTTATCTTTTACGAAACGTTTTTTTTTTCATATGGAATGCAGTTGGAGGTCAACCAATCACAGAGCTTGAGGACTGATCACGGGGTTTGTCAAGCTAAGCACATGGTGTAGTCCCAAACGATAGCTGAGGATTCTGGGTAGTGTAGTGTCTTCGGCCATCCTAAAACTCCGAAAAAATATTTGTTTCTCCGAATCGAAGGGGGAAATACAAAAGCATTGTTCACAATTCAAACCAATCAATGTTGTGTAATTAACAAGGATAATCTGGTGTTTTTTAGTCGATGAGTAGTGCAGATATCACTGTAAAATCAATCGACAGTAAGGAGAATAGGCTACTTACTTCCGGGTGTACAATTCTCCGTTATCCAATGGGAATGGACGCTCGTAATACAATACAGGGGACATGATCTTTATCTTTTGAATAACGTTAACTAAAGGGAACAATCTATTGGACACAGCTGAAGCTCTGGCCTTCCTTAAAAACTAATTTAATAAAAATCACAGTTGTATTACACACAATGCACTGTTTTTTGAGAACACAAATTCGTAACTAATGTAATTTTTACATTCTGACGAAAAATAAAAATAATTATGAATACAAATAAAATAAAAGAAGCCTCCCGCGAGTTACTACAAGCTATAAAGTAGATTTAAAAAACGTTGTATAGAATAAAAGCTCACTGCGGGACGTTGTAGAAATGCGTGTGTGCACCACGACAAAGGAGCCTCATTCACTTTACATTGGGGTTGTTTGCGTGGTGCCGACACGTAAATGTAACAAAGTTCGTGACTCCACCACGCAATGCGGTGTTAAGGAGTCGTGGTGGAGTCACGCATTCTGGTGAGATCAGGTTGGGTTCCTTGCACTCGGAGTCGGGCTAACGTCCACGCTAGCTGCTACATGCTAGCTGCTACATGCTTTGCATTTAGGTGATACTTTAGGCTTGATGAGCTGCGGTGATATGCAAATTCTTTTTTGCATAATTTGCACACAACCGTGCTCTTGTCGACGCTTCCATCCGTCCGTTTTTTAAAACAAAATGTCCCATCCACGGGGCCGACCAAAGCGGTCTCATCAGCTTGTTCGTTCATGTTTGACTATTGTTCACCGTGGTTTGTTGTTGTTTGAAGTCCCATGCTGAAGTCATGAACGTTAGTTGGTGCTCCAGTATAATCGGTACGCCTGAAACTCATCCAGTGAGAAACGTTCCGCTGTGCAAAAATAAGTGCGATTAAAGTGCGATTAAAATGCGTTAATTTTTTTAACGCGTTAATTATTGTGTAATTAATTAATCTTATATAACGCGTTAAAGTCCCGGCCCTATTTTTAATACTTTCTGCTGACACTAGGTGGGGCTTTGACATAAATAAAGCAGCTGTATTCGCCATACAGGAAGCACACATTTAAAACGGTTTTTGCCTGCTGTTTTTGTGTACACAAGCATTCATTAATGGTTTGGAAAGTGGCGCTGTACCTTAATAATATAAAGGCTTGTATTTGCGTGCATTTCCTGCAGGCAGGCTCCATGGAGCTGTCAGCTCCGGACTGCGCAAAATGCGTACATGAAGCGCTACGTCATGAACGCAAGAAATCTACCCTCGTGGGGGCGCACTCATGTGATTAGAATTGAGGAGACATCTGATTGGATATAGATAGAAATAATTACAAGTACAAATCGGGTGACCGTCAGGGGAGTCTCAAAAAACCCACACACGAATGCACAGCGATCCGTGCACAGAAAGCTGTTTGTGTTTGCAGGTTCAGAGGTTTTAAACGGAAAACAAATATGTGAGGATCAAAAATACATATGTAAAACTTTTTTCTGTATTTGGATTGTATTTACATGTATATGAAACGGAATACATTTGTGTGTGCATTGAAAAACACAAGTGTGGATCCGGAAATAGAAGTGTGAATCCTTTTGCGGATCATGAAATACAAGGCTGAAGTCGAATAGTCCATTTAGCTTAGGAACCTTCCTAACGGAGTGAAATGACCCGGAAGTCCCTCAGTGGCAGCCATGATAAGTGCCGTTCGAATTCTCTAGATGAAAGGAAAGAAGGTTTCAAACTTCCTTTATAACCTCCTTTAGCTTAGGAACCACTGGACCTCCCTAACCGACAGGAGAAGCGAAAATGCTGCCCCACAATGCCTTGCAGCCGCAGCATTTGCTGTCACTCAACAGTCGGCCGTTCACGGAAACAACCGATTATGACGGAGAAATGATATCATGAAAGTTACGGTGCTTATTAAGCTTTTTAAAACGTAGGTGGTAAGTTGGCAAAGTGCTTTGTTTTGAACGTTCATCAGTATTATAATCAAAAAGAGAAATATGAACGTTAGTTTTTACTGAAATGATCAAATAAAGTCAACATCTCACAGTCTTTACTGAGCTGTGTGGGGTTTGTTCAACTTCTAAAAGATGTTTGAATGGTGATATACACAGTGATAGATGTTATGGACTAACATTTATAATAAATACATTTGTATTGATTTTAAGATCTTTAGTTCATCAATCATACGTATTGGGATCATTGGTATTAATGTGGACCGGAGGGAGAGGGAGACGAGCATAAGTTTCACTTTCCTTTTTTATTTCAATTCCAACTTTGGTCCTGAAGAATATGTTTCTCTGTTGTCCACGTTCATAAAGCATAAAGCAGCAGCATCAGAGCACGGTGCAGAGTCTCTCGAGGAGTTCACAGCAGTCCCTCGTTCTTATTGAACATCCATGTTGTAGTCCGCTGTATAGAAAACTGTAGTTTCCATAGTTTCCCCACAGCAGCAGACGCACACAATGACGTCCGCTGGCGCATCATAAACACGTCGGATAGTGAAAGTACAGTCGATTCTCTAAAGTACCGCAGTCTCTTCTCCTAAGTCCTTTTGAATTCTCCTATCCACTATCCCTTAACCCCGTGACGTTTCACTCAGAGGTCAAGGAATAGACGATAGGGTTAGAACTTAGGAGCTGATTTTTAAACTATCCGACTGCAGCCCAAGTGTGAATCCTTCAGACGTAGTCTGTTCTTCTTCTCTGTCTTCCGGTTGTTGCCTGTTTTGAATGACGAATACACACTACCGCCGCCTGCTGGTAAGGAGAGTTATTGCCACTCACGCATGCGCAGTTCGTACGTGCTCGGCTGAAGTCTTGCGGTGTGTTCCAGTGCGACACATGGCAAGACGCAGGAGAACACGCCGACGCAACAGCGTGAGCAGAGATATACTGTGCAAAATACAGATAGCAGGAGACAGAGGACAGCCACGGTCAGATAGCGGGAGACAGAGGACAGCCACGGTCAGATAGCAGGAGACAGAGGACAGCCACGGTCAGATAGCAGGAGACAGAGGACAGCCACGGTCAGATAGCAGGAGACAGAGGACAGCCACGGTCAGATAGCAGGAGACAGAGGACAGCCACGGTCAGATAGCAGGAGACAGAGGACAGCCACGGTCAGATAGCAGGAGACAGAGGACAGCCACAGTCAGATAGCAGGACGAGGAAGCACGTAGCAGGAGACAGGACAGCCACGGTCAGATAGCAGGAGACAGAGGACAGCCACGGTCAGATAGCAGGAGACAGAGGACAGCCACGGTCAGATAGCAGGACACAGAGGACAGCCACGGTCAGATAGCAGGAGACAGAGGACAGCCACGGTCAGATAGCAGGAGACAGAGGACAGCCACGGTCAGATAGCAGGAGACAGAGGACAGCCACGGTCAGATAGCAGGAGACAGAGGACAGCCACGGTCAGATAGCAGGAGACAGAGGACAGCCACGGTCAGATAGCAGGAGACAGAGGACAGCCACGGTCAGATAGCAGGACACAGAGGACAGCCACGGTCAGATAGCAGGAGACAGAGGACAGCCACGGTCAGATAGCAGGAGACAGAGGACAGCCACGGTCAGATAGCAGGAGACGGAGGACAGCCACGGTCAGATAGCAGGAGACGGAGGACAGCCACGGTCAGATAGCAGGATACAGAGGACAGCCAGGGTCAGATAGCAGGAGACAGAGGACAGCCACGGTCAGATAGCAGGAGACAGAGGACAGCCACGGTCAGATAGCAGGAGACAGAGGACAGCCACGGTCAGATAGCAGGAGACAGAGGACAGCCACGGTCAGATAGCAGGAGACAGAGGACAGCCACGGTCAGATAGCAGGAGACAGAGGACAGCCACGGTCAGATAGGAAAACATTCAGGATCTGGATCAGTCTTATGCAACAATGGAAACTGAACTAAAGAGAACATTTGAAACTTTAGCAGTCTGCGTGATCTGCCTGCAGGGAGGGGCGGGCCGGCCCTGCGAGTAAAGTAACGAGTAACTTTATGTAGAGAGTAACGAAGTAGTGTAATATATTACTTTTTTTAAAGTAATATGTAATATATTAAAAAAATTAGTAACGACCCCATCTCTGATCACAACACATTCCTGCAATCACTTTCAAACCAGCCTCTGACTATAAAAAACATTCAAGCAAAACAAAACAACACCTGTTGATATGATTGTGTTGTTGTTGATTTAATCCTGTTAGAAGAAGTGTGGATGCGGCAAACCTGACAGTAACGTAAAATGATTTTGTGGCTTTTATTTATTTTTAAAAGGTAACGTATCAGAATACTGATTAGTCATTTTACATGGTTATCAATTACAGTTAAATAATTTTAGTCTACAAATAATGAATAACCTGGGATAGATGTTTGTGTCCGATGAGAAGAGACAAATAAACGTTTCCTTTCCAACATGAACGAGAACAGAGTTCAGTTGTAGAGGTGGAAGGGGGCAGGGTTTCATTGTTACGCTACACGCTCACACCTGCAGTTATCCAGTCGAACTGCATTCTCAGGTAAACAGCGTGACTAGACTAATCGTCACGGTTACAACGTGCCCGAGGGACCCAGCAGCTCAGAGCAATATGTTCACAGTGTAAACCTGAAAGAGCTGTGTTCCTATTTCATTGATTTCTAACCTCAATGTAACATTAGCATATAACATATGATTAAGGGCACTTCTATGTTGAGGACACTTTGGGTCTGTGAAATGATGATTGCCGAAATTGGTACAATAAAACATGATTCAAAATCAACTAAATGGACTGAAGAAAAGAAACAGATACACGATGATGGAAACAGAGAGAGGAAGCAGAACAGCCAGGTGAGGAAGAGGTACATAGGACACTCAGTGTTCATACACTCCAGCAGAGGGATGTGTGACACCGAGCTGTGCTCTCATCAGAAGTATAGCTGACTAATCATCAAGCTGACTGGATGATCCAGAAGAAGACGAGACACACGGCTCTCCCAGCGGGGCTTCTCGTGCACATGTTCCCACAGCCTGGCATGTCTGCATGTATGGTGGAAGCTCCAAGTCACTCAACTCTTCATAAATGTTCTTCATACAGATTCATGCAGTTCTCGTTCTTTAAACATTCATCACAGTGGTTGTTTACAATTTGTTTTCCTACATGTTCATATTGTGAATATATATACATATATATATATATATATATATATATAGGCCCTCCTGTGACTCAGGGTCAACTATAACGTCAGTTACGTTTCAGTTGAAGTGAGGCAGTGAACCAGGAACATATGAAATGTTCAATCTGCAGGCTGTTTTCTAAATGGCCGACAGAAGGTTGAGAAAAAGCGTTCACCGTTTGGATACGTTTGGATATGCACACGTTACACGTTACACGTGCAAATGGGTGAAATCGGCTCAAAAGGTTACAGTTATGAAAGAGTATCAAATACTACTTCCAAGGACTACATGCTTGATCTCTGTTTAGGAGCTCATGACATTAAAGCGCCTTCACAATAAAGCAATAACAAACGTGTAAGGATGGCCTTTAGCATGTTGAGTATGAAGTTAAACTACAAGTCAAATATAAAGAGGAAAGCCACAACTGGTCCTTGCTTTGAAGGTGGGAAACCTTGACGCTATGAAATCAAGCAGCACAAACCTTGAAAAGGATGAGTTATCGGATGGGTCTGTGAGAACAGGAGAAGCCCGGTCGCATGAGAACCTGTAGGCTGAGAATAAGGGTTAAGGGTTAACACAAAGACAACACAAGAGAGAGAAGGAGAGCGTGCAGACACACACACACACACACACACACACACACACACAACACACACACACACAGTTGTATTTACCCCGTGTGACAGGAGAGCAGTGGAGGGCTAAGGTCTGGCTCCGAGCTGGTGACACTAATCCAAACAGGCTAAGCCAAAATGAGAAAGGAACGGTAAACTCACACACCCCCTTGCTGTGTGTGTGTGGTGGTGTGGGTGTTGTGTGTGGTGGTGTGTGTGTGTGTGTGTGTGTGTGTGTGTGTGTTGGTGTGTGTGTGGTGTGTCCAAACGAACAAAAAACACCAGATATCCACCATTCTCTACGACAGTGCAACAGGACTGGTGACATTCAAGATGAGGATTCTCTCTCTTTCTCTCTCTCTCTCTCTCTCTCTCTCTCTCTCTCTCTCGCTCTCTCTCTTATTGTGTATTCTTTTCTAAACCACACACTGTTTATTTACTCACCAATAAGACACACTTATCGTTGTGTTTATTTGTGTGTTATTGTATAACGTCGGACTTGTTGTTAGTTGCAGCAGCTCATCCGAACACAGGAAACTGTATATTTTTTACCGGTTATTTTTACATTCAAATGAAGAGTTAATGTTTAATATTATGATTGA
>CM043790.1:243378-295878 GCA_023974075.1 Chaenocephalus aceratus
CTGTAGCTGCTCCGCCCACACTCACAACAACATCATACAGACATGAATAAAGCAGCGACTGTATTCACCATGACATAGACAGTCTGTGTTTGCATATCTTTAACTTTTGGCCAGGTTCTGAACAGATATGAGGAGCTGTGAGCTCTGAGTGTGTGCTAACAGCTAACGGCTGATGTGTTGGGCTAATCACGAAGTCATTTTCTTGACTGGCAGCAAAAACACCAATCACAGCAATGCTTCTCTGGCTGGCTCTGTCCAATCACAAACAATAAGTGTTCTCCCTAAGGAATACCCTTTCCGTCCAATCTGAAATGCTGCGGTGTTTTGTGAAATGCTGTGGTGTTTTCTGTAATGCTGTGGGCGTTTTGTGAAATGCTGTGGCGTTTTGTGAAATGCTGCAGCGTCTTGCACTTCAGGCCACCGTACAACTAATCCCTGCATGCGTTGTTCAGACTGGTCTTGCATCAATAGAATGGATGAAGGTGTATTCTGAGAGACGCTGAAATGCAATAACAACATTCACTTCACTGACCACATCCTAGAAAGATGAATTCCACAGTTTCCACACACTAACTGAATGTTAGCATGTGGAGCACAAGCGCTTGACTTTAGATGTTATCTTTGACCGAGCTCTCTGTGCCCAGCCTGTTCAGAAATAGACATTGCTCTGAGTCACTCTCTTGAGTTGCTGGATGTGTTGCTGCCTTGCTGACCTCTGGCTTTCCAGTCAGAACAGTTTGGCATCCCTTGACCCCATTTGTTCTGTGTGAGTTACAGCTGCTGCTGTCTGTCCTCCGCTCAGGGGCAGCACATAACGTGACACGCGCTCAGTGGAGCTCGAGGACTGTTGATACAAACACACATCATAATGTCAGAAAGGAAATCCAACACACACATTCGGCACAGCCAGGGTGAACCATAGCTCTGGTAGTAGAAGCAGTCTTTACATAGGAAGTAGTCATTAAACGAGATGATCATTCACAATGACTTTATATTCAAGTTTACCAACACCTCTATACTAATGATGAGTGTTTTACATAAGTTAAAACATCATTTGGATCAGAATCTCAAGACTGTCAACAAGCCATTACAGCTTGATCATAATGTTCAGCTGATCAACAAGCAAAAGGAATGATTTCAATATTGTATAAGATATGGGAATGCAAGTATTGCCCCTGTGTTAAACCCAAGTGTAAACATGTCAGAAACAGGAAGGCTCTCTGACAGCAGCTGAAATAAAGTTGTTCCTGAAGCTGATGTCAGTCTGGAAATAGTGCTTCCTTATTTTGGACACTTCCACTATGTCTATAACAGTTTTACAATGATCAGGTTTCCAAGCGGCTCTGTATCCTAAACAGCACTTATTCTCCCGTGACCTATGACTGTTGTCAAGGCAGTGTGAACGACGGGCAGGACTTACGTGACTGCATTCTGGAAGATATTATCCATGAGTACACCAGTGTGCTCGACTTCACTGTTGTGTCTTAACCCATTTCTATGTTTTTCTTCTGATGGAACCAAATGTCCTCTTCCCGCAGGAAACCACATCTCTTTGTGATTCTCCATTGTTAATGTGAAGTTGGTTTGGTAGCATTGTTGATATAACAGCATAACGTAACGGGCTAGGCAGTAGCACATCATTGTTTCATCCATTTCTGTAGTTGATGTTGGTTTTGAAAACGGAAGATTTTGCTGCTCTTAGTCCATCCAGCAATGAGGCAGTTTGACCTGATGGTGATGTAACTGATATGTGATCATTAGGGTCTGAGACCTAGGTCGGCGAAGACCCTATTGGAATTGGAAACATTTCCTGCCAAAAACAGGGAAAACGACCGACAACAGCACAGAAAATGTTCGTAAATAATGACGGCTGATAGGCCGCGTGAGCCCAGTCACGATGATGTCATAACTCAAACTGACATTCTCAGAACGCCACCAAACTTCACATGATGGTTCACACCACAGCCCTGAACAGCTCTAGGCCAAATCTGATGTTACTTAATTTGGCGTTACCATGGCGATGGATCCTTCGCCATAAACAACGGGCTGTCGCTGTAAATCCAATGGACACGGTCCCATCGTCCCCCAATCTTCCCTTTTATATCACTGGTCCATGCCTCAACAGCTCCAAGTGAAATCTGAAATCTCAACGTATGCCGTTTCCATGGAAACGCATCCCTCGCCAAAAAATCAGATGTTGTTGTAAGTCAATGGAAAATTGTCCAAACAGCACCAGACTTCAGACTATCATTAATGGTCCGGCCCTCAACAGCTCTACGTGAAATCTGAAATCTCAACGTATGCCGTTTTCCATGGCAACGCATCCCCCGCCAAAAAATACGATGTTGTTGTAAGTCAATGGAAAATTGTCCAAACAGCACCAGACTTCAGACTATCATTAATGGTTCGGCCCTCAACAGCTCTACGTGAAATCTGAAATCTCAACGTATGCCGTTGCCATGGCAACGCATCCCCCGCCAAAAAATGCGATGTTGTTGTAAGTCAATGGAAAATCAATCCAAACACCACCAGACTTCAGACTATCATTAATGGTCCGGCCTGCCCTCAACAGCTCTACGTGGAATCTGAAATCTCAACGTATGCCGTTGCCATGGCAACGCATCCCCGCCCAAAAATACGATGTTGTTGTAAGTCAATGGAAAAATCGTCCAAACACCACCAGACTTCAGACTATCATTAATGGTCCGGCCCTCAACAGCTCTACGCCAATTAGGGGATGTCCTCATATGCCGTTGCCATAGCAACGCGTCCCTCGCCGTGAAACACGGTGTTTTCCTAATTCAATGGAAAATCATCCAAACAGCACCAGATTTCATATGATGGCTAATGGTCCGGCCCTCAACAGCTCTACGTGAAATCTGAAATCTCACCATTTGTCGTTTCCATGGCAACGCTTCCCTCGTCATAAAAACACGGTGTTGTCCTAATTCAATGGAAAAGGTTCCAAGCGGCACCAACTTCAGACTATCATAAAAGGTCCGGCCCTCAACAGCTCTACGCCAATTATGGGATGTCATCATTTGGCGTTGCCATGGCAACGCGTCCCTCGCCATGAAACACGGTATTGTCCTAATTTAATGGAAAATCGTCCAAACACCACCAGACTTCAGATGATGACTAATGGTCTGGCCCTCAACAGCTCTACGCCAATTATGGGATGTCATCATATGCCGTTTTCATGGCAACGCGTCCCTCGCCATGAAACACGGTGTTGTCCTAATTCAATGGAAAATCATCCAAACACCACCAGACTTCATATGATGGCTCCTAGTCCGGCCCTCAACAGCACTATGTCAATTATGGGATGTCATCATATGCCGTTTCCATGGCAACGCGTCCCTCGCCATGAAACACGGTGGTTGTCCTAATTCAATGGAAAATCATCCAAACACCACCAGACTTCATATGATGGCTCCTAGTCCGGCCCTCAACAGCACTATGTCAATTATGAGATGTCTTCATATGCCGTTTCCATGGCAACTCGTCCCTCGCCATGAAACACGGTGTTGTCCTAATTCAATGGAAAATCATCCAAACACCACCAGACTTCATATGATGGCTCCTAGTCCGGCCCTCAACAGCTCTACGTGAAATCTGAAATCTCAACGTATGCCGTTGCCATGGTAACGCATCCCTCGCCAAAAAATACGATGTTGTAAGTCAATGGAAAATCGTCCAAACAGCACCAGACTTCAGACTATCATTAATGGTCCGGCCCTCAACAGCTCTACGCCAATTATGGGATGTCATCATATGCCGTTGCCATGGTAATGCATCCCTCGCCATGAAACACGGTGTTGTCCTAATTCAATGGAAAATGGTCCAAACTGCGCCAGACTTCAGACTATCATTAATGGTCCGGCCCTCATCAGCTCTACGCCAATTATGGCTAAATATATTGGCCGAGTCCTCGAGACACCTAGACACACACGTCGACGTGCGGACAACAGCCTGCGGAACGTCGAAGACCCGCTCAACGCTGCTTGCAGCTTTAATTACAATTGTATTTAATGAAGTTATCTTTTAACCAGTTGCCTGTCATTTGTTTACTTAATGCTACTATATTTACAAGGAATAAGTTGGCATCTTTCTTATAGATTTGTTCTGGATTTTTTCCAAGTATTAATACAGGTGGGATCACAAGTCTCTCCCCTCTCAACCTGCATCACCACTTCTGTCAATCAAGTGTAGACCACTCCCCCATCAAAGTCTTCAAAGCTCCGCCCTTCAGGCCGGTACCTCGCTTCCTTCCCACCAGAGACTGAAGAACAAAGGAACTGTGAGTTGGCACGTGGAGCTGAATTGTTTGTACTTAAATCAGTGGATGAAATGTTGATCTTGACTTTAACAGACTGTTTTGTTTGTGTTAGATTCCTTTGACCCCGTTAAAGAAAAGAGTTTAATCCTGTGGATGCATGCATGTAAGTGGAATACTGAACCTTATTTATCATTATAATTATTGTGGTTATTGTAAGACTGCTAATAGTTTGTAAATATTCCTTTTTATTTAGATAAAATAATCCACAGCAGCGAAACCTTTGTCAACTATCATTTGAGAATAAAACGTTAATGGCCTGCTGGATCCAGTGTTTGAATGTGCACACCACATGGGATGTTCCGTGAACCACCACTCCAACACATTTATGACTATGGTTTGTCATCTGCTCTCGCATTCTCTCCAACAAAACATTTGAATCTTTCACGTGTATTCTTTCTAGTAGTTAGATTTTGTTTGCATAACGAATGTTTTTGCACATCTGTTGATGGTATAGTGCAGGAAAGTTCATTTCCCCCTTTAATTTGTCACATTCATAATAATGTGTTTATCTTGATGGCTAACTTGGAGTTTAATTGAATCAATAGGACTCTTTGTTAAACATCAGGACGATGATTACTCACTTGGAAGAACTTCAATAAATGAGAATTGGGTAATAATCCATATTGTGAAGGGAGCTGTTCAAAACATTTCATTTCTTTGTCCAAATGAACTTAAACCCTTAGATGCTCAAAACCTCAAGATGTGATCTGCTTAGTTACATTTGTTCGGAGATTGGTCTGGGTCAATTCTCTTTTCTTTCATGAAAAATAAATGTAGTTTTTGATTCTGGCAGACTTCCCATTTGTTCAACAACATTGCCCTCTTATTGTCAGGCTGACACACGTGTTGCCAGTGCACAAAGTCAAAGAGGGTTCTGTGTTCATTGAGTGTTCCAACACTCGGAGGCCACAGGTGGGCTGGGGGAAATGAGTAATTGCTGTTCTATGGAAAAGATAACGTATATTCTGAAAAGGAAAGATGAAACCTGTGATAGGGTTTGGGGCCCGTTCGCTCAACTGTTAGGTGATGTTAATGTGTCAACATGCTAAGAAGTAACAATGGGAATCCATGAGAGCGATCTGGTTGAATGGAAAAGCAAAGTACTTCTTAAACTGCTGTGACTATGTACACTTTTTAGGATAATGTTGTGACTGCCCAATTTTATCTTTATTTAAATTTATTTTCATTAATGTCTCTTATTTTTATTATATATTTTATATTTCAATTTAATTTTTGTAATGTCTTTTCTTTGTCTCTGTTTTTCACATTTGTTTTATTGTAATGTTTTGTTGTCGTAAGTTTTGTAAGGGATGGTGTGTCTTGTTGTTTAAAAGAATGACAAATGAATAAACATATTGTTTTAAATTGAGTGTTCCGCCAGGTTTGAGTTACATACGTGTGTTGGTCATTGTGATGGCCACAGCCACACAGGGTAAACCAACTACACTGCATCCTCATCTTCAGTAGTTCTGCTTCAGTGCAGCTACAATAAAACATGCCAATTAACACCACACTTTTGCTCTAGATGGTAAACTCTTTATTTGATTGTAATCTAACATTACTTCAAACATTTTAGCACAGCTAACACAAGTATTTGTTTGTATTAATTACTTTGTCTCTTGAGTTACCATGTCCATTGGGGGAGGTTACTTCCTGGTTCAGCAAAGGGCGTGGCCGAGCGCTAAGGACTCATAAATACTACAAGGAGCCAATTGGGACAGATTGGGACAAACCACCTGCTTCCATGTCAAGGGGGGATTTGGGTTTTGTCAGTGTCCTTTGTGTATGATGTGACTATTAATTATCCCTTGGGTTCAACTTGGTTTGGCCAAGCCACTATATAGGTTCCTTGGTTTTTCCTTGTAGCAGGTCGGTGGCGGTAATGCACCTACAAGTTGGTTTGCCAACCGCCAATAAACACTAAAGAAGAAGAAGAATTGTAGCAGGTCAGTTTTGTTGAGTTCACACCTGTTGTGTTTCTGGTAGCTAGATATGTGCTGTTCAGCTCCTGGGCCCTGCCGAGGGGCCCTTCAGCAAGGCACTGCTCCCTGGTGCCAGACAGCCTGTCGCTCACCCACCTCTTCACCAGTGCATGTCTCTGGGTCCTGGGTCATTGATGCTGAAACAACAGCACAGTGTTGTTCTGCTCGCCAGGTCTGGACACGTCAGAGCCTGGCTGACAGATGTGGCGGCAGGAAGCGCACGTAGAAGGCTGTTTGTGGGCGAAATAAGCTTTTGGAGAATCTGATGGGGACAGGGAAACCTCAGAGCGGCGACTGAGGTGTTGTTGTGAGTCAGTCAGTACCCTGGTGGCTGGGGGGGGCTGCTCATCGCTGCTCGGCCCTAACACTCACCTGGCCCCGCCGGAGTTTCAAACAGTGATGTCATCTTGCTATGTTCTTCCACCTGAATATATCGTCCCCTGTGTAAGCCATGTCTGATTTGCAGTTTGCGGTTTGTATTTAAAGGATGCTAATATACCACATATCCAGATCCAGCTGCCACTACTTCAATACATTAAATGGAACTTAGATTTTGGTGCGCACCACACTGTTCTCTTTCGATATATGTAACCATTGAAATGAAACTGGGATGTTGATATTGATATTTCTTTTAAGTTATTATTCTTGGGCCTACACAACTAGACATTATAGTAGCTGAATAATATCAAGCTACTCCAAAAATATAGCAGCAAAAACAAAAGGTTAGATAGAGGATGATGTACTGCTTCAGAGGAGATTCAGTTTTCTTATTTAGTTGTTTGCTCTTTTGATGAGAGCCCTGGTCAATAGTCACTTTACAATAAAGCTAATATTTTCTTTCAGGATACTGTATGTTATGGCTACATCATCGATAAGCTATATTTCTGAACTGCTATACCTGCTTATGTTTAAGCATCTGGTAACAACACTGACATCAGGTGACCTGCTGCACCACAATGTTCTTATAGACCATGTCTATGACATGCCTTTAAATCTTTATGTTTACTTGGTCAAAAAAGGTTATGTTGTGTTTCTTTGTTGTTCATCATAATTCAAATCATGGCCAGCAGAGACCTGGTCATGGCTATCAAAGTGAGGCAGGGTCAAAGTCATAGAAGTAAAGATGAAGACTAGCTGTTGAAAAGGAAGAGGAGTGAAGCACAGCGTTCTAGTCAGTACAAAGGCTTCTTTCTGTACAGAATAAACCCAATCTGAGTGTTAAACATTCAAAATGCTGTTTTAGAGTAAATACTTGCTTTTAATAATACATTTAATTTATATAGCGCGTTTCAAGATACACAAAGAAGCTTTGCAAAAGTCACACTTAACAAACAGTAGTACAATTTAAAATTCAGATTTGGCCGAGTTATGACGTGTGGGCAGGCCCTCCCTACAGGCCAATCACGCAGGCTGCATGGGGCCCCGCCTTGCGCAGGGGGCCCCGCCCAGAGGGCCTCAGCTGCTGTGCGCAGTTCTCCGCGCACCTCCCGCTGACAAGGGGAGCAAGTCTGTAACCTGACACCGTTGCAATGAATCAACATCTGACCAATCACGGCTTTGATACGGCCACTAGTGCAGGTGAAGAGATGTCGGTGAAAAGACAGTTTCAGTCCGGCGCAAGCAAGAGGGAAAAAAACATGAAGAAACTAGAGCATCACTCGAAGGTGGGTTATTGTATGAGTCAAATGTACAACTTGCGAATGTTGTATAAGTCGAAAATCACGACATGAAGAAGGCAGTCTCTGCAGAGCATCAGGCTAATGGAGTTGCAGTTATTTCCAGCATTCTTTATTTAACATTCATTCAAGTATGGTATGCCTTTTATCTGCTAATGTACTGGAGGAGGAGTGATACACTGTCTGTCTATTGGCTTACAGAACAGTTAAAGTTTACAGCCTAAAAAACATGGAGCATTTTTTTCCCCTTTTATTAATTTTTATGTCAATTTGCACATTTCATGGTGATGCTCAGCCTCTCCGCTTAACTCCTAACAGTCATCGTCATGGTGATGCTCAGCCTCTCCGCTTAACTCCTAACAGTCATCGTCATGGTGATGCTCAGCCTCTCCGCTTAACTCCTAACAGTCATCGTCATGGTGATGCTCAGCCTCTCCGCTTAACTCCTAACAGTCATCGTCATGGTGATGCTCAGCCTCTCCGCTTAACTCCTAACAGTCATCGTCATGTCAACCACAACACAGAGAAATACTGATAGCAATGTGTGTGTAGTTGTTGATACATTGCTGACAGAGGGAACTAGAATACAGATTTAAGAAATATCAGTTTTTGAGCCTGTCATAAGCATGTTTGTCTTTACTATATTACAACTATATTATAATAAAATAATATAGTATTTATATTATTGAATTGATTATGATTATTAGTAGAAGTAGTTTATTTGCATTAATTATATATTAATCTTTTTGAGGCTAGTATTTGGCAGGAAATGCAGACGTATTCACCTGTAAACGCATACTGAACGATTACCATTTACCTCACTGTATACAAAAGTAACTGTTGATAATAATAATAATAATAATAATAAACAGGAATTATATTTGCAAACTAGCCACTTTGTTTCCAAAACAGTTGTTTTCACTCCTGTCAGTTGGGGGGGGGGGGCTCATCTCATCTCATCTCATCTCACGATGTCGCTTGGGGCCCCAAATTGGCCCTGGGTGTGGGAGTTCCAAGGGAACAGCAAGTATGGAGAGCTGGGTTTTGAGGGCTTGTTTGGAGGATGGTGGTTGACTGTCAAATGGAGCTGGGGAGGGCATTCCAGAGAGAGGGTACAGCAGCAGAGAACAAACCCCAACAAACCTTTAGAGTTAGGCTTTGATGAACATGTTTTCAGACGTTAGGTAGCCTGCTGAATAACACTTTGTTTGTTAAGCTCTGCTTCAAAGACCTTGCTTTTCTCTTGTTTACCTATCACATTTAGTTTGCTTTCATTTGAAGAATGTGTCTGCTCCACCACGTTCTCCTCTGTCCTGGGGTTCAGAGGGTGCTGCAGGTGGAGGATGTCGGAGGCTCTCCCTTCTTGTGTTCGTACTTCTGACTCCTCTCAGATCCTCGTTTTGCAGCCTCATCATCCTCTTGTTAGATCGGCGCTCCTCCACCCCTGTGAGAGGGCCGGTCACTTCCTCCACCTGTGTGTAGGTGTCGTGAGGAAGCTGTCTTCTGTTCAACTTCTGTACTTAACTAGGCTTTGAGGTCATTCCATTGAGTTTTCCATCTGACTGCTTAACATGTGTAGTCCACTATATTTCAGAGGGAACTGTTATACTGTTTACTGCTTTGATCTGCATCTATCACGTTACGACTGTTAAAGATTAGATAGTGTGTAACACTCTTGGCTTGTGACGGGTTGCAAACTCGCTCTCTCTTTTGGGCTCCTCGTCATATTGTGGATAGCCATGAGTTGTTTACCCTCTTAACTTCTCACATGGTTTGATTTCAATAAGTGATCCAGAACCCCCAAAGATGACTAAATATGACTTTCTAAAATGTAAATCTGAAGTCTGAAAAATAATTAATCAATGAATTGGTAAATACGACGTTTGTACTTTACCCACACACCCACACAGGTATATTATTTGTCATGGAGTGGTTTCACTTACTTGTACCATTACTTTTCCTGAAGTAAAGGACATAATTATGGAGCCCTGGAGGGTTCATAGAGAGACAAAATATATAACACGAAGCCACGTTTTATTAATTTGTGTGCACGAGATGTAATTCTTGGCCTCAATTTAAATAAAACAAGGCCACGCTTTATTAATTTGTGCGCACGATATACTTCCTCGTTCGCACAAAAAAGTTACCGGTGCGCCAAGTAGGAAGTGGAGTGCACAGGAGACAACCGTTTCAGACAGTTATGTTTATGTGGGGTAATGGCAGTGTATACATTATTTGAGATATATTTCAAACACAGACTTCATTTTAGGGACATTTCGGCCAGTGGTGTAGAGCTATTTGTTTAAGCACCGGATTCGAACAGGAGAGTCTGTGAACCAGTCTGCCTTGATCTATGAATTTATGTCCGTGACTCTCACAGTATATGCTATCTACACGCAGAGAGCTGTGTCTTTTACGCAGCGCCTTCACTGTGTTTACCTTCATTAGAACAGCTGAATAGAGATCGAGGCTGCTACGTTTTAGCCACACACACATACACACACACACACACACACACACACACACACCGAACTGCCCGATTATTACTAGTTTTATGAAGGAGATGTCCGGTCACCAGAGTGCATGATGTGTAAATAAACCAATTTGTGTTTTGTGAAACTGAAAAGGATATGACATTATTTTTGTTACTTTCGTTGCAGTTGTATATGTCTTGAATGTAATTTAGGTTAACTTCCTGTTTTATTTTGATGCCTTTATTTTGAAGGAGAGTTTACGCTGTTGACAGGAAGTTGTTGTTGTTGCTATGGAAACAACGTGATGGAGAAAAGGAGCGGAGATTAACGGAGTAAAGTAATATCTACATATAAAGACGGAGAAAGTAAAGTTTATGTTTAAGTTTAGCACCCCCCGAAGAGGCACAAGGTTGGTATTAACTATAATATAAAAATGTGGGTTGTGTCCTAATTCGTTTGTAGGCTATGCTGTTTCATAGCTAGCTGCTGTCTGTTTCCAGTTAACATTTGGTAGTATGCTGAAGTGATTATAATACGGATGGAGCCTAAATGTATTTGTTATTTTTGTGTCTTTATAGCTCTTACGTTGATATTGGAGATTTCAATAAATTCATATCATCAGTCAAATCTTCGACCATTATTGGAAGGAAATGCTACAACGATGCTTGGCAATGGGCATTATTATATATTATTATTATTATAGGCCAGGCCTACCTTAAAGTCATTTTCCCCCTGGAAAAAGCTGGCCCACCCTATTTTATACAGGCCCGCCCTAAAGTACATTTCTGCATACGCTACTGAGGCTAGTGCTAAATGCTGTCGGAGTGCACCGGAACAAACGCCACTATCATATTTATCTTCTGAAAACAAATGCTAATGGTAACACAAACCAAACATGCTAAATCATATCAGAAGGCATCACCCAGATTTGCCAATCACCGGAGCCCGGCAAAAGACAACCGCAGTTCAACGGCTGATCCCCGCTGTTTTTAAGAAGCAAGAGACATGAAAGCCGAGAGACCAAAATAAATAACGCATGCTATTGGCATATATTTCAACGGCTATGCACCCTTGAAACCCTTTCTTATTATTTATTTTGTAATATTTTCAAGACATTCTTTTTAGTTTTACAGCTTGATGAAACCTTTTTGTTTGACATCAGCCATTATAGATAATATGGCCATCTGAGTGTGTGGTGTTTGTGCTTTGTTTTTCACTGTCTAATACAGTTAATTATTCAAAATGTTAGAGTTCCTTATTTTTGTACTGAAACTTGCACTACTGTTCAAAAATAAATAACAAAAAACCTGGAATTATGCATTTTGGACTTTTTTTTTCTTTTTCTTAGACAGATCTGATCCTGACGTTTGAAAAGGGAGGCAGGGCAAGCAAAATACAGTCTGGTGTTGCTACAAGCCTTCTTGCTAAACCAGCTCCTTGAAAAAAAGCATGTATACTACCTTCCTCTGTCCTTAACTCCTGCCTATACAAAATACACAATTTCGGTTCTGCTTAACGGTTCCTAAACGCGAGACCCTGTATTCCACCGGGTCCGTCTGCGCCGCAGTGAATCGATAAGAACCGGAATCGATAAGCAGAACAGGAATCGGAATCGATACATTTCAAACGATACCCATCCGAGTCCTGCCTATGTCAGGCTGATCAGGTCTGAGCTCTTTTACTTTCAGCTTTCCCGCCAGTGTCCTCCTCCTTTCTTTAAAGGGGACCTATCATGCAAAATGCACCTCTGTACGTCTTTTATACATGAATATGTGTCCCCGGTGTGTCAGGGAACTCACCAAGTGTCAGAAAACACAACCCTCTCTCTTTTCCTCCATACCCAAATCTCTAAAAACGGGGCTGCAACGGAGCTGATTATTATTTGAATTTTTCTGACGTCAGAAAAGGGGTGCTCCGCCTATATGGGCAACTCTCCGCCTATCAGGGGAATGAGAGACCGCTCGAAAGCGCTGGAGACGCCGTAGTACATATGCCAGGCCTGTAAGTGGCGCTGTAGTCTGCCACAAAAGCAGAATCAGCCCTTGCAAAAACAGGGCTGGAAAAGAGCAAATGGAGCGAAATGAGGCATGGCTAAAATGCATGATGTGTTTGGTATTTTGAAAAAAAAACTTCACAGATATGTTTTATATAGGTATGGCCCTACAATATATGTTTCAAATATAGCATGATAGGTCCACTTTAAGTGATTAAACATCATTTTCCTTCTCCATATTCGCTATCTAGTTTTGTTTACCCTCTGTCTTCATCTAACTCTCTCTCACTCAAACGCCAATCACTCACTCTGGCGCTCCTGCTGCCCCCTAGTTGTTGGCGTTGTCAACAGCTGCTTTGGGCGCAGTTTGGTGCGCCCTGAGCTGCTCCTATCTGTTGCCTTGAAGAGGTGCGGACTGCGCATGCACCACTTATAATGAGAGTCAATAGAGAACCGCAGTGACGCGTCGTAAAACCCGGAAGTAAGTTAGCATTTTTAGCACTTCCGGTTCCTTCGTCAAAAAGCAATGCATTTTCTCCATAGGGTTTTGGAAAATAGCTCGAAATAAGGTCTGTGGTTGACACACATTTAAGAGATAAGTCACGTTTTGTTCTATGACAGTAAATCATCAGCAGTGACCCCACTGGTGATTTTTGAATAGTTTACGTGTCTGAAAAACGATGGTTGTTACCGTGTGGCTGAATAGGACTACAGAAATTGTCGAGGCCGTTGTACGTCATTACGCCTAACACGTAAACACTCCAGCTAAGTTTGTTTTCCCCTGTGTTCTGCTTGAAAGCAAGTACCTGCCTATCTTTAGTATCTTTATATCTATATCTGACCATTAGAATATGTATTTTTTAAATTGTCATTTTTAACACCGTAGTTTTACAAATTATAGAATAATTAATTACCGGTGTTTTCCAATTTTACTTGGCAGTTCGTTTCGTTAGCTAATGTTAGCTAAAGCTAGCGCTACTAGTTAGCTACGCAATGGTTTGTTGCTTTGCTCCGGGTTGCAGCCACAGGTCTTCGCATGAAACGTGCTCGTTCTATCGTTTCCCGGCCAATGTGTTCCAAAGGAGAGTCTGGATTCGTGCCATGAGGTAAGCTGACGTTACATTTGTGTCCATGTCACGGTGAAATGTAAATGATGGGTAGTGACTGTATCGCCGTTTTAGAGATGGCGCTGCTGAAAAGACCGCAACATAAGTAAAGATAATGAATACATCCTATTAAAACCTGTGTGGCTTATATGATCAGTCTAATTAGTACAAGCAGCATAACGTTTCACCATGTAACTACAGATTGTATTCAGGGAAATCAGTTTGACATATTGAACTAATAACAAATCACCTCTGGCTGGCAGAGAACTCTCTGCTCCATAGCTTCTCTTGGACGTAACATCACATGTACATTTTACATTTATATTCAATTTAATATTCCATCCCTCACATACTTTTGTATATATAATAACTTATATTTTGTTTTTCTTGTTATGCTGCTGCAACACAAACATTTCCCAAATTGGGATCAATACAGTAATATCTTATCTTAATTAATTAAGAAATATAACTATTATAATTAGTGTAGCAGCTGACACCTATTTTCAATATGGATTAATCTACCATTTATTTCTTTAGTTCAATTTTCATCTATAAAAATGTCAAAATAGTGAAAATGTTCACGAGACAAAGTGCAAGGTTAGATGTTTTGTTTTAGCCTATGTACTGTATGTCTTAATGCTCTTATATGTGACGGTGTGACTTCCATGAAACTAATATTTTATATCTTCCCAACAGACGAGCTGACAGGAAACCTAACACTCTAACAACCACACCATTGCAAAGGCGAGTAAATGTAAATTAAAAACGATTCACAATTTTTTTAATTTCTTCTTCTTTCTTGCAGTGAGGTGAAGCTGACCTTGCACTTGGTGCCAGTAAGGATGTTCCTCACGCAGGCTGAATGTTACTCCCTCCTTATTGACACAGAAGCCCTTGATTTGCAATGCTTCACTAATTGTCATTTCCCTGGCTCCGTAGGGACACTTTACCTCCAGCACAGCGGGAGACCCTACCAGACCATCTGGAGATGCCCCCAACAATCCTGATTGGGAGAGCCACAAACCTGACTCATGGATTGCAGTGGTGAATGCCCTGACGCCCTCACGTTCATTCATAGTCCCCCACTGTACAGACACAACACCATCCAGGGCCTGTTGTTGCCCTAGCACCCTGGCACTAAGGGCAGCAGTCACACGCTTTGACCTCAGGACAGCTCCAACGTTGCTGCCAGTCAACCTTCCTTTCCTGAACAAATGCCAGTTTGGGTTGGTTTGCTGACCAGTGGTAGCCACCTGAATTGCCCTCTGTTGCTCCTCAGGCAATGCCATGCTTGCCACAATTGCCTCAGGTCCCTGATGCCCAACAGATTTGAGAATTTCAGGAACAGTAAGTGTTTCGAAGCTGGAGTGTTCCTCTTCTGGCTCGGGGGAGAGAAGCCAAGAAATTCCTGAGAACCTGCCCCCGAGTCTGTCCCTCAGCCAGTCACGATCTTCGGAGGTGGGCTCTCTTGTCAGCGGGTTGAATGAGTTATTGGTTGGAGGAAATAGCTCCTCCACTGAATGCGTACGTTTAGCTGCCTTTGGCTTCTTACACTGACGGGGGGTGTCACGTCAGTGCAGCTGAAAGTGTGGATGGCAAAGATGGCTAATGCAGCCGCATGACTGCATTTCCATTCTCCACGTGGGCATTCACATTTTGTGGAGAGAACTCCCTCTTCTCCTGTAGATACCTGTGGGGGTGGGATTGTTTTATTATTTAAAATATATTTACATTTGTAATGCCTTCCCAATCATCCCTTTAATTGTTTATAGCCTACTGTATATGTATTTCATGGATATTTCTGTGTTTTCTGGTGTGTAATATTTGTAATCTTGGGGCCTCTTCTCTTTAACATCTACATGCTACCACTGGCTCAGATAATGAAGAACAACAAAATAAGTTACCATAGCTATGCAGATGACACACAAATGTACGTAACCATTTCACCAGGAGACGATGCTCCAATTCAAACACTGAGTAAGTGCATTGAACAAATCAATGACTGGATGTGTCAGAACTTTCTCCAATTAAACAAAGATAAAACTGAGGTAATGGTTTTTGGAGCCAAGGCAGAACGTATAAAAGTTAGCGCTGAGCTTCAGTCTGCAATGTTCAAACCAACAGATAGACAGAGATCTAGGTGTAGTCATGGACTCTGACCTGAGTTTCAACAGCCACATTAAAACAGTTACTAAATCAGCCTACTATCACCTAAAGAACATATCTAGGATTAAAAGACTAATGTCACAACAGGATTTGGAAAAACTTGTCCATGCTTTTATCTTCAGTAGACTGGACTACTGCAATGGTGTCTTCACAGGTCTCACTAAAACATCTATTAGGAAGCTGCAGCTGATTCTGAACGCCGCTGCTCGAGTCCTCACTAACACTAAGAAAGTGGATCACATCACTCCTGTTCTGAAGTCTTTACACTGGCTTCCTGTGTGTCAAAGAATATATTTCAAAATACTGCTGCTGGTTTATAAAGCACTGAATGGTTTAGGCCCAAAATACATTTCTGACCTCCTGCTAAATGATGAACCATCCAGATCTCTCAGGTCTTCAGGGACTGGTCAGCTTTCTGTCCCCAGAGTCAGAACTAAACATGGAGAAGCAGCGTTCAGTTATTATGCTCCAAACATCTGGAACAAACTCCCAGAAACCTGCAGGTCCGCTGCAACTCTTACTACTTTTAAATCCAGGCTGAAGACTTTTCTTTTTGTCGCTGCTTTTAATTGAACTATTCATATCTTAGACTGCACTGTAACTTTTATCAATAACTTTTATCCATGTATTTTTTCTTTTAATTTGTTTTATTTTTATTTGTGTATTTATTTTTAATGACTAATTTTAAATGCCATTTTATTAATGTCTTTCATTTTTTGTAAAGCACTTTGAATTGCCTTGTGTTGAAAAGTGCTATATAAATAACTTGCCTAATAAAGATTTCATGTGACACATAAAATGGATTTGTTGATGGGAATTAATGTGAATAAATTAACTCTAGGTTAACGGTACTCTTGCTATCACGACTCACCGACACTATAAACCTTGTCCCTCATGCTAGCCCTGACAACACCGGTATGCACACCTTCATCTAGGCTGCACTGTTTTACGTGTCCTGACTTGTAGTGGTTCTCTCCTCTATCTACACTCTTCTCGTCTTCTTTGTAAAACGATATCAGACTGGTCATTGACACAGCCATGACTTCTAGTTAAATTCAGTGTGGCTAAAACGAAAAGCTTTGTTAAAATATGCAAGCACGTGAAAGTCAAATTCAGCTTTATTGTCAAAAATTCTACATGTGTTATACATCCAGAAATATCGTTTCCCACAGTGTGACATGTATACATAAAACAAAACAAAAAGGACCTAGATAAACGTGGTATACATTAAACAAAACAAAAAGGGCCTAGATAACCAGGGTATACAGTTTAAAATGTTAATAATATATTTAAAGTGTTCAAAGTGCAGTTTCAGTGCAAGTCAGTTGAAACGATCTTAAGTTGGCGTGACGTTGAAGTCGTGCGACCCTGCTGCTGTACTGGCTTGTAGTTCGTTTATAGCATAACGTTAGCATTTCGCTTTTGGCGACTAGATTTATGATTCAAAAATTATAAAAGTAGGGTAGACATGTGGAGATTATCCGGCTGAGCAAAATGTGATCCCTCTCTTAAATGTGTGTCAACCACAGACCTTATTTCGAGCTATTTTCCAAAATCCTATGGAGAATTTGCATTGTGTTTTTGACGAAGGAACCGGAAGAAGTTTACTTCCGGGTTTTAGGACGCGTCACTGCGGTTCTCTATAGAGTGGACGAGTCCTAAAACCCGGAAGTGAGTTAGCATTTTACCACTACCGGCTCCCTCGTTTCAGAGTCAATAGCCGCTTTCACACCAAGTACTTTGCCGTACTTAGTCCCCAGCACTTAGTTCCCCCAGAGCAGATCGCGTTCACACCGGAATAAGTCCCTGAGGGAAGATTACACAAATGAAGCCGCTGACGTCACTTCTTCTTCTTCTGCTTTGGGTTTACTGGCAGGCCGCAAACAACTTCACGGCGTATACTGCCACCCGAAGTCCCCGGCCGGAAGTCCCCGGAGTTGGGGACTGGCTTCAGTAGAAGCTGCTGGGACTAATGGGATTTTCTCTCTGAGGGCCTAAAATATTCTAAAAAATAATATTTGAAAACATTAAAAATATTTTTTGAAATATTTTGTTTTGCAATATTTCTTTTCTTATATCTTTCATTAGTTTTACAAATATAACTTGATTTAATTGTATTTCAAATAACATTTCCAAAGAAATAAATCCTTCGAATCTGCCTGTTCAGTTTCTGTTTGAATGGGAAGGGTTAAATGAAAGAAGCTCCTTGAGCCGTCTCTGCGAGTTATGTGAAGACAGGAGCTGATTGGTGGTCGTGCTGTAAATTCACAGTGGGCCCGCTATAGAGTGGCGAAGTCACGCCCATCTACTTCCGGTCCATGGGACCTTATTTCGGAAAAATTATGCATTGAAGTCAATGGAGAGAGAAAACTTATCTTTCGATCCCGTTTGAATTGTGCCATGAATTTCACATATGATGTTTGTCAATCTGAAAAAATAATTTCCATGTCAAAAAAAGTCACAGTTTGTTGTAAAACTGTTGAAATATAAGACTATGAAAAATACGCAACTAGAAAGACTACAAATCCCAGAGTCGCGTAAGTGATGTCATAACTGTTTTCCTCCAATAAGAGATAGCTAAGATCAGCGCCATATAGATATATTCTATCTATATGGTGCTGGCTAAGATAAGATAACTTTATCAAGATGCCTGTGTGCTTAGTACCAGGTTGTTATTATACCAGCAATGGGTCTTGCTCGTTGTTTTGCTTCCCGTCTGATGAAAGGACCAGGAGTGGCTGGATCAAGTTAGCTACCTAGCTAGTAGCTAGCATGTTAGTTAGCATTACAGCCGTGTCATTTTTATTAGCCTTAACATGAAGTAACATTAAGTAACCCAAAATGTTAAACGGTAAGAGTAGTAGTCATATTTCGTGAACCCTTTGAAGAGTAGGCTACTGTCACCGGTGTGATCATTCTATAATACACAATTTAAGCCCGGGGGAGAAATGCTAACGCTACATTAGCATCTGCGATCTTTTCTACTTCACGCTATCTGCACAAATGGTTGACATTAAACATTAAAAAGACAAAGCAGTTCAGAGCGAATCAAAGGAAGGAAGGCAGCTTTGCATGACATTCTTCTGGACGTGTTTCATTGTGGTGATAGTGAGGGTAGTTAATCCTTTTGTTGACAAGACAGTAGTGACGGTCATCTTGGTGACGTGTGTTGATCTGCTAGACCGGAGATGTAGTTCATTCAGCGTTTCACACAAACAAAAGTGTTACTTCACAGTTTTACGACACATTTTAATTTTTTTGACTTGCAAAATTATCTTGTAAATTGACAAACATCATATGTGTAATTCGTGGCACAATTCAAACGGGATCGAAAGATAATCTTTCTCTCTCCATTGACTTCAATACATAATTTTTCCGAAATAAGGTCCCATGGAGGTCCACCGGAAGGGGAGGGACTTCGCCTCTCTATCGTAACTCAACGAGAGAGTAATGTCAAATGGCAGTACAATTGACCAATCATATCTTCCCTCTAAATGGGTGGGCTTTTCTAGCGGACTTTATGACAAGTTCCGCCCGCTGTGAAGTTTGTACATGTGTATAGAGAGGCGAAGTCCCTCCCCTTCCGGGAGCCTCCATGGGACCCCGGAAGCGGAAAATTATACATTGAAGTCAATGGAGAGAGAACGGTTATCTTTTGATCCCGTTTGAATTGTGCCACGAATGACACATATGATGTTTGTCAATTTAAAAGAACATTTTGCAAGTCAAAAAAATAAAAATGTGTCGTAAAACTGTGAAGTTACACATTTTTTTGTGTGAAACCGCTGAGTGAACTACAGGTCTCTGGTCTCGCACAATACGCGTCACCATCACAAAGACGGCCGTCACGTTAGCAAATTTCACCTGTTTCTTTCAGAATGAGAATAAAAGTATAAAACGAGGTGACTACAAGTCTGGACACGTTGAGAGCTGTACATACACGAAAGGGGAGTTAGTCGGTTCTGTAAGAGCAGCGGGACCGGTTTCGGTGAGTAATATGAGTGCAATGTGTAACGTTAATGTCAGCTAGCTAACATTAGCTAACAAGGTACACTAACGTGTTTTGTTTCAGTAACTAGTTTTCTCCTTTAGAACTTCGTGGTCTGTGTGTATGCTGTGGATAACATTAGTGTGCACAAGAACAAGGTACACTCCCGTGTTTTGTTTTACTTGCTCTTCAGATTGAAGCGGCCAGTTTTATATCGACTATACTGTATGTGTGATCTCCTTTTACATCTCGTTGTGTCATTTGAGTTTATTTGCTGTGTGTAGATTCAAGGGTTTTGGTTATCTTGTCAATTTGTTTGGTTATCTAGGCACAGCTGTGTGTGACTCCCTCGGGTACACTGGTATGTGTTTTCCTAATGTAGAGAGCATTGATTAATTAATAAACTACACACTGAGTCTAGATCCTGACCAAATCCTTTTTTATTGTTGATCAAATGTTTTTCAAAAATGTATTCATACACATTTAGAAAAATACAATGTACAATCACAACCAGTACACCACAAATTACAAAAAATACAGAAAAAACAAACAATAACAACAATCAGACAAGAGGACAAAACTATGGAAAAATAACCCCTCCCACCCCCAGATCCGGACCATCCTTGTATTATTGCTCATTCAATCTATTATAGCATGCTAACAAACATGGTACTTACTTTATTTGTACAGATCTGCATGGGAGACGATGGCGCGATGCAGAGCGCTGTCTGTGATTGTGCACGGGGGATGTACAAATGCAGCCACGCTGCAGCATTGGCAATATGTGCCATGTGGCAGATCAGCTCCACAGATGTTGAGTGCCAGTGGAGGAAGCCTGGCACTTCCAAAGTAGTCCAGCCGGTGTCTCAACTTTACCAACAGCGAGAGGAGACATACAACCCACTGGCCAGAGACATCGCCAACTGTCAACTGGGGGGTTGTAAACGAGGCCGAAGGGGTGAAGGCTTTTGTGCAGGCCTATCAAGTGACAGTGTTCGAATCGAGTCTGGTCTCTTTGTGAGTGAGTCAGTGTTTTGGGAGCATCACCCGATGGACTTGTGCAGCCATCTGCCCTGCTGGAGGTGAAGTGTCCACACAGCCAGAGGAACATGACCATCGTGGAGGCAGTCCAGTTACCATCCTTCTGTCTCCGTGAGGAGGGTGGGTCTTATGTTCTCAAGGAGAATCACCCATACTGGCACCAGTCCAAGGGAAGCTGCACATCACAGACCGGAGTCTCTGCTACTTTGTTGTGTGGACCACGAAGGAGGCGATCATCATCCTCATCCCCAAAGAGCCTGCATGGCATGGAAATCTCCTCCTCCTGGAAAAATTCTACACCCAGCATATGCTCCCTGTGTTGGCCAGTAGAGAGGAGGACATTTAAATAAACATACTCTTAACACCCTGGGACTCTGCATTGTGTTCCGTATGTGTGATGGGGTGTTATGCAGAGGGGAGGAAAACAGGACACAGCAGATTGGGATTGTGGTGGAGACTGTTAGAAATTAAAATCAATGTTTTGAGAGCATAGTGCACCTTAAACATACAGTCAGTTTAAATGCTGTTTTATACTGAAAAACCAGAAGTTCTTGTGCACAACCAGTTGTTAAGCTTTTATTCTGAAAATCCTTCATCTCCGGTTAGCATGAGGCTAATATACCATTTACTATAGAGGTGAATTTAGCAGCGATATGATATGATGTTGCACAGCGAAACCTACTGATTTCAACACTACAACTATAGACGTCGAGATATTATTATTGTTGGATAAGGTACAGTTTATTTGAGTACGTTATTGTTTACAGTTGTGGGTAGCATGTGACAACATTCGGAACGACCGGAAACCAAACTGCTGTGAAGTATTGCCTGTATTTTTAGGAGTATTGATTACAGCGTTTAGAATGTGTTAAATGAAAAGTCATGAAAGAGTTAAGGCAGAGAAAAGGCGTGTTTAGATATATATTGAATGTACAATGTCTTTATCCTCTGATATGCGTAACAACGGACATTGAAATGTGGAGAGCTGGTCTGCAGGGAGGAGCCAGCAGAGGATATATAAACAGCACGACCTGAGGGGACGGCCTCTTTCACCGCTGACCAGAGCCAGAGACCACAGCTGTATTTCTGTTCGAACAATATCCTGCTTGTAACATTACCACGCTTTTCATTAATTAAAGTACCAATTTGAACCTTCTCAGAGACTCCATTTAGTCTCCTTTTTAAACTTCTGTCCTGGACGCTAGAATAATCACACACAGATAACAAGATGCTGAGCAGTTATTTAATTGTTGCATGTAATTATTATTATACTGCGTGCTTCTTAGTTATTCCATCTTTTGCTGTAACATGGATCTGTATATAACTCTATATTTACTTGTTATCTACCACACTTCCTTCTACATCATACACCATCATTATACATGATGGTGTATATAGGATATATATATATTTGTATACATTACATATCTGTAAATTGTATAATTTTATTTAAACGTCTTTTTGATCTCTGTCTATAAACACAAACTGAGTAAGATTGACAATAAAGTTGACTTTGAAAAATATATATATTCTTTATGGAAATAGTTGACTGTTGGAAAAATGAATCCAAATGAAACGTTGGACTGAACTACAACTTTAAATCTCTTTAAATCTCTACGGACTGTTTTTCAGTGGGATGGCAAGTTCCTATCTTTAAACATGTATTAGTTTTTTCTCAGAACAGATTTGATTTTCTGAAGTTAATTTAACTTTGCCGACCATGTAAGGTCATTATTAAAAAGGTACAATCAATTTGTTTAGGGTTGACTAAAATAATGAAAAACATTCATTTGGATAATTTACGGACAGAATAAGAAACTCAATGATGCTCTACTCACCTGTTCCTTTTTATAAAGTGAAACAGTTGAAACGATAGATTTTAGTAAACTTAAAAACAACCTTCTCCAAAAGCAATCAAGGAATATACCGAATACTTGTTTTAGAACTTTATTACATATTTTTATATAAATAGTTTGAATGATCCATAATTGACAGAAGCTTGTGTTTACACTGACCTGTCACTCATATATTAATGTCTTTGTAACTTCAGTAAACCACTACCTCACTCATTTCTTTCATTCATCACGGTTCAGTAAACTAAGTGACACATGAACCAGTTTAATAATTATAATAACGTAGGATTGCAACTCTTTGAAACTGTAGGTGGCTCTTAAAAGAGCCGTTGTGTTTGGGTGTGCTGGTCTCAGGTCAGTCTAAGCCCTCTCTCGCGGATGCGGCGGGCCAGCTGGATGTCCTTGGGCATGATGGTGATCCTCTTTGCTTGGTTCATCTTACTGGGGGGCAGCTACATGGATGTCGGTGCAGTCCACAGTCATTGTGCAGTTGAAGGCAGAATGAATTTATTATTGACTCCGAATGAAGCACAACTTCATGTCATACAATACATTGACTTTATTTGTAATTGTGTAAAAACATATGAGCATTGATTAGCAAGCAGGACCAGCAGGAACAGAGCACGGTGATGGATGGAGCTGAGAAGAATAAAGAAAACAGATCAACTTTATTATCAGATATTAAAAATTCAATTTCAAAACAAGTTGCCGCTCCTACAGTTTTCTAGTGTGTAAAGATGATTTCACTTGACCTATACAAAATATCACACTCAATACATGTGTGTCTCTGGGGGGTGCATTGTGCCTTTGATGTATATAAATAATATACCATAACCAAATACTATTACGTACAGTGGAAATCAGGTTGCCAGAGCAGGTCAGTCCAGTGTGCATGTTCCTCAGGGTCTCAGCAGTTACAGGTGAGGGAAAGGAAATAAAAGAGAAAAAGCTCAGTAACAACACTTTGAATAATTATCTCTTTTAATAATTTTCTATCAGTAATCACTCAACTACTGTCTTTCCAACAAACAGATTAACTCACTATCATCACAATGAAACAAGTCCAGAAGAATTTCATGCAAAGCTGCCTGCCTGCCTTCGACTCTCCCTGAACTGCCTGATCTTTTAATGTTCAATGTTAACCATTTGTGCAGATAGCATTAAGTAGAAAAGATCGCCGATGCTAATGTGCCGTTAGCCTACCTCCCGCCCCCTTAGCACCTGGTGGAGGGGGCGATAGGCTACTCTTCAAATGTTTCACAAAATACTTACCATCATGACTACTCTTACTGTTTAACATTTGGGTTTACTTCATGTTAAGGCTAATACAAATGACAAGGCTAAGTAATGTGATGCTAACTAACGTGCTCGCTACTAGCTATGTAGCTAACTTGACTATGTTCCATGCAAAACGTCGGGTTACGTAGTGTAACCCTTGTAATATTAGCACAGGCGGAGCTCTCTACTGGACTCTATGGGTACTCTCTTACCCCGCAAGCATTCTCCCACTGAGACTTCTATAGACGTAGCCGGCCCTGGGCGGGCCTACCTGAATGCGCGCGCATCACACCGTATAAAAGGAGGCCTCGCCTCCTGACTATCATCCTACACCTCTCTTCAGCGAGCGGAATAGGACAGACAGTGCCCCGAGTAGAGGGCTCCGCCTGTGACAAGGGTTACACTACGTAACCCAACGTTATATCTCTCACAGGCACCGCCCTCTACTGGACTCTATGGGTACAGTGGGTGGAGCCGCGATGTATACGCGCACTGTCGTCCAACAATATTCCACCCTACTGCCCCTGACCGGCTATTATGGTCAGCAGCTGCTGCCCCACCTTCTCCTTTAACCCGGTTGTAACCGAGGAGAAATCTGGGCTGTGGCTGACAGAGCACACCCTGCTGCGCTTACCTCGCAAAAAGTGTGCTCAAAAAACAATGCCGGGGGACCCCCCCACCCTGGATGGGGAGAGCCCCCTCGGCCCCGAAAGGGCTAACTACACGCCTGCCTCCCTGAATCCCTAAGGATAACAGGGAGAGCGCCAGAGCCCCTGCCCCACACTCAAACACTGACCCCGTGTCGAGTGTGTGGACTAAAGTGTGGAGGGCTCCCCCCCTCCTGCTCTCGGCAACCCACAACCCCCCTCCCCCCTACCAGTCCTGTGTTGCCCCCGCAAGTACAGACGAGGAGAAAGAGCCCGACATGTCCAAGAGATAAAACCTTATGAAGGGGCCTGGCGTCGACCAAGACGCCGCTGTGCATATATCCTCCACACTCACACCGTTGAATAAGGCTGTTGACGCAGCCACAGCCCGTGTGGAGTGTGCACGAACCCCCGTGGGGCAGGCTCTCCCTGCCTGTCCGTAGGCATGTGCAACGCACTCGCAGAGCCAGCCTGCCAGGCGTTTCTTGGACAGAGCTTTCCCGATCACCCCGCCCCCGAAGCACACGAACAGCTGTTCGGTGCGTCTAAGGGCAGCCGTGCGCTCTACATAACATGCTAGCGCACGCACCGGGCAGAGGAGGTGCAGTTTAGCTTCCCTGGTCCCACCATGGGGGGGAAGACTAAAACCCCCTAACTGAATAGCCCTTGACCTGAACGCACTCCTTAGGCTCTTGGGCACAAAGGAGGGGTTCGGTCTGAGTGTCGCGCCGCTCCGGTCACCCCGAATCTGTAAACAGCTCGGGTGCACCGACAGAGCAGTTAACTCAGACACTCTTTTGGCTGACGTTAAGGCAAGAAGCAAAGCTGTTTTCCACGACAATGCTTTCAGAGAGGAGAGCTCCAGAGGCTCAAACGGCCCCGAGGCCAGAGCCTCGAGCACTAGGGGCAGGTCCCACTGTGGGGTGGAGGCGTGCACTACTGGGCGCAGCCTCCTGACCCCCTGTAAAAACCGCGACATCAGTGGTTGACTAAAGGCTGACCTGCCGCCAAATCCCTCATGGCAGGCAGAGATGGCTGCTGCATACACCTTCACTGTTGAATGAGCCAGCCCTCTGTCCACCAGTAACTATAAGAAGGATAAAATAGAGCCTAACTCACAAGATAGGGGCTCTATTCTCCGCTCCTCACACCATCGCTGGAATCCTAGCCACCTCGGCCTGTAACAGGCTGTGGTGGATCCAGCTCTAGCTGCCTGGATAGACTGAATAACGCTGTCAGACAATCCACCCTGTCTCAGCCTGTCCCTCTCAGGAGCCAAGCCTGGAGAGGACGGCCCAGAGTGGGTAACGCCCCGATTGCACCTGCCTCTTGAGACATCGCCCCCCAGAACTGGGGAACCGCCCAGGGCTGGCCCACCTTCATCTGTGTCATCTCTGAGTACCACGGCGCCCCAACACGGTCCGGAGCCACTAGGATGACTGACAGACGTTCTCCCCTCACTCTCCTCAGGAGGGGGAGAATGAGACGCAGCGGTGGAAAGGCGTATAGCAGCTTCCTTGGCCATGGCTCGTGTGCAAACGCGTGCACCCCCAAGGGCGGGTCGTCGCTCCGAGCCACGGAGAACCACAGGGCACAGTGGCTGTTTCGCCGGCTGTGGTCAACAAGGCGGCGGATCGAACTCCACCCTGCTTGTTGATATAAGCCACTGTGGTGCTGTTGTCGCTCCTGACCATTACATGTTCCCCCTGAATTAGGGGCCTGAAATGCTGGAGGACTAACACTACCGCCCGTAGCTCTAGGAGGTTGCTGTGTCGAGACTCTGTTAAAGCCCAGCGCCCACCTATAGCCCTCTTCAGGCAGGTCCCTCCCCATCCTGTTCCGGATGCATCCGTGAACACTGTGATGTAGGAGGTCACCCGTCCCAGTGGAGACCCCCTCCGGAGGTGATCCGGGGACCCCCAAAACCGGAGGTTGCCCCTCACTGAGGGGGGTATGGTCACCAGCCGCCGCTTGAGCCTCTTGGGATCCAAGCGCAGGCTGGAGAACCACCTCTGCAGGCGGCGCATATGCAGTAACCCTAACGGGACCATCATGTGAGCAGCCGCCATGAGACCCAGCGTCTGCATGACAGTAAAAGCTGTCACTGTTGCCCCCTGTCGCAGTCTGCGTACCCCCTGAAGAAGGGACGCACGTCTGCTCTCTGACAGGGTGGCGCGCAACGTGCCTGCATCGAGCACCACACCCAAATACAGCGCCCGTTGGTGAGGTATGGGGGTGCTCTCTTTCCAATTGATCGCGAAGCCTAATCTGGTTAGGTGTGTGATCAATTGTGCTGTGCAAAACATTGCCTGTTCCCGTGACCCAGCCATGACTATGAGGTCGTCTATGTAAAAGAAAACTCTCATGCCATGTGCGCGCAGCGGTTGAAGCGCTGTGGCCACGCATTTGCTGAATGTGCGTGGGGATAGGGAATAGTCGAACGGCAGCCTGTTGTACTCGTAGGCTATTCCCTGGAAGGCAACACGCAGATACTTTCTGTGCTTTGGAGCAATTTCTACATGAAAGTACGCGTCTTTCAGGTCGATGGTGGTGAACCAATCGCCTGGCTGCACCAGCCCCAGTAACTGTTTCATAGTTAGCATGCAGAATTTCCTGCGGGAAATGTGGCGATTCAGGCCGCGGAGATCTAGAATAGGTCTGAATTTCCCTGTCTTCTTGGGAACCAGGAAGTATATGGAATAAAGACCCTCTTCCCTGCGCTGAGGGTGCACAACAGACACAGCCTGTTTCTGCACCAGAGCCTGAATCTCTCAGGGCTCCCTCCTGGGTGAACACGAAAAGCTCATCCGAGCGTTGGTGGAGAGTAACCGGTCCATGGCTCATCATGTCTCCGAGTTGGCGTGCCAGATCTCCGCTCTCACTACCTCGACGGTAGCATTTCAGGCTACTCCCAGTCCAGCCCCTTTGCCCCCTCCTCGCCAGGATTTTCCTATCACCGATCCTGAGCCATTTCACGGAGATGTGGAGAAATGCAGAGGTTTTTTGTTCCAATGTAACAAGGTTTTTCGCCAGCGTCCTGTTGCATTTGCTGCTGAAGCAACGAGGATTCATTTTGTTTTGGGGTTGCTCCGCGGGAGAGCTTTAACCTGGGCAGAGGCTTTAAACTCTTCGGTGGATTTTGACACTCTACGTTTTGAGGGCTTCTCTGATCGGTTCTCAGCTGTTTTTGATCATCCCAAATCTTCTGGCTCCGCCGAGAATAAGCTGCTTAGCCTGCAACAAGGAAGCCGGACAGTGGCTGATTACTCCATCGAGTTTCACACACTCGCTGCAGAGGCTCGATGGGACGATGCGGCTCTCAAGGCGGTGTTTTTAAGAGGATTAAGGGACCAGCTTCGGGACGAATTGGCAGCACGAGACGTTCCAGCGGATCTCTCAGAGCTGATCTCCTTAGTGTCTCGTTTGGACGGTCGTCTGCGGGAGCGCCGAACTGAGCGGACACGGAGGGATTCACCAGCCTCACTCAGTAAGCCCAGTTTTTCCTCCTACTCTGCTCACTCTGTGTCTAGACCGCCCTCTTTTCCCCCATCGTCCAGCGTGCGCACCTCTTCTCAGGAGGAGCCCATGCAACTGGGTCGTGCTAGACTTTCTCTGGAGGAGCGTCAGCGCCGGATAGGTGCAGGCCAATGCCTGTATGGTGGAAAGACTGGGCATAGCATTCCCAACTGCCCAGTACGTCCAAACTGGGAGGCTCGTCAGTAAGATTGGGGGTCCTGACGAGTCCACAGCAATCATCTCTAATCCCATCCTTGACTCGTTTTCTTATTCCCGCCAAGCTCTGTGTTAGTTCTATGACATTGCCTCTCCAGGCTCTCATTGATTCTGGTGCGGAGGATAGCTATTTGGACCAGGAGCTAGCTGAACAGCTGGGACTCTGCTTGGAGCCGCGAGAGGAACCGTTAACTGCCTATGCTCTAAATGGACAAATCATTTCCTCAGTCACAGCACAGTCACCCCTTGTGACTTTAATCACCTCCGGAAACCACCGTGAACTTATCCAGTTTAAGGTAATATCCTCTCCTTCTACTCCTCTGGTTTTGGGTTACCCGTGGCTACGTACTCACAACCCACACATTGATTGGGCTAAGGGAAGGATTATTGAATGGGATCAGCACTGTCTCGCTAACTGCCTGTGTTCTGCCCTACCTTCAACTTCTGTTTCCCCAAAGATTTCCTCCCCCCGCCGAGACGCTACCTCCCTCCGCCAGTCAGCTTCGGGCAGACGGCGCACCCCACCCGGCCGCTCTCTGCTGCTGATGAGCCTGCCGAGGTCGGGCAGCCCTTCCCCGTGGCTGCCGATATGCCGGTACCACGTGATGGGCCGTAGAGGTGGAGGGCGCCGCAGCTACGGGACCCCCGTGCCGGCGCCTCTCCCTCCGCTTCACTGTCGCACTGCGCTCCCTCGCCTGCATGGAAACGCGTGGAGGAGCGCGTAGCAGGGCCGGAGGCGGGGCCAGCGGTAGCATCCTGCTAAGCTGGACCCTTTCCTCCTCCAGCCGGCTGAAGCGCTGAGTGACCGAGGAGATTGACCCAAAGAGCCCCTCCGTGGACACGGGGGCTCCGAGGAGATCTTCTCGGTCTTTTCTAGATAGGGCAGTGAGTCCCAACCACACGTGACGAGACGCCACTGTGGCCAAGGAAATCACCCGCCCTGCTGCAGCGGCCACGCCATGAATCAGATTATTCATCTGACCTATAGCGCGGTCCGGATAATCGCTCCCATCTTGTGACAGGAGGGTGGGGGCGGCTGCCTGAGGGGTGATCAGGGAGACGCCCAACATGCCAAGATTATTGGCTGCAGCCGCCATCTGCGTACCGAGCTTGAACATCTTGTCCAGATATTCCAGAGTGTCTCGGTCCCGGGGCAGCGGGGGCAGGGGTCGCTTACCCTCCGCCCAACCAGCCACCCGCGGAAGCAGATGGGCTGCCAGGCTCTCATCAAGGGGGGGCACCCCCGCACACGCTGTGTCCGAGCGGCCCTCCACCTTGATGATGCCTGCCATAGCGGCTACTGGGGCCTTCGTCTTAAATGGCTGCTGCCATGTCGCCTCCACACACCGCCATATATCAGGCAGTTGGGGCGAAACGAAGGTTGGTTGCGCTGGATGCACCGGGCCGTAAAACCCTGTCTCAGGCGGCTTATACATGTAGGCCTCGGTGGCAGCGGTGGTGGGAGCGGTAGGCCTACGCGGGAAATCCAAACGTGCAGACCTGAGAGTCGGACCTCCCGACACCGAGGCGTCCTCGTCCTCCTCCTCCGGAATCGGGGTTGTCTGGCCCCACGGAAGGGAGAATCGGAACGTAACTTCCTCCTCTCCTGACTCGCCCATCTCGACGACGTCGAGATCCGAATCCTCCACCTCCTCCTGCGGAGTCTCTGCTGACAGGAAATGCTGCCCACGATGCTCACGCGTGAGCCGAGGAAGCATCTGGCAGGCTGAGCATGCCGGCGTCGGGCCCATACCGCTCACAGCGTGGTTAGGCCCCATACACAAAAAACAGGAGGGGTGTGGATCCGCTCCCGCGATCAGGTTTGGACATTTCGGGCAGGTCCTGTGGTCAAGAACTGACTCCATTATCTCTAAATGTTCCGTCTTTCTAAGCTCCGTGAAAAACACTTCCGCTTGCTGAAGAGAAAAGGATGATAGTCAGGAGGTGAGGCCTCCTTTTATACGGTGTGATGCGCGCGCATTCAGGTAGGCCCGCCCAGGGCCGGCTACGTCTATAGAAGTCTCAGTGGGAGAATGCTTGCGGGGTAAGAGAGTACCCCTAGAGTCCAGTAGAGGGCGGAGCCTGTGAGAGATATAACATGTGTATTACCTGATATATTTGGTCCAACGACTCCTGGTCCTTTCATCAGACGGGAAGCGATAGAACGAGCAAGTGGTATGATCACTTTTGTGATTCCAACCTGGTACAAAGCACACAGGCATCTTGTAAAAGTGAATTTATTGGAGCAATCTCTGGAGGGAATTACATTACATTACATTACATTACATTGCATTTAGCTGACGCTTTTATCCAAAGCGACTTACAATAAGTACATTCGACCAGGAAGACACAACCTTGAAGAAAACAGAATCATATAAGTACATCAGGTTTCATAGAGCCAAGTATTTCAAGTGCTACTCAACTGGCTATAGATAAGCCAGTCCTTTATTAGTATATAAGTGCTCTGTTAGCAGTTCTTTGTTAGTCATTCTATCGCTCGAGGTGGAGTCGAAAGAGATGAGTTTTCAGTCTGCGCCGGAAGGTGTGTAAGCTTTCTGCGGTCCTGATTTCAATGGGGAGCTCATTCCACCATTTTGGAGCCAGGATAGCAAATCCACGTGTTTTTGCTGATGGGAACTTGGGTCCCCCTCGCAGCGAGGGTGCAGCGAGTCGTTTGGTTGATGCAGAGCGAAGTGCACGTGCTGGGGTGTACGGTTTAACCATGTCCTGGATGTAGGAAGGGCCAGATCCATTCGCAGCATGGTACGCAAGTACCAGTGTCTTGAAGTGGATTCTAGCAGTTACCGGAAGCCAGTGGAGGGAGCGGAGGAGCGGCGTGGTGTGGGAGAATTTAGGAAGGTTGAAGACCAGACGAGCCGCTGCATTCTGGATGAGCTGCAGAGGTCGGATGGCACATGCAGGTAGACCAGCCAGGAGGGAGTTGCAGTAGTCTAGGCGTGAGGTGACGAGAGCCTGGACCAGAACCTGCGTCGCTTTCTGGGTCAGCTCGGGACGTATCTTCCTGATGTTGTAGAGCGTGTATCTGCAGCAGCGGGTTGTAGCAGCGATATTTGCAGTGAAGGACAGGTTGTTATCCAGGATCACACCCAGATTCCTTGCAGTCTGGGTCGGGGAAACAACAGAGGGGCCGATGTTGATAGTCAGGTCAAGAGAGGGACAATCTTTTCCCGGAAGGAAAAGCACTTCAGTTTTGTCAAGGTTGAGCTTGAGGTGATGAGCGGACATCCACTGAGAGATGTCAGCTAGACAAGCAGAGTTGCGTGCGGCGACCTGGGTCTCTGAGCGGGGAAAGGACAAAATTAGTTGGGTGTCGTCAGCGTAGCAGTGGTATGAAAAACCATGCGGGCTAATGACAGATCCGAGCGTGTTTGTGTACAGGGAGAAGAGGAGGGGACCAAGAACAGAGCCCTGAGGGACCCCTGTAGTTAATTGACAAGGGTCGGACTCGGACCCTCTCCAAGTTACCCTGTAGGTGCGGTCTTTGAGGTATGAGGTGAGGAGGGAAAGTGCAGAGCCTGAAACTCCAAGTTCTTGGAGAGTGTGAAGGAGGATCTGATGGTTCACCGTGTCGAATGCAGCAGACAGGTCCAACAGGATGATGACAGAGGAGAGGGATGCTGCTTTAGCAGTGTGCAGTTCCTCAGTGACAGCAATGAGGGCAGTTTCTGTGGAGTGACCTGCCTTGAAACCAGACTGGTGCGGATCCAGAAGGTTGTTCTGATGGAGATAGCAGGAGAGTTGTTTAAAGACAGCGCGTTCAAGTGTTTTAGACAGGAACGGGAGGAGAGAGACAGGCCTGTAGTTTATAACATCAGACGGGTCGAGAGTGGGTTTCTTTAGGAGAGGGTTTACTCTTGCCTCCTTGAGACTGTTTGGAAAGTGACCAGAAGTTAGAGAAGTGTTGATTAAATGGGTGAGAAACGGTAGAATATCAGGAGCGATAGTCTGAAGGAGGTTTGAAGGGATAGGGTCCAGAGGACAGGTGGTAGGGCGGGCAGAGGTAATGAGGGTAAGAACCTCACTTGGAGAGAGAGGGGAAAAGAAGGTTAGTGTGTGGGTGAAAGGAGGGTCTGGTGATCCAGCGGTGAGTAGAGGTGAGTCAGAAAAAGAAGAGCGAATATCGTCAACCTTTTTTTCAAAGTGATTAACAAAGTCGCTTGACAGAAGGGAGGAGGGGGAAGGGGCCTTGGGAGGATCCAAGAGGGTGGAGAAGATGGAAAATAGTTTTTTAGGATTGGAATAAGAAGATTGGATATTATCTTGAAAGAAAGTGCTTTTTGCCTGAGAGATGGAAGCAGAGAAAGAGGAGAGGAGAGCCTGATAGATTAGGAGGTAGTCGCGGTGTTTGGATTTCCACCATTTCCGCTCAGCTGCCCTAAGGACGGTTCTATTAGCACGCAGTGCGTCGTTTAGCCAGGGAGCAGGAGGGGACTGACGAGCCTGCCGAGATGTGAGAGGACAGAGAGAGTCCAGAGAGGAGGAGAGAGTAGAGAGGAGAGTTTCTGCAGCAGAGTTTGGAGGCAGGAGTTGGAACGAGTCAGAGGAAGGGAGGGCTGAGAGCACCGATGAGGCAAAGGTAGAGGGGGAGAGGGAAAGGTAGAGGGGGAGAGGGAACGGAGGTTACGGCGGACAAGTGCAGGATGAGAAGAGATTAGTTTGTTATGTTTGGAAAGGGAATGAAATGAAGAAGTGATCGGAGGTGTGGAGCGGGTTTACAGAGAGGTTAGAAGTAGTGCAGTTCCTTGAGAATATGAGATCAAGGACACTGCCAGCTTTATGAGTTGGTGGGGACGGAGACAGTGAGAAAGCAAAGGTGGATAACAGAGATGTTAGTTCGTCTATCTTCCCCGTCTGGAGGTTGAAGTCTCCGAGAAGTACAGCGGGAGGGCCAGTTTCAGGGATGTGTGTGAGGAGATGATCTAACTCCTCCAAGAAGTCCCCCAAGGCGCCTGGTGGACGGGAGAGAACAACAATGGTTAGTTGTATAGGATGGGTTACTGTGACGGCATGGAATTCAAAGGTGGAAGGAGCGAAGTTAGGTAGCTTGAAGAGGGAAAAGCTCCATTTGGGAGAGAGCAGGAGACCAGTGCCCCCTCCTCTGCCAGTGGGTCTGGGTGTATGGGAGAAGGAATATGCTGTGGAGAGAGCAGGAGACCAGTGCCCCCTCCTCTGCCAGTGGGTCTGGGTGTATGGGAGAAGGAATATGCTGTGGAGAGAGCTGCTGGGGTGGATGTGTTGGATGGAGTAATCCAGGTCTCAGTGAGAGCAAGGAAATCCAGGGTCTGCAGGGAGGCGGAGCCAGAGATGAAGTCAGCCTTAGGAACAGCTGACTGGCAGTTCCACAGGCCGCCTGAAACTAGATGTTGGATCTCAGTGGAGCACGTGGGATAGACGAGAGCGGGCCGGTTATAGCGATTAGGAGATACACGGGGCCAGTGATAATTGCGAGAAGACACATGAACAGGAATGGAGAAAACACACATGATTATAGCATGAGGGGCTAGAAAGCTAAGGAAAAGAAGAATAAGACACCAGCGATACTTAGCTCAATCAGAGTAGGATTTGGAATAAATCAGTTATGAGATCTTCTTCTTCTTCTTTGCTTTAATTGCGAGTCGCAACCAGTCTTGGAGCATTATCGCCTATGACATCACTTACGCGACCCAGAATGGGATTTGGGATTTGTAGTCTTTCTAGTTGCGTATTTTTCATAGTCTTATATCTCAACAGTTTTACGACAAACTGTGACTTTTTTTACATGGAAATGATTGTTTAAGATTGACAAACATCATATGTGTCATTCGTGGCACAATTCAAACGGGATCAAAAGATACGTTTTCTCTCTCCATTGAATTCAATGTATAATTTTTCGCTTCCGGGGTCCCATGGACCGGAAGTAGATGGGCGTGACTTCGCCTCTCTATAAAGAGGTGCAGTGACACGTCCTAAAACACGGAAGTAAGCTGCGCTCGGATTCCCTCGACACAAAAGCAATGGGACTTCCCCTTAGGATTTTGGAAAATAGCTCGAAATAAGGTCTGTGCAGGGGCGGTTCTAGACCAATTTGAGTGGGGGGGCCACTGGGGGGTCAGTTATTTTCTGAGGGGGCACAATAAATGCAGGAACTAGACAGTACGAAGTAATTGCGCATAAGAAAACAATGCAATACAGTTATTGGTATTTGTTTCAGTACACTTATTTATTTCAGACAGATCTTATACTGTTAGCTTCAGCATTACATTTATACATTTTTAAATCCACAGAAAAGGATTTAATGCAAAAGTTTACAAATCTTAAATGTTGACTTTAAATGAAATAAAATACATGGATATAGATAGAAAACATAGATTTCAGATGTATTATTTCCCATAAGCACAGACAAGTAGGCTATTTAACAAACATGAAGACTGAACACACCTGTTCTGCACGCGCACTAATTAGTTTCGTCTATTCCGTCACATTTCCAATAAACATAAAACAGTGATATCTGGAAAACACACAGATAGTTTCCTTCCCAAAACGTCCCATTACAGCCACATAATCCTGCGGTTTTTGTGATTTTTGGCAAACCGATCAACAAATAAGTCAAGATTCAAAGCCTTTGACCTCCTTGACTCAATACTAAGCACACCCAGATTGCTCAGTCTCTCATCAGTGATGGTGGATCTGAGAAAATGTTTGACCAGCTTCAATGTAGAAAAACTACGCTCACAGGAAGCATAACTGACTGGGATTGCGACTGCTATTTTGCAGAGTCTGAAGAGCTCAAAAAACACTTCTTTATAAGGCTCAATGAACCGAACAAGCTCCACTGTACCATCAGGTCTCTGCATCCCAGTCTTTATTTTCCTATCTAACATTCTGCTGAACTGATGTAGCTCATGCCTCAAGTCCTCAATATGTGCATCATACAACTGAGCAAATGAAAACAGAGTTGTCTCCTTCAGAAAGGCATCACTGTTGGGGTTAAGAGCTTGGATGCTATTCATCATGTCACAGTTTGTGTTTGAAAACCGTCTATTAAGCTCATTGAGCATCTGATCAATGACAGGGGAGAAAAAGGCTGTACGAAACCCGTGTTTATCTTGTTCTGTCTCTCTCTGTCCAACAGTAGTCAGTACGAAGCTTTCAGCAGGTTTAGAGCTCAGTCGTTTTTGTCGTTTTGCTGCTGGCTGTATTGCAGTATCACATTGCTCAGAAATGTTCAACACTTTATCCCACAAGTTATCAAACAATGACTCCTGTCTGAAGTCATTCAATGTCTGAACTAAAGATTCAACTAAATCCACAGCCTTTGAAAGGTCAAGGGATGAAGACTGTAACATGTCAGAGAGAAATGTTGTTTCTGCAAACACTTTACGGAGTGTTACAAGATGCACGATGAATTCTAGATCCAACTGTGCCAGCAGACCACGTGCCTCAATAGATCTCTCACCATTGCGTTCTTGGGCTATGTCTTGCAGTACTCGCTTGAGGGCCGGTAATCTATCCATTATGTTACGGAGAGATATAAATCTGCATGCCCATCTCGTGTCACTCAATCGCTGGAGTCTCTTGGGGCACCTTCGTACATCTCTCTTTGGATATCTAGCCATTTGGGGCGGACATACGACCCAGATGTGAAGACGTATAGCTGTTCTAGTGAGGAGAAGAACTGCTCTGCTTCTGGGACAGCTTTGACTGTATCTACTAAAACTAGATTTAGACAGTGAGCATTGCAATGAACATAAAAAGCATATTTAGCTTGCTCTCTGATTCTAGCCTGGACCCCTGAGTGCTTACCGCTCATGACAGCAGCACCATCATATGCTTGGCCTCGTTTTTATATTCCAGACCGTTACTTTCCAATATGTGAATTATTTTTTCAGTAAGCCCTGCTGCATCTCCTCTCTGCAGACTCAACATGGAGAACACTCTCCTGGGTAGCACCATTGAAGTAGTACCTGACTACAAGAGAAATCTGTTCTTTTTTTTAACATCTTTTGTTTCATCTGCCATGATGCTAAAGACTTCACTGTGTTTCACTTCCTCTGTTATTTCAGATCGAACCATGTCTGCAAGACAACCCAGAACTTCATTCTGAATGGTTTTGCGTGTGTACTTTGCATTATGAATGGAAGTCAACCTTTTTTTAACAGCTTTGTCATGGTTAGCAATTGTCTCTAGAATGGTCATGAAGTTCTCTTTATTATCTGAGCCTGCAGACTCATTGTGTCCTCTTAGAGCAATGTTTTGTGTCGCAGTAAGTAGCAGCACTTCGGCTATGGTTTTTATATATTCCCGATTTTCTTGAACCAGTTTCTTATGTTCTTTGTTAAGTACATTTGCCAATGTTGCATTGGATGTCACAGCTCTCTGGTAGTCTTTCCATGCAATCATTGCGTGTGTGTGCCGCTCAGATTTTGGCATGGATTGCAAATCCCCCCCCTTCGTATGTTGCCTTCTTCCAGTTTTTGAAACCTGAAGGTGAATCAAATACAGTGTCTGTGCTATTCGGAGGGCTAAAATGTCTGCAGGCGTAACAATGAGCAGAGTCTGACATTTTGGAGTACTCAAGCCAGGGGTGAATCTTGTACCAGTCAGCCTTGAAACTCCTTCTCCGGTCGCCCATCCAGGTCCTTGGAAACAATTTAGGGTGTGGTTGCATTGGTGGCTCCTCTTTGCACTTGCTGATATCTGTGGAGAAAGATAACGCAAGTAAATATGTTTATTATTATTATTATGATTGAAACAGATCATTATAAATGCACATTTACCAGAGTAATGAACAACCACAAATTAGATATCTATATTAATAGATTTATGACACGAAGCTGCTTTCTCCCTGTTATATTTGGTTAAGCCAGACAACAGGCTTTGGGATAAGATAAGGGCTTGCCCGGACGCAAACAATCTCGGCTGCCAACAATAAATATAATAATATTAATAAATAAATATAAATAAGCTATGAAGAAACAGAAAAATAATTGTAATAATGTGCATATATATTTATATATGTATCTATTTATTACACTTTTTTTTGTTTTATAATAAAAAAGAGGGAAAAAATAAGTATATCTATATTATGAAGTAAATTATGTATAAATACAACTCCATATGAATACATAAAATGTAACTGACACTGTAATCCCCCTGCCCGCCACCCTTCATGTTATTGTCCTGTCCTATTTGTGATGTAGATTCAACTTATTGTCATTACACAGTACAGGTACCATGTAACGAAACGGTTTCTCTGCATTTGACCCATCCTAGTGTTAGGAGCAGTGGGCTGCCATTATGTACGGCGCACGGGGAGCAGTGTAGGGAACGGTGTCTTGCTCAGGGACACCTCGGTAGCACTTGGTCTTTCCGGGACTTGAACAGGTGACCTTCCAGTTGCCAAGCCAAGTCCCTATGGACTTCGCCACCACCGCCCCCATGTGTGTGAGCCATGTCCTCCGTATGTTTTTGTCTTTGAAAATGTTTAATAAAATATAAATTTAAAAAAAATGAATTAGTATCACACACACTCATTTGATCTGTAACTAAGATTAAAGCAGGCACATTTGTTTTTCAAAATCACAAACCTATCCTCTATCTCACTCTCGATTTCATCCTCAGCCTCACTCTGTGACTCCCCATCTTTCTCTGCCTGCTCTGAACCTTCAATTTCCAGATCAGTCTCTCCTGAAAAGTCCTCCGGCTCTGTCTCTGTGGCAATCTGCACTTCCTGCTGTGTGTTACTGTCTGCCTCATCATTTTTTTTTTGGTGGGCGAAAAAGGACATAATGTCCTTTTTTCGCTTCATTTTGAAACGATAGAGCAAACACAAAGGAGGAGGTACTTATTATTGGGTAAAACCGTTGGATGGAGATTCCACCCAGAGCGTGTTCTGGTGCGGTTCGCTGACAGCCGGCACCCCCCTTTATTATTTATTTATTTTAAACGGCATCATTTAAGGCGCTGACATGTCATGTCATGTGACAGATGATGAAAGCAAACTGGTTGCTGTCGCTGATTACTTTGCACACTACGTTAACTAACGTTAACAACAACACTTACTGACCTAAAGTCTTACCTTGTAACAATTACACGGATATAATAGTTTAACTCACCTTCAATTATCATGGTGGTGGTCTCTGGAAACGTAGGTTTCAATCAGTCTTTCACTCTTTCTTGGATGCACAACAGCCTCTGATGATCCGAGATGAAAAGTGTTTATTTTTCGCGCGCTTTATTTTTCGCGCGCTTTATTTTCGCGCTTATTTTAGCGCTCTAATGGGTCCTGAGTGCACCGCTCTAATGGGTCCGACTAGAATAACGAATAACGTTAGTTCCGCCTATTCCGCAATTCAATAAATCGTGTAATAAATCATAATTTTTTTTCTTTTTACTTTGCATTGTTAGGGGGCCACAGGGGGTCAGAGGTCAGTGTTAGGGGGCACTGCCCCCCCCCCCCCCCCCCCCTAGAACCGCCCCTGGGTCTGTGGAAACCGAACCTGTTAGATAAATGCACGTTTTGTTCAGCCGGATAATATCCACATTACTTCCAAAATGTAATACAGTACATATTACTTATTACTGTCTTTTTTAAGTAATACGTTACATTACAATATTACTGTCTCTGAAATGTAATGACTTACACTACTTTTTTAGTTACTTTACCAAAATAACCGCAAAAGAATGGCTAGTTATTTTAAATGCTGAAATGTAGTTTAGTGCAGCTCATTATACATCCAGTGAAGGGCAATGTGGTATAGCATAACAACTGTGTGCTACTAACAACTTTTATTACACGGCTAGTTGAATACTCGATTCTGAATGTAAATTATTAACATGTGACACGTTGTTAATACAGTAGTACACGGTCAAGGACTATAATGAAGGTTGCTAAGGAGGATCAAGAAAGAGAAAGGAAAAGAGGTTAAAAGACGGAGCGCTGGACGTCAGATAAATCACCAGAAGAAGAGAGGAAGTAAACAATAACAGGAACACGGAATGGGCTCTGTAGTGTGTTTAGTATATGGCCGTGTAATAAGCGGGATAATGTGCAGCGAGGCGGTCATTATGGGGAAAGAACACCCTGAAGGGTAAACACCAGGCTTACTAATCTACCCGCACAATTTTTCTCTGGTGTCGGAATGTCTCGCAATGTTAGTGAATTCTTAAAAAACAAAACACCATTTAATTCCGGGTTAAAATGTGTTGTAACTGTGTTACTGAGAATTGTAACGGGTAGTATATTCAGGAGCTCCAACAAGCCGTTTAGGACAGAGAGTGAATACTATACAGAGGCTGTATGAGAAACCAATGTCATTTTGGAACATTGAACAAAGTAAATCTATTCTAGTAGACCTCAACAATGGAATTATGATCAGTAGAAATGGCCAAGTCCTGGGACCTTTAAACATTATGTATGATTAATTTTCAGAAAATAATTGTATCTTACCTCATCGGATGCGGAAAGCCTATAATGATTGATGACAACTCCTAAAGTTCTATATTTATGAATAATAAAAAGCCTAATACTCTTTTTAATGTTTACTTTAGAAACGGACACAGATCTTCCGCTCTGAACGGCTCCCCTGGAAACGATGTGGATATCCACAAGCTGCAGGGAGAAACCAGGCCCAGCGCCCTCCTCCATGTTTTCGTGCGCAGGGGGGAGGAGGAGTTGGTGAGGTGGAGAAGGAGGGGTGAGGGGTGGGGGAGCGTGCGCCCTCCGCAGACAGTCAAGGCAAAAGACACACGGCTCATCCGCTCGCCTCCCCATTGACGTCAGTCCGGTATCACATGCACGAGCAGGGACCAATCGGCGCGGCGCAACTGGAGAGTGCTGGCTCCTTTACACCAAGATAGGGGAAAGACTGAATAAAAGGAAATCGTGCCAGTGAGCCTGTAATGACCACAAACCCCCCGGATGAGCCCTGAGCCGCCGCCATTGGATATTTCCTCACGTTTCTCTTCATTCCCATGTGTTCCTCGCGGTGGATTATTGTGTTTGGCCCTGGGTCGGACGGAATGGATAAGGCCATGGCCCTAACATAGCCTATTGAATAGCTCGTCGGTGGTGGGGGGTGGAGGCGAGACGCGCACAGTGGAGACAATTTATGGGGCATTGTGCGGGAGGAAAATGGTGGATTATTTACACTGTATCATAAAAACCTTCCCCCGGCTGGAGATCCGGACATAGTCGCTGTCTGCGGCATTCTGCGCCTGTCTGCCGCGTACACAGACCCCAGGTCGGTGGGTAGGTACCCCCCTCCAGCTCGATCCCAGCGACCTTATCCATTTCTATTTGATATATACACGGAAGGATTCTTGTATCGTTTCGACGAGTTCACCCCTCCCCCCTGAGAGGAACATTTGGAAACAATAAACTGTTGGATTATTAAACTATGGATTTCAACAGCGGCGGCGGGGGGGGTGCTAACGATCTGCACAACAACCAGTTCTATCAGTGCGAGGAGAACAAGCCTCTGCTGGGGGAGATGTCGGAGGGGAACAACAACAGCAAGCCGAGCGCGGGGCTGGGCAAGAGGACCCTGCTCCACTGCAGCAGCAGCTGCATGCGCTACAAGCTGCTGCACGAGGGGGACATCCAGGTGTGCGTGGTCAAACACCCCCGCACCTTCCTCAGCAAGATCCTCACCTCCAAGTTCCTGCGGAGATGGGAGCCGCACCACCTCGCGCTCACAGACAGCAGCCTGTCATCCGCCACCGTGAGTTGCTCTTCGCCAACTGTGTGTGAGTGTGTGTGTGTGTGTGTGTGTGTGTGTGTGTGTGTGTGTGAGACTATATTATGCTGTGTTACACATTCCAAAGGAAATGTCGGTGTTTGTCTTGTCTTGTCTGGACGCAGCCTGGCACCGAGATTACGCACACTGTTGTTGACGCAGTTTAGCGGAAGGCAGCGGTGCGCCGCTGTGGCCTGACCCCCCCCCCTGCACAACACATGTTCTCTTGCCTGTGACCAGTCGACACGTGTATGGAGGTTCCTGAAGTGTTAGCGTGTATGTGTGGGTGTCTTTGTATAGGCCATTGAGTAATAAAACAAACAAAATGCAGTTTATAGACCCTGGGGGGAAACCCATTAGCAGGGGGTCGAAGGGTCCTGTTCTGTGACATGAACCCCGTTACAGCTCCTGCTCCAGAACCACCTGTGGTCATGTGCTGCTTCCTGGCTGTCGGAGGGAGGGGGATGCTCTGATAAAGTTTCAATGATAAAAAAAGATAGATATGTTAACCAGTGGTTGAGTAATAATTACAATAGAGGATATACTTTTTTGGCAATCCAAACTTCAGCAGAACCAAAACATCACAAAAATGTATCATTATTTCTCTTAAACATAGGATGTACATTTTTTACTTTTCCGACTATATCTGTTATTTTTGGTCGAGTTGAGTTTTTACATTATAACACATATTTCCAACAAATTGCAAACCCAGGGAAAGTGTGGTCAATGCAGTTATCTTCACAAGTCTCCTACATGGTGCCAGATCCACGATGTCTGCCAGGAGCTGTCACACATTGATCTGTATCAAGCTTCAGACAACAGTTCTCTTCACGCATTTTAGATGTTTATTTATTTTAAAATATTTATTTGAACGAGATGAAGGATTTAAATCAGTCTGAAGTAGAGAAACAGGCCACGCTATTGTTAGCAGGAGCAGCTCTGATATTACAGCCCTGCTTTGTTCACAGTTGTTATGGCTTCCAGTCACCGGTGTGTTTCTCCTGTGGATCATCTGGCTCCGGAACGATGACCACTGAAGGAATCCTAACCGAGAGAAGCTAACTACGACGAGACAACAGTGTTTTGATTTATAGACCCTTAGTGCCTACAAATGTGATATTGTGTCTTTATACATGATCTTTATTTTCCATCCTATAACTTTAACACAATAACTATTATTTCCCCTTCTGTTATTATCAACGCCTCTGACATTTCCCTCAAAGCCAGGCCCCTTGTTTCATCAACATACTGACGATGGAAGCTGTGGAAGACTGCTAGTCACACCCAGGTTCAGCTCGAGCTTACGGCAGTGGGCAATGTCTTGGAGACCTTACTTATGGCAGAAAGACGTGTGGATGTTCTTTTCTGTAGACTACTGGACAGATTTATTGTAGTAGAAGCAGTAGCTCATTGGCTCTGGGGCCTCACGTTAGCATACAGTGGCTTTGAATGAAAACACTTCCTGTTGATAACACACACCGAGCTCAGTGTCACTGCTGGCTCTCTGCACCCCCATCGGAGCACACTGATCACTGAATCGGATACTATAGATACTACAACTATAGTATCTATATAATAACTATAGTAACTATAGTAACTAGGGATGCACGATATTGGGTTTTTGAAACCGATACCGATAACTTCCTGCTTCTCAAGACCGATACCGATAACCGATATAAAAAAGAAATTACGCCACTAATTATTTTAACGCGATTAACGCATGTGTATTTTTTGTCCTCGGCCGCCCCGTAGTTTCAGAGCGCATCGAGTTTAAAATACCATCTACAAGCTGAAGCTGACAGCCCCACTCCTGCCGCCCGCTTGTGGCAGACCACACTTCCACGCTCACCGGCAGGCACCGACTGGCCATCGGGAGGACCGGGAGGGTGTGTGTATGTGTGGCCCGAGCGAGCGAGAGAGAGACCTTAAGTGCATTGTTGTTGTTAGCATCTGGTGCTAGCTAGCTGCGCTAACGGATATAAGGAGCTGTTTAAATGAAAACAGAGGAGCGACATTTCGCCACAACTGCGCCGAGCACTTGACTTGATGCAGGAAGCAGACAGCGGGACATTGTACGAGAAGTCAGCACACTCAGCAACATGATTGCAGCGTCCAGGCAGCTCCGGTTCGAGCATATGCCTTGAATTGCACATACCTCCAACGCGCGCGCGTACACACACACACACACACACACACACACACACACACACACTTTGTATTGTATTATTGTCTTCGTACGCTTTTAACACACCATCGTAGCGATGGCGATGTTTGAGGTGACTGATCAGGTTCGAAGTATTAGGGAGCGCTGGATTTGTGAAGAACTCCCCTCTTCCTAAACCACTAATACCACAGTACTGGCAAAACGGGAGGAGCCGAGTGAAAAACAAGCGCCCCTCATCCCAATCCACCCACACCGCAGTATTTTTTTATTTTTTTTACCCAAAAAATATATTGTATATTATCGGGGCTATTAATACTGGTATCGGGTTTATCGGGATGACGTCATAATTCCTAATATCGGACCGATAATTATCGTGCATCCCTAATAGTAACTATAGTCTACTGCATGTAAATATTTTTGTATAATTAGTTATGATTGAACGCTTTAATGTTACCATCTGACCTTAGAACCTAGGATAGCAGATTTATTTAATTTTTTTTATTTTAGCTCTGATTGTGATCTCTACCAATTTTTGAAATAAATATTATATCCGACTCTTTAGCTGCTAAACACTCCACTACTGCAGCTGCTATGTTCTCACTGTGCCGTTTGTTGTTCAGGCCTTAGCATTGAGTATAAAGTGACTTTTCAGAGCACTAAAGTTGTAGACAGCTACACATTGAGCTGTAATACATCTCTGTGAAGAAGAGAGGAGCTGCAGATGGAGATGTGATCATTCCCTGTAAGTTTATCATCACACTGTCACATTGTTTTTCCATCTATACATTGTACAAAGCATGACAGCACAATAAATGCTGTTGTGTTATTGTGATACTAGGGGCTTTACATTTTGCTCTTCATCAATACACAAGGTGTACTCATTTCTGTTGACAGTTGTCAACAACATTTACAGAGATTTCTCTATCTGTATTTCTTTTTGCCTTTATTTGATATACAGCCAAAGCTAGAAAGAAAGATAGAACCCCCTCTGCCAGGGATACTTATTATAAATCATTTTGACCAAAGCATACAGCAACCATTTTGTGAAGAAAACATGACACCAAAACCAGCCTTGTGTATGGCCTGATGACTGATAAGAAGAGCAACTACTGGATGGCCTTCCACAGATCGGAGGCAAGTAGGCAGCATTGACTTGCTCGTCATTGGCCGTACATCTACTGCAGGGGTGTCCAAACTACAGCCCGGGGGCCAACTGTGGCCCGTGGTCCATTTTAAATGGGCCCTAAGCTCATTTCTAAAAGTATAATGGAATATGGCCCACACATGAAACTTTTGTCTTGTACCACTTAACTATGTTCAAATATATTACACAGAATGTGTGTGTTATTAAGCCTGATTTTCAAATAAATTCAGTCAATTAAAGTTGAAAAGATTTTCTAACAAATATTAGTTGATAAGAGAATAACTTATTTGCATAACCAGCTTCAAATATACCCTCATATTTCCCTTTACAATCTGAGGCTTCTGTTTTAAGGGACGAGCTACAACACGGTTTGTAACTAAAACACGGTTTGTAACTAAATATATAAAACCCTATGGAGAGCTGTGATGGAGGCAGTTTTTATAAAAGCATATTCAAGTATCAAGCAATTTATGAGGCAATATAGCTCACCTCAGTGAGTGGCCCAGCCCTTCGTACGTTTTTTTGACATCCAAAGACGTACATTGAAATAACTTGTTGCTTTTATTCTCTGATCACATTTCCTGATGTGGTTTTAACAGATGTGCTTTAAGCTCCACTACATATAAGTGATTCTTTATTGATTGTGGTTGCAGTGGGAAACAGTTGCAGCACTCAGGCACAGGCAGGAAGTCTATTTCGACATCTCTTCAGTCAAAATACATGAACGGTGTATTGCAGTTTTAACCTCAAATACTCATTACTGGGGTGTTGTATTGCCAGCTCACTTATCATTAGGACAATGAAGGGTCATTTAATTTTAAATGGGAAGATCTACTTTTGAAGATTATCTACTTACATTGGATTAAATTGGCTAATAGACAGTGTTACTAGCTGCTAATTATTACAAACGTTTACAGACTGGATTGTTGTATTATTAACTTTGTGTTTTATCAGTAGAAATAAAAAGCTCAATACTATAATGGCGCATTTCCACTACAGCGCGGTTTAAGCGTGCCGTGCCTGGCCCGTTTTTGGTTGCGTTTCCACTAGGGGTGTACCGGTTCACAAACATTTCGGTTCGGTACGTACCTCGGTTTTTAGGTCACGGTTCGGTTCGGTACGTTTTCGGTGCAGCAGAAAAAATTATCACAAAACATAACATATTTTTTTTTAATTATTATTAAACTGTGAATAATGTATTCACTCAAATAAATACAAAATATAATAATATTTGAACTTTACTGTACTAGTACTCACAAAACATAAACTATTAGTTTTTGGTTTTTAATTATTATTAAACTATGAATATTCACTCAAATAAATATAAAATATAATAAACATTAAGGTGCAGCTTTTCGATGAACTGAAATAATCTGTATTTGAACTGTACTGTACCTAAGCAGCCAGTTTGACATTAGGACTTGCTTGTCATTGTATTTTCATGTTGTTTAAAGAAATATGTACTTGTCCACATTGCTTGCCGAAAGGGCAGATCTGCTGGCACTAGCAATGTCTCCTGCTGTGGAGAACACCCTCTCGCTAGGGACAGAGGTAGTAGCAGATACAGCCAGGTAGCGCGTTGCTAGCATGGCAACATAAGGATATTTGCCGTTTGTAATAGCTTTGGCTCGGTCTGAAGTTTTTGCGAGTGGTGGAGGCTTACATGCTAGTGGGAGTTGGGTTTGCACTTCAGTCTTTTGGTACCGGTGATATTCACGTTCGGGTGATGCCTTTTCAAATGAGTGTGCAAGTTTGATGTATTGCCAGCCGCGTAACCAATGTTAGTTGAACAATGCCGACAAACAGCTTTGGTTCGGTCCACCTGTCTTTGTCCGTCATCCTTGTACGTAACTGCGAAACCAAAATGTTCCCAAACCGGAGACTTCAATGATGCTGGAGGATTTTCGAGCTCAACTTTATCTGCGTTCGACAGTTCCTCAAATTACTGACTACATTTGAACGCATCCCTCTGACCAGCTCGTCCAATGAAATGACTTGCTCGCTCTATAATGCGTTGAACACAATGGGAGCAAATTACTCTGAATGCTGCGACGCAGCACCTGAGATTACTTCCAAGAAGTTGTTCACGTTCTCAATTTTTTACGTTTAACGTTATATTCGTTCGGTACACTTCGGTACACACGTGTACCGAACCGAAGGGCCCGTACCGAATAATTTCGGTACGGGTACGTGTACCGTTACACCCCTAGTTTCCACTAGGCGTAGTTCCGGCAAGCGGGTACTATTTCACAGTTTTTCTGGCCCCATAAAATCCAGGTTCTTAGCGGGCCAACAACCAGGCTGAGTCGGGCTGAGTATGCTAAACTAAAGAGAGAACCGCTGGCAAGGGGTCTACAACTACAACAAGACGAACATATTTTGACCGTGATTTAATTGTAATACACGTTTCAAAAATAATGCCGAAGTAACAACATACTGATACCGGTTAGTAAAAACCATGAATTAATGCTTTGACAAGTCTGCAGACAGACGGCAGGCGAAAAACCTTTTTAAAATGCGTGTTTTCTGAACGGAGATCGGCTAAGCTAACGCAGTATATGCTCCGACCGTCCACACTCACAACAACGGCCTATACAGACATAAATAAACCAGCGACTGTATTCGCCATGACACAGACAGTCTGTGGTTTGTACTTGTTTAACTTTTGTCTAGTTTATGAACAGATATGAGGAGCTGTGAGATCTGAGTGCTAACAGCTAACGGCTTGTGATGTTCTGTTTTTGGGTAATGTATTAAAATAAAGTTCCAACTCATTATTATGAGTTAGTGTTTCCCCTATATACAAATAGTGGCGGCACACTGAGTTTGGTAAAGCTTGGTAAATCTGCCATAGACAGATCTGTCTATGGCAGATCTGTAGCTCTTTAATATAGCAAGATGTTTAGTGCATTCAACTTGAAGTGGGGAGTCTGATTTCTGAATCAGAAAGTCAGAGGATCAGTGCATTAACAGAAATGTAATGAAGATTGTTAGCCCTTGTCTCAATTAATACGTTAACAGAACTAAACACAGAAAGACAAAAATAATCTAAGACAACTTTGTCACTGCACAAAAAAAGTGCATTTTAACATTATCTGGAATTTGCAGATTTGTCCAATACTAATATTGGTGTCAAATGATTGGGGTGTGTTTGAGCATAAAGTAAATTCTTGACCTTGCACACAAGTTTGACTAAAATCACACTTCACCAGGAGTTTTATTAATAGCTTTCCTTCTATGTTTCTTCCCATACTACATTGTTTATATGGTGTCTGCCTTCAAAGACATTACTATATAGTCCTTTTTAACCAGTTGAGCCCTGAGCCTGTTTTCCAGGTCTCAGGCTCGAAAATGACATTCCCAGAACAAATGACCATAACTTCACTTCTAAAAGGGGAAAATTAATAATCTTTTTTCTCAAAGCAATGATAAACCTGTGAGTTGGATGTAGAAGAGTCAATATAGATTGTTTTTATTTTAAAGTAAATTCAGATTGAACGTAGTAAAAAAAGTGTAAATTATTGTGTCCGTCCAAAAAGACAACACATTACTTATAGTGAAAACCACCCTTGAATGATGGGATGGTAGACTAAAAGCCTTAGGAATCAAAACTATAACATATAATAAGTACACTGTATCAAGATTGATTCAAAACAAGTGAAATTTAACCTTTTTAGAGAGATTTAGCAAAAAAAACACTTCTGGGGTAATTTGGGTGGACCTATCTCTGGCCCCCCTTGGTTGATTTTGATGATCTCTTTTTAACCGCTAGAGCCAATGGAATCGAGGGAAAGTTCCACATACACACATACGTTACCAAATAAGGAGTGAGAGTGACGCGTAGCAAAAACCGGAAGCTGCGCTACAGTCTGGTGGCTACCATTAGCAGCTAATATTTATTCTCCGATATTTGCATAAAAATTGAATCATGGATTATCAAAAAAAAAATCAAAGTGACAGACATATTGGATTAACCTATGGATTAACCTTCAGCCGCGTTTTTTCTCGTTTTAATGCCATTGAACACAACTTTTGATCAGAATAACAGCTAAAGGTGAGCATATCTCCGTGTTTTGCTACCTAAAGCTTCGTTGTGTGTTGTCTGTATTTGCTTCCCCTGTCGCGAGTTGACATGATTTGACATGATAATGAGGAAAAAAGGCCTCCGACAATGCAGATCATTTTTTTATCATATCAATTTTAAGATGGGAGTCAAGGCTTAATATTTGGGAGCATAGTGTCCCTTGCCCCCTTTCAGGAGCCACACTGGATTAGCTTTGATCTGAAATCTTTGTATATAAAAAGCTTGTTAGCTGGCTGTCCATCTCATAATGTTCACATAGAAACTAGCTGTCAATAGGAAATATCAATCAGAAGAATTATAATTTCATGCAAAAATCTCTCACAAAAAGAGGTTGCACATTTAAATGCAGGTGTTGTTATGGCAACGTCCGTGGCCAAACAGCCACATGTACTGCTGCAAATACGTTCAAACATGCTATCGACACGTAAAGCAGTGGCAACTATGCCACCATTTCAGCTGACTTTTTCTCAGAAATACTGTCACATAACATCCATATATTTCAGTGCTAGGTTGATGCTTAGCGAAGCTAACTATGAAACACTTTAACTGACAGGACTCCGGATCAACTGTGTACTGTAAGGTAGCTTCTAGTTTCATGTCGAACAGTAAGTCAACATTTCCCATAGAGCTTTCTTTGAAATCACCAGGTAACGCTAAAAAACACAACATTTTGATTGTATGGCAAATTGTTTATTTAATATATCTCGCTAGCTATAGCTACTTGCTAACGGTTTAGCTTACACCCGCGATTCAAAGTAACGTGAACGTAGCTGTAATTTATGCTTTGCTTACATGTTCGCATAACTTGAAAGTTTACTGACATTTACATACCTTGTTTGCCTGGCTCAAGTGGTGACTCTGGGGTTGTTGTGTGAGCCACCACTTGAGAATTGTCGTATTTTTTAAGAAAAAATGTTCTTATGTCCATCTTTAGAAACTCAGAGTCCGTGGCTGACAGTTTAAAGTTTAAACATTGTCACAGAGGAGAGGTACGTGCCTGTCAGCCAATAAAACACGTTTATTTCCATGCAACTCTCTGATTGGTCTGGTGGTGTCTTGCCTCTTTATTACAAATTACAATTCTGCCGTCCTCTAGGTAAAGTACGGTTAATGTATTATATTATTGAGGGAGAATTTGCCCGGGGCTAAATAAAAAACATCCGGGGCTAAACCCCCGGATGCCCACCCCAGGTGACGCCCCTGGCTGTCCCTAAGTGAACCATAGTGTTCTTTGTATTTATTATTGTAGGAAACTGGAACGGTATAGACCCCAGTGGTAGACATTATGTGGGTGATTTATCCAGAGATTCCTTTGACTTGTGTGCGCGGATGGTGACACCCGTGCACAGCGTTAATGTGTTTGAGAGTTTGGATTGGACACGATGTCACATATTCTTTGTTTCATAAAGACTTAACTGTACGGAACAGAAGCATTCAGGGTGAAGCATGAATGTGCATTTCCTGAGTGGGGTTGTTGTGCTCTGTTTGAACAGAGTTGTTATGTGGGCAGAAGAACAATGCTGACCAATTTGTGTGCTCTCTTATGGAGTGACTTTTTCCAACAAGGAGGCAAAGAGCGCTGAAACTGCATCTCCAACAACATCCAACGCACAGCAAATCATTGGAATGGTTGTGAGAAAAGGGCTTTGTAAATGTGAGCATGGCTGCCAAGAGAGCTTCATTAAAAACATCAAGAATCCTGTTTTAATCAGGCCATCGTCATGTTTTATTTTCCTTTTTAAAAGTTAGGGTTTCAATTTACATTATCAGTATGAATTTTTATTGTTTATTTCCACTCATTCAAGAAAGAACCAACATATGTGTGGGTGTTGCTTCTGAGAGTTGTGACTCCTTCTTCTTTCCTTTGAAAGACATGCCTGCCAGGTCTGAAGTCAGAAACCTAACTTACATCACATTGTGTGTCAGAATGACGCGAGAGCAAGCCAGCACTTCCTGTGTGACGCGTTGCTCAATAAAGGCCTGCGATGAAAGGATGTGCTGCGAGCATGAGAGGCTTGTTGTGAGGCAAGAGTCAGGAGCCTTTCAGAAATCAATCAGGGAGGCTTGAGAGTCCTCGACTCATGTTTCTTTATGTACGTTTTTACAACTTAAGGAAACAACTTCAAATAGCAGCACCGTTTGTTTTATTCACATGGGAAAGGGCAACAAGTGTCCTCTTGTCAAACCAGACCAAGTATGCTAGTGGCAGCATAACCCTTAAATGTATTGAATTGAAACACTGAGCATTCTATTGCTAAATAATTACACTTTTTATTTTGAAGTGGAAGGATCATGTGTTCATTCCTTTGTCAGTATTGAGGCTCACCGAGGACAGCCTGTTGAATATGTGTTATACTTGTAGCACTACAGCTCAGCTCCAGTAGCTCCTCTCACTTCTTTACAACTGTGGGTGGAAACATCAACCTTGTTATCTTTTAATAAACCTTTATCTCAAACAATGGCTGTAATCCTAATATCAGTTATCTGTTCACTTAGTCAACACTCAGAATGTGATTAGTTACTGGTTCTACAAAAGAAGCAAACCCTCCTGAACTGCAGGACTAAACCGAAAGCAAAGGTTGAATTGAAAGTACTCTGTGGAAACTGCAATCTGTGGACACAAATGCTCAAATGGGCCATGTAGGCCACCAGAGCAGTGTGGTTGAGCTAGTGAGAAACAAAGGATATTGCACATAATGTAAACATCCAGATCAAGTGAAAAAGGCAGGTTGCATTGCCCCTCAAGCAGAAGCAGCAACACATAACTGCCAGAGCTGGTTGGTCGTATTGTTTTAATGCAAAGTAAAGGGAAGAGAAACGACATGCGGTGATTACAAGCTATGAGCACGCACGCACGCAGCTTTGAGAGGCTCTGGGCAGACCTCCAGGACAGAATGCATTACATGTTCATATTCAAATACTGGATCCACCCAGTTTTGTTTGAACAATGCAGCCATTTGGCAAAGGGTTCAGTTCTAGTCAGGAATGATGTCGCTCTCTGCCATATTGATTTATGATATTTGCAATAGATTGAAATTGGATTCATTCTTTGTTTTGTGTTTCTGCGAATATTGGATGATGTGAATGAAAATAAAGACACCAAATAAGATTGTATGAAGAAGGGAGTGCAGACTGCAGCCTGACAGTTGTTTGTCACGTCTTTTGGGAGAATGTGTGGTCACACTACTCCCTTCTATAACTGAGTGCTATGTACGTGTTTCCATGATACAGTGATGTGTTTGTTACATCTGAACCTCAACCAGTGGACTGCAGGAACCAAATAGCTGGATCATTTCTAAAATAGCTTTTAATAACACATACCATGACTTTCTAGAGTGCTCTCCTCTAGAGATGTCTCTCCAAATATACTCGATACCAAAATTCTTGAGAAAAAAAATGTCTACATTTGCAGTGGTGCATTCATGCTCTAATCACTTAACATTTGTTTTAGGCAAAGTAAGTTATTTCACATTAATGAATTTCAATAGTTTTGTTATCGACTTCTAAAGTTCTGTTACTGTGACACCCCTACATGCTGGGTCCATTAAGATGTCACAAACTGGACCGGACTGTGCAGACAAACAGGAGAATGGACAGTTGAAACTTCTGAAGCGTCCCCTTTCTCACCAATGGTTTATTATTAATGTATATCATGCTATATATATCAACAGTATCTTGTTCTTTTCAAAAATATAAATCCTGCACAATTTCTTCTCCACACTACCTCTTTTAAATCAGCACAGCATATACAGTATATAGTATTTTTCATATTTTATTCTATTTGCCTTTACTGAGTTTCTCACATAATTATATTTTGTGTAAATATTGCCTTTATTTTTCATTTGTTATAATAGTCGTAAAATAGTAAAAACAAAAATAGATGTCATAACTTTTGTTTTGTTTTACACAGTCCTGCCCCTGGCCAATCATGACATGTAACGAGTCCCTCAAATTCAAATCCCTTGTATGTAAACTATGTAAACTATTCTGATTCTGATATGGTTTGGTTTCTGTATTTCATCTCCCAGAAGGAGTTTAACCCTATTTGGCGATAGAGTGCATTTACTAATATTCTTTCAATGAAACTATATAAGAG
>CM043790.1:300878-320878 GCA_023974075.1 Chaenocephalus aceratus
TTATTATTGGCCGTCACAGGCTGCTGTAAACTAAACACCACTCTCTCTGACAGAACACCTCACTGAGTGATTTTACTCATAGTCTAACTTTCAGGTTTCTCTTTTCAGCCGCAGACCCCATGTCGCCTCTTTGTGTGCGTCGCTAAGTTCCTCGTACTACTTGTGTACTTTAAAGCGGCTCGGCATCGTTAACATGTTTGTTGATAACTGAGACTCTCGGCCTCCGTAGTGCGAAGCAACGATCGTCTCTGCGGAGTGCTGACAGGATGAGAGGATATTATATGAATGATTCGTTTTTTTCTACCGATGCAAAGACGCTACAATCGATGCATCGCGAGTTCAACCCAAACTGTAGCCGACTCTCTCAACCGGTGCACTCGCATCTTGAACCTTTATGCCGGTGCACCGATGTGAATCGGTGAATCTTAACATCCCTATAATACAGTTATGTGAAATCAGTTGACTTAAAAACCCTTCATTCATGTCAACATTTAAAATGTTCTTTTTGTGTGGCTGTTACTCTCTCGTATCAATGTTGCATTCGTTTTTTCTTGCTGTAAGAAAACAAGGAAATGAATAAAAGGTGTGTGTGTTTTCTAACTGTTTCATTCAATGATGGTTCACTTAAACAGGGATGGCTTTTCTCCTGTATTTGGAGGTTTTATTTAGCTAACCCATGACAGGTTTAGCCCGTGATATATTTATTTTTGTCTTTCCAAACACCTTGTACTCTTCCGGCTCTGTTTTAATATTCAGCATGTGATGTCAATGTTAGACAGTGGCAGACTAATATCCGTTTCCTTTCCTCTCCTCTGCAGCCCACTGGTTACATGGAGACGTCGTTGTCCTACAGCTCCATAGAAGACCTGCAGCTCCTTTCATGGGACAATGCTCCAAAGTACTGTGTCCAGCTCAGCTTCCCTGGAGGAACCGTCCTGCTGCAGGTACCTTTTGAATTCTCACCAAAGATGTATGAGCTGGATGGTTTTGGTGGTTCCAGTGGCAGCTTAGAATACTTGCAGCTGAATGATGCTCCGAGCACTGCATACCTAACTCTCTTAGTCTTGCTTACTTATTATTTGAACCTTTAGCTATTTCTTGGTTTTTATCGATATTTCCTTTAAGTGAAGTTAAATAATAAGGAACATGTGTTTGCTATGAGTATCAGTTTACCCAAAATAATGGAAAAAAGTGTCAGAATAAACTTCCTTTCAGGTTTTCAAGGCTTTCTGTCTTGATATGGGTAATCTAATGAAGGCTGGAGCCAGGGCCGTATCCAGGATTTCCTAAATACCGAGGTCCAAATATGCTAGGGGGGTTCGGGGGATACCCCCAAGATTTTTGGGATTTTCATGATCTAGTTAGGTGCTTTTTTAAGTCCTGTGGGGAGTCACACATTGGATAATATATTGATTTCAAACCATGTCAGTGGGCTGCAGCATACATTATTTTTGAAAGTGTAATACATAAGAGTCAGTTGATTGTTACTATTAATGATCTGGACATGCATAAGAGGCTAAAATGATCACAAAACATTGTCAACATTCATTTTCCATGTCTTTCTCCTTTCCATAACCTGCAGCCTCTCTTCCATCGTCTTTAGTCTCTCTGTCTTCTTCCTGTTCATTACTCTCTCTCTCCTCTACTCTTTCTCTTTGTTCAATCTCTCCCTCGTTGTTCACTGTTTGCTCCTCCTCACTTGTCTCCTCCTCACTTGTCTCCTCCTCACTTGTCGATCCTGCCAGTGAATTAAAAGCAATTCAGCCATTTAGTTCATTTCACTTGTTGTTGGCATTATTTTTTTTACTTTAAATCTGTTTTGTTTGATTCTCAAAAGAGAACAAAGATGTAAGCAAATTGTATTTTATTGACATCTAACTGCAATAGATGTATGTTGTTTTACAATTATGCTATTGTCTATATTGTAAATGAAGACTATTGTTATATAGAAAATAGATGGATAGATGTGTTTTGGTGACTGTACCTGCAGTTCCTCCCTGACTCCATCACTATCTCTCTCTCTCTCTCTCTCTCTCTCTCTCTCTCTCTCTCTCTCTCTCTCTCTCTCTCTCTCTCTCTCCTCTCTCTCTCTCTCTCTCTCTCTCTCTCTCCTGTCTCTTCCGTACCAAAGCTGAGCTTCGACTGACGTAGTCTTTTCATTCTATCTGAGTCAGTGTAAAAAGAAAACAACACAATGTTATATCTCCAATGTTTTACTCAAATTGAAATGAAAGAAAAGCATTACCACGTTTGTTAAAAGGTAATCCTTCTGACATTGGATGAACGTAAATAACTTTAGCTCTCTAGCTAGTTTATTCACGCAATGTAAACCAAAGTATAGCCTATAGCTGCAATATAAGTTAGTGTGCATGTTGTTGGACGTCCACTGACTAACATAGAGCGTTCACAAAGGATCTGCTGGTCATATGATGTCCTGATGAACAAGAACACAAGCAGCCCGCTGGACTCAGATCTTAGATACCTCATCTCTCCTCCTCTGGACTCAGATCTCTAGATACCTCATCTCTCCTCCTCTGGACTCAGATCTCTAGATACCTCATCACTCCTCCTCTGGACTCAGATCTCTAGATACCTCATCTCTCCTCGCTGGACTCAGATCTCTAGATACCTCATCACTCTCCTCTGGACTCAGATCTCTAGATACCTCATCTCTCCCCTCTGGACTCAGATCTCTAGATACCTCATCTCTCCTCTGGACTCAGATCTCTAGATACCTCATCTCTCCTCCTCTGGACTCAGATCTCTAGATACCTCATCACTCCTCCTCTGGACTCAGATCTCTAGATACCTCATCTCTCCTCCGCTGGACTCAGATCTCTAGATACCTCATCTCTCCTCTGGACTCAGATCTCTAGATACCTCACTCTCCTCTGGACTCAGATCTCTAGATACCTCATCTCTCCTCCTCTGGACTCAGATCTCTAGATACCTCATCTCTCCTCCTGGACTCAGATCTCTAGATACCTCATCTCTCCTCTGGACTCAGATCTCTAGATACCTCAGCTCTCCTCCTCTGGACTCAGATCTCTAGATACCTCATCTCTCCTCCTGGACTCAGATCTCTAGATACCTCATCTCTCCTCCTGGACTCAGATCTCTAGATACCTCATCTCTCCTCCTCTGGACTCAGATCTCTAGATACCTCATCTCTCCTCCTCTGGACTCAGATCTCTAGATACCTCATCTCTCTCCGCTGGACTCAGATCTCTAGATACCTCATCTCTCCTCTGGACTCAGATCTCTAGATACCTCATCACTCCTCCTCTGGACTCAGATCTCTAGATACCTCATCTGTCTCCTCTGGACTCAGATCTCTAGATACCTCATCTCTCCTCTGGACTCAGGTCTCTAGATACCTCTCTCCTCTGGACTCAGGTCTCTAGATACCTCATCTCCGCTGGACTCAGATCTCTAGATACCTCATCACTCCTCCCTGGACTCAGATCTCTAGATACCTCATCTCTCCTCTGGATTCAGATCTCTCCTCTGGACTCAGGTCTCTAGATACCTCATCTCTCCTCTGGACTCAGATCTCTAGATACCTCATCACTCCTCTGGACTCAGATCTCTAGATACCTCATCTCTCCCTGGACTCAGATCTCTAGATACCTCATCTCTCCTCTGGACTCAGATCTCTCGATACCTCATCTCTCCTCTGGACTCAGATCTCTAGATACCTCATCATCCTCTCCTCAGATCTCTAGATACCTCCTCTGGACTCAGATCTCTAGATACCTCATCTTCCTCTGGACTCAGATTCTAGATACCTCTCACTCCTCCTCTGGACTCAGATCTCTAGATACCTCATCTCTCCTCTGGACTCAGATCTCTAGATACCTCATCTCTCCTCCTCTGGACTCAGATCTCTAGATACCTCATCTCTCCTCTGGACTCAGATCTCTAGATACCTCATCTCCTCCTCTGGACTCAGATCTCTAGATACCTCATCTCTCCTCTGGACTCAGATCTCTAGATACCTCATCTCTCCTCTGGACTCAGATCTCTAGATACCTCATCACTCCTCTGGACTCAGATCTCTAGATACCTCATCACTCCTCTGGACTCAGTCTCTAGATACCTCATCTCCTCCTCTGGACTCAGATCTCTAGATACCTCATCACTCCTCTGGACTCAGATCTCTAGATACCTCATCACTCCTCTGGACTCAGATCTCTAGATACCTCATCTCTCCTCTGGACTCAGATCTCTAGATACCTCATCTCCTCCTCTGGACTCAGATCTCTAGATACCTCATCTCTCCTCTGGACTCAGATCTCTAGATACCTCATCTCTCCTCTGGACTCAGATCTCTAGATACCTCATCTCTCCTCCTCTGGACTCAGATCTCTAGATACCTCATCTCTCCTCTGGACTCAGATCTCTAGATACCTCATCACTCCTCTGGACTCAGATCTCTAGATACCTCATCTCTCCTCTGGACTCAGATCTCTAGATACCTCATCTCTCCTCTGGACTCAGATCTCTAGATACTCATCTCCTCTGGACTCAGATCTCTAGATACCTCATCACTCCTCCTCTGGACTCAGATCTCTAGATACCTCACTCTCCTCTGGACTCAGATCTCTAGATACTCATAACTCCTCCTCTGGACTCAGATCTCTAGATACCTCATCTCTCCTCCTCTGGACTCAGATCTCTAGATACCTCATCTCTCCTCTGGACTCAGATCTCTAGATACCTCATCACTCCTCCTCTGGACTCAGAATCTCTAGATACCTCATCTCTCCTCTGGACTCAGATCTCTAGATACTCATAACTCCTCCTCTGGACTCAGATCTCTAGATACCTCATCTCCTCTGGACTCAGATCTCTAGATACCTCATCTCTCCTCTCTGGACTCAGATCTCTAGATACCTCATCTCTCCTCTGGACTCAGATCTCTAGATACCTCATCTCTCTCCTCTGGACTCAGATCTCTAGATACCTCATCTCTCCTCTGGACTCAGATCTCTAGATACCTCATCTCTCCTCCTCTGGACTCAGATCTCTAGATACCTCATCTCTCCTCTGGACTCAGATCTCTAGATACCTCATCACTCCTTCTGGACTCAGATCTCTAGATACCTCATCTCTCCTCTGGACTCAGATCTCTAGATACCTCATCACTCCTCTGGACTCAGATCTCTAGATACCTCATCACTCCTCTCTGGACTCAGATCTCTAGATACCTCATCCTCCTCTGGACTCAGATCTCTAGATACCTCATCTCTCCTCCTCTGGACTCAGATCTCTAGATACCTCATCTCTCCTCTGGACTCAGGTCTCTCGATACCTCATCTCCCTCGCTGGACTCAGATCTCTAGATACCTCATCTCTCTCCTCTGGACTCAGATCTCTAGATACCTCATCCTCCTCCTCTGGACTCAGATCTCTAGATACCTCATCACTCCTCCGTCGGACTCAGATCTCTAGATACCTCATCACTCCTCCTCTGGACTCAGATCTCTAGATACCTCATCACTCCTCCTCTGGACTCAGATCTCTAGATACCTCATCTCTCTCTGGACTCAGATCTCTAGATACCTCATCTCTCCTCTGGACTCAGATCTCTAGATACCTCATCTCTCCTCCTCTGGACTCAGATCTCTAGATACCTCATCTCTCCTCCTCTGGACTCAGATCTCTAGATACCTCATCCTCCTGGACTCAGATCTCTAGATACCTCATCACTCCTCCTCTGGACTCAGATCTCTAGATACCTCATCTCCTCCTTGGACTCAGATCTCTAGATACCTCATCACTCCTCCTCTGGACTCAGATCTCTAGATACCTCATCTCCTCTGGACTCAGATCTCTAGATACCTCATCACTCCTCTGGACTCAGATCTCTAGATACCTCATCTCTCCTCTGGACTCAGATCTCTAGATACCTCATCTCTCCTCCTCTGGACTCACTCAGATCTCTAGATACCTCATCACTCCTCCTCTGGACTCAGATCTCTAGATACCTCATCCTCCTCTGGACTCAGATATCTAGATACCTCATCTCTCTCCTCTGGACTCAGATCTCTAGATACCTCATCTCTCCTCCGCTGGACTCAGATCTCTAGATACCTCATCACTCCTCCGCTGGACTCAGATCTCTAGATACCTCATCACTCCTTAGTTGGACTCAGATCTCTAGATACCTCATCACTCCTCCGCTGCTCCGATACAAGTCCGGGCTGCGGTGGTTTGTTGATACATGTCGTCTTCTTCTGTTTGCTTTAACCGAGGCTACGTAGTAGTTATGCAGCGCCCCCATCGTCAGTAAATGGAAGTACTACAAAGAACCCCGTTTAGTGCAGTTATTTCACAAGTTTTGTTATATACACAGCTCGAAACAAATTAACGAGGTCCGGACCTCGGTGACCTCAATGGTGGATACGGCCATGGCTGGAGCCACACGAGGACGATAACGCAAACGGACCGAAATCGATATCAAAAAAGTCTTCCGTCCACACGTGACAGGCACCAGAAATGTGTCTGTTCACACGAGACCACTGGAAAGCGCTGGAGACGCTGTAGTACATATGCCAGGCCTGTAAGTGGCGCTGTACTCCTGCCACAAAAGCAGCGAAGAAGATTTCCCACGCATGGTTGCCATGGTTGCCCTCCTGTTTATTCTCCGCTGTGGACGCTCTGGCTCTTTTTCTCCCTCCATGAGGTGAGCGTTTGCTCCTGCTGTAGATCTAATATTGCAGTGATAATATAACATCATCTAAAAAGAGCTCGTGCTGGGCTCTCTAGTTTGGTGTCTGTCATGTTTGAGCCTCAGGAACGTGTTTTAAACACCTGAGAGACGGCTCTTAACTTTACATTACCTGAGCCATTCAGTTAGCATAAATGCTACTTGTGATACATAATTATCCAAGTATGGGTGGTGGGGGTCAAACAGTGTATACTCACCTCATCAGCTGTGTTTGCATATGCCTGCTGCCAGCTGCTGGACCACTGCCAGACACACTCAGTGTGTGCTCTAAAGAAAAGCTAATCTGGTTCCTATCCACAAGCTGGAATCAGTCAGGGTTCCTGCAAATGGAAAACCTTGAATCCAGGTGCAGTGTTTCAGTTAATACTATAAATGAACATTTGAAAAAAAAATTTCACATGAAAAAAACCAAAGGTTGTAGACGTTAAGTGACGGATTCATGGAGATAACATTTCTACTTTCAAACAATTCAGAGTGGACACTGAAATACCAATCTGTCATCGTGCTGGTTTGGGCTACGGCAGTTAGAATCGCTTTGTTTCCTCTGCAGAGCACGGCTCAGTGTGGGAGGGTTCTCTCTTAACGCTGCATCACTTAAACATTTAAAAAATCACACACCACTATAGGATTAAGGATTCACACAGTCATAAAAAATGCAATATTTTTGTTGCATCATAATGGTTTATGAATTGAGAAAATAGCTTTTTTTAATGGTGGGATTAAATGGGTTTAAAAGAGGCTTGTTAAAAAGAGTTGTAGATGTATTTAAAGCAGACAAGAATGGCGAGACAACATGGTAGTCTTTAGTAAGTTTATCACAAAAGTATATTATCCCTTTTAATTTAACTCCTTCATAACAGGAAATATAAATGAATTTCTTAACAGCTATCACATTGAAAACAGTAGGGAAGCTACTTTACTGAACACACTGTTCCCTCTCAACATGTACCATGCACCATTTCTTCCTCTTAATACAAACTGCAGCTTTACTGGTGTAGCCTTAAGGTCAGTATACTTTGTTTTGCTAGCATCAATTGTTTTACTGTTAACAAACAATGGGGCAGGAAGTAAAGGTGCAAACACACTGTAAATAGATGGAGGAATGGCTGCTTTGTTTCTGCAAGGCCAAATTCACGTGTAGAGTCTAGAGCTGCCCTGGACTAAAGATTTGTATCGTCGTCAATTCAGGCGATTAGTCGTCTGTTGTCATAATTAACCTTAGTAATAGGAATTAAATGTTACGTGTAGAAAGTGCATAAGTGACAGCGCACCGCACGGACGGAGCGGTCCTCCCGTCAGCGGCAAAAACAGCAGAAGCTCCGGTAAGGATTCTTAATATGTGTCCGAAAACAAGCAGCGAGGACACACACTGAACATTTAGTCCTTTTATTCTCTCATTTTCATCTGAATAACCCAATAAATACTACACAGGAAACGGAAACACTGAAAATATGCGCGTCGACCAAAAATACCTCAGCCCATTATGCCCTCATCGTGACATTTTTCTGCGGTCAGAAGTATTATATTATAGCTCTATATATGTTGCTACAACACGAGGCTACTGCCTGACTCACTGCTGCTGTTTTCCTCCGACTCTGAGAAAGGAACACATGTTGTTATTAATGTTGACAACTGTCTGTGTTTGGTGTGTTTGATTGGATGACAACCATGTGGCTCAGGCCTCCTGAAATTCAACTCATATTGTTGCTTATGCATACATATTTCATTTAATAGAGTGCTGCCGGAATGAGTGCTAAACTCATAAAATAAATGCATAGAGTACAGTAACTCTAAAGTACAGTGTAAAAGTACAGTAAGTATATTGTGAATATGTTCACAATGAATAAACATGAATTGAAACATAATCTTATCTGGAACTGAAAATGTGAAGATGTAGTAAAGTCCATCTTCCAAATGGATTCGTTTTTGAACTCTGTATTCGAGACAAAGACCTTTAGAACATGAATGTACAACTATGTGCTCATTTTAATGTTGGCTTGCATTAGAGTCAGGGGCAGATCTAGAAAAATGTTCATGGGGTGGCAAGAACATTTCAGGGGTGGCATCCCCTGGCAGAAGTATATGCTGATTTACTCGCAGTCATATCAATCAATGTTAACTTGGAAAGCCACAATATTGATTTTTAACTCAATAACATTAGGTGAAATTATTGTGGCACATCAGTAAAGCCTTACATATAAATATATAAGGTGGCACACATCATTTAATGCATTTTAACTGAACAATAACTGAATGACTTTGTTTCACTCTTGGACCAGCAGGGGTTAATTAACGGTCTCATCGATGTGCGTCTGTATGAATATGATAATATTAACAATCATATTATTCCTATCAGCTGTCAATCACTGTTATGATTCACATATTCAGTGTTATTATTAAATAAACTATATTTTTTGGAGGAGATAATTTAGTTCCTCAAGATGCTTGCTCACCCTCCTTCAAATTTGAAAGACAAGTAATTACTATCATATATCAAAAGAATCAAAAGAACAGTTCAGCGCCCCACAACTTCATTGCAAACAGTTACAACGTTGACGTTAAATCAGAAAGAACAAACCTTAAAGAAGTGACTAACTGCATCAGTTAGGGTTAAACAACGTGTATTCAGCTAAAACATAAACATCGCTGCAGTTATGATCCAGTGGAGAGTCCTTACCTGCTGGCCTAGTTAAATCAAAGTGGTTACTTATTTTTGGCTGGGCAGTGTAGTTTTACACACCGTCTGATTTGACTTTCTCAGGACTTGAAACAGTTTTTTGGGGGCAGACCCCCTCAAAGAAGAAAAATATTATACACACGTAAGGTCATCTTAACAGTTTGTTATTCTCATCGACTCATCCGTGAGCAGAGCATCAAGTTGCCTATAACAGCTGAATGTGGCGATTACCATCTTGATCAGCAAAACGCCTCACAAACTGATTAAGATTTAAAGCTATGGTGCGTTTTGATTCAATGCTGAGTACAGCCAAACTTGACAGGCTCTCCTGTCATTGTAGACCGCAAACAGTGGCGGCTCCAGAGTATTTGTGTTGGGTAATCTATGGTAGGGCTAACCCATGCAGTGGTGGGGCTCAAGTCAGTATTTGCAATGTAATTACATACACGCTCCCCTTGACAGTGAAACGCCACGCGTGAGGTTTAGATTATTTTCCCGTCTCAATCCAAATTGAACTGTATGAAATGAAAAGGCACATTTGTCTTGTAGTAAATAAAAAGGGCGACCTGGAGCCAATCCTGCAACTTCCCCACAGGTGAAAGAGTTGCATGCTGAAAACCCAACCCCTGCAGGGGGGTCTGGGGGGATTCTCCCCCAGGAGATTTTTTTAAATACTAACATAAAATACACATTCTGGTCCTCTCTTGAGAAGAACAAAAAATAAATCTATTACTACACGACATATTTAAAAAAATGAATGGTATTTCATTTTTTGTTACTTTGTTCTGAAAGCTGAACCTGCTGCTCCTCACAGAGAGAAGAGGGAAGAGGCTGTGCATGACTTTACATTGTGGATAAGGGTGGATAGCCCCCATTGTTCTGTGTGTCAACATGACAGACAGCCCACACACCTATCAATCATCACACCGTGGGGTCTTATTTCATTACGTGTTGATTTCTATCAACACGTAATGTTGTATCGATGTATCGGAACTTCCTGCAACAACACCATGCCGTTATCGTGATTCTGATTGGCCAGAAGACATTATCAAAGATGTTCTCTTGAGAAGACGATCACTACGTGACAAAAGTTTTCAAACCGTTTCTAGTCTTCGGTATTTCCAGACAAGTGGCTGAAATCAATCTTACTAACTGCTGTCTGTGCAATTTACTCCGCGCGAGTTGGTGGACTTTATTTTGCTTACCTTAACATCATTGTTCAAGGTGGGGCTAAGCCATTTCTTGGTATGGCTGTAGCCTACCTCAGCCATACCCTGGCGCCGCCGCTGACCGCAAATACCTCATTCCTTCCGTCTACTTGGATCCGAAATGCTTCTCGTTTTGCGCTGTCTCCCGTTCAAATGAAATCGCAGCCAATCATATTTCCACGCCCGTTCCAGGGCCGGGGGAGGGGTTGCAAGGCTTCACTTGCACTCGGACATTAGAGATTTTCTCTCATAAATGTCCGATGAGCCACAACTTTTTTTTCAAAACAAAGCTGACAACTGGAGTGGCAAGGCATTTTTCTAAGGTGGCAGCTGCCACCCCGTGCCACCCTGTAGAACCGCCACGGATTAGGGTTAGGGTTAGCTAACAAATGACATTTCAACTTTTACTCATTTGGAAAAACTGTTGCAGAATGTTGTCAACTGAGAGGCACCTGAACACCTTGTGTGGGGTTGCTTTCTCTCACCTGATCTACCACAGTTGACAAATTGTGTGTGTGGTGTGTGGTGTGTGTGTGTGTGTGTGTGTTTTGCAGGCTGCAAACAGCTACTTGAGAGACCAGTGGTTTCACTCTTTGCAGTGGAAGGTAAGGTTACCCTCTATCTTTAACTATTAATTAACTTGTTTCACCAGCCCCATTAAAGTGTCATGGACACCCTGACGACATTTGTGTCCTGCTGTTTGTGAGCCTTATTTTTCCTTTTCTTAAAAAGGTAAACATAAAAACTACCACATGTATTACAAATGTTCTGAAAGGCCATTCTAAAGCACTTTGTAGAGCCCAATGAGGAACACCACGTTCTGAAGCTCAGCCTTACAGTCACACTGTGCTCAATAAGCTCAATGCAGTTAAACAAAGCAGTATGCCTGCAGGAGTCTCCAGCTCACACGCTTCCTATGGTTGTTTAATTTCCTGCACACTCAACACTGTTCCACAGCACTGTCATGTGGAAAGCACCTACCAGGCATTATCATAGGTAAACATGTATGTTAATGAGCTTTCACTCCACCATTTTGAAAAAATAAACAGGTCCAAGGTGAAACAACAAAGATGTGAGAAATGATGACATATAAGATACCACAACAGTATTCACACAAAAACCAATCCTAATGACATAGGAGCACCTGAGCACACTTTTCATTCCAAATTGTGTTCTTGCAGAAAAAGATCTACAAGTACCGGAAGGTCCTGAACAACCCGAGCCGCTGGGACGTGGTTCTGAAGGAGATCAGAGCACTGGTGGACATGGCTCTGAGCTCCCCCCTGCAGGACGAGTCCATCCACCAGGCCCCCCTGCACATCATCTCCACCCTGCTGGCTGAGGTACACACACACACACACACACACACACACACACACACACCACACACCACACACACACTGAGCAAGTAGTGGCTGCTTAGGACTGCTGCAGGACATCTGTTGTTTTTCTAATGAAATATTTGGTTCAAAGACAACATTTTCACTGCGCTCAAAAGACCATTTATTTTCTGCTTGATGTGGGATGCTCTAGTATTTAAAAGGACCCCAAAGCAGAGGCTGATTCAGGCAAGGTTTTCAAGGTGTTAAAGGAAACTGCAAACAAAAAAAGGCAGGCAGTGATGGCAGGAAGCTATCCGGTGAACAGAGAGAGTTGTCCATGGAAAAACACTGGAGTTCACACAAAACCCAGAAGATCAGATACACAAGGCGCCAGGCTGCAGCGCGGCACTCTGGTTCCTCCAACTGCTTGGGGTCATCGGGCAGAGCAGTGGGGGCGGGGCTCTGATGGAGCAGGTTGATTGGGTGATGGGAACCAGGTGTGCCTGGTCTGCAGCCACGCCCCCCTGCCACGCCCCCGGCCACACAGCAGCCCTGCTGAGAAGGAGAGCTGAAGTTACCTACTGTAACTCCAGCCTCTATGAGTATTGACGTAGCCCTCTAAGGCTATTGCTATTGGGTAATCCCCCTGCGCACCCGCGCAGCACTGAAACACTTGTAGTCCACGCCCACCCGCAAGGGGGCCCCACCCTCGGACTCACTTGCGGTATAAATAGAAAGGAGGCCCGACAATCTGCTCCCTCACACACAGCTTTTCTTCAGCTATTCGTAGAGCCAGTGGGGCCCAGCACTTAGAGGGCTACACCATTTACTCATAGAAGCTGGGTTACAGTAGGTAACCTCAGTTCTATTTCGTATATGGCTTCGCCCTCTAAGGCTATCGCTATTGGGTTAAGGGCGAAGCATGATGTAGTCTGCGCCCCACTGGGTCCGCCCGGCACTAGAAGCACAGACACACCTGCTCAATAACACCCCCTGCCTGTTGTGCCATGCGACTGGCGCATCACAGTCCCTGGTGGAATATAGCATAACATGAATATATACACCAAAGCCACATCCCACTGAGGCGCCAGTGCGCATGCCCCGCCAGTGTGCGTGACACAGGTCTGAGTCTCCGTACTCCTCGCAGAAAATGGCTGGGTGGCTGCTGATCGCTCCCTCCGCCTGGGAGAGAGCATCCCGCGCCACGGAATTTCCCACGGTCTGCCTGACAGTGTACGCTGTAGCAGGGCCGGACTGGGACAATAAGTCAGGCCAGGAATTATACACCCAGCCAGGCCACTACCAGTTTTCTTTTGTGCCATTTTCCTGGATTTATTTGTCAATATTTGCAGCGTTGCTGCCCATAGTGATAGCCCTAAACTTTAAATCTACTACCCCAGAATAAACATATGGACATGGGTTACTATTTAAAATGTTTTTGCAAATCCATTTAGGAACCTGTGAACATGTGAACTATGTGTTAGGAACTATGTGAACATTTTTAAGTGGAGGTGGACCTGAAATTCTCTAGGGGGGTCTGGGGGCATGCTCCCCCGATTTTATTTTTAAATGTTGGACTTAAATGCATCAGTGGTGCACTTTGAGGGGGAAATAAAGAGACTACACCCATATGAAACAGAACTGTATACATTTAAATAATCATAAAATCATAAGTACATGGCCATAACCAATAACATACCATATCCAATATGAAAAAACATTGAAACTTGTATATTTATTTATTTTTGGTTCATTTATAGTTGTGAGTGTGTCTGAACCAGCCTCACCCCTCTCCTCCCTGCTCCTCTTTGAGGCAGCAGCAAAGACTAGTTTAGCTCTCAACAAGTTTTTAAAGTTTATCTTACCTTTTTTCACCTAGTTAACATTTTATTTGTATTATTCATGCATATTTTATAATCACTACCCCCTTAAATGGAAATATGTGTTTACATAAATGGTGACCAAACCGTTTGAGACCCACAGAGAACTTAGACTAAGTTAACTATCTAAACACTCAGAGTCCTTTACCTCACCTGACTTGTAGTTATCAGTCTCTCAGTCTGACAGGAGAGGACTCTCATTATATCCGTTAGCGCAGCTAGCTAGCACCAGATGCTAACAACAACAATACACGTAACCGGCAGTGGCGGTGCTAGGGGGTGGCTACTTGGGCTCAAGCCCCGGATGTTTTCTGAAAAGCCACGGATGTTTCACTTAAATAAAAAAAAAAGTACATTAGCCTGCGTACTGCATAGCCTTCCCTGCCCTGAAGAAGAAGAAGTGATGATTCCTAGTGCCTGACAAGTTTTAAGCTAATAGCCTATAAAGTTATGGATATTAGAAAGTTATTTTCATCGAAGCAGGCGCCACAAGCTGCAGCAGCAGTATCAGCAGCTGACAACAATGTCATCACCAGCAGTCAAGAAATGGATGATGTTTCAGGTTGTGAATCTAATGGTGATTGTCACTACCCGATCTGCAGCTCTGCCCGATCTGCAGTGCGCATGTGCGAGATGTTCCCCCATATTGGAGAACTCCGTAAGGCAACCCAAGTGATGGAGGCGGGGTAGGAGTCTTCCGACTCCTGCCCAGCACTCGGATCCAGGAACTCAAGGGCTTGGTACACGTAGTAGGACTCCTGGACTGGCCAATCATCCTCCTCGGCCGCAGTAGCGAGAGCATCCGCTCTTTGCTGTCTGTCGGCCAGAGGGAGACCGGCACAATGACAATGAGCACATGACACCTGCTGATACTGGGCGAGAGCTGCGTGCTCCGACTCCAGGCAGGATTCACATTGTGAGTGCCGGTCATAACTCATTATGAACCCCGTCTGGCATGAGGAGCAAACTCTAACACAACCCTGTGTACTCATGCTTAAGGATCTTTTTCGAGGTGGCTCTTAAAAGAGCCTTTACTCTTTAGTGCCTCTACAGTGCTTCAGTAACGAGGTGCTGAAGAAAAAAGGGAGCAGATTGTCGGGCCTCCCTCCTATTTATACCGGAAGTGAGTCCGAAGGTGGGGCCCCACCTCGCAGGTGGGCGTGGACGACAAGACTTTTCAGTTCTGCGCGGGTGCGCAGGGGTTTACCCAATAGTGATGGGCGAAGGGCGAAGCCTATACGAAATAGAACAGAGAAGGGGGGGGGGAGAGAGCATGCACCATAGAACAAAATACAGCACAAAAACAAAGATAATACATAACATGTTGCACACAAAGGGATCTACGGAGCCCCTAAAGGTTCATGGAGAGAAAAAAAAGTATCTTGTGCGCAAGATATACTTTCTCGTTCGCACAAAATGTCGTGCGCACGAGATAGTATTTCGTGCAAACGAGAAAGTATTTTGTGCGAACGAGATAGTATTTTGTTAGTTTCTCGTCCGCACGAGAAAGTTACCGGTGCGCCAAGTAGGAAGTGGAGTACAGAGGAGACAACCGTTTCTTTGCAGACTGTTTTGTTTATGTGGAGAAATGGCAGTGCATATATCATTTGAGATATATTTCAAACTCGGACTTCATTTAGGGACATTTTGGCCAGGGGTTTAGAGCTATTTGTTTAAGCACCGGATTCTGTAAACCAGTCTGCTTTGATCTATGAATTCCTGTCCGTGACTCACAGTATCTGCTGCCCACAGCTGTTTTATAGAAGGAAAACCTCCTTCCCATTATGAAATCTCTGCGGCACCAGTGGCCTGTACTACAAAGCAGGATTTGCTATTTACTATTCATTCATGAAGTATGACGCTGCGCTGTCAGCACGCTAACCCCATCCCTTTCACGTGAACGCGCTCTCAGCCGGACAGAGAAACCCTGGTTGATTTGCTGAGTTGATAACCAGCTTCGTAGGACCGCTTAGCGACATCGCGTTTGTTAGGGTTAGTTAAGCCGGGTAAATCAAACATATCCAGGGTCTGTGGAACTGGCTTCGTCGTACAGGGCACTGGGGCAGTAACGTGTAACTCAGCAGAATCTGAGAAGAGCAGCACCAGCTGCAGAGAGCTGTGCTGTTTACTTCACTGTGTTTCCCTTCATTAGAACAGCTGAATAGCAGGTCACCCTTGAAAAAGAGATCTTTTGATCTCAAGGGGCTTTCACCTGGTTAAATAAAGGCTCCAATAGAGATCGAGGCCGCTACGTTTAACCACACACACCTCTACAGAGAGTTGCCGTTAGAATAGTTTTTCTCCGGTCAACATGTCCGTTAAAGTTTAAATCTTCCGGACAAAATGAGAAAAGTGCCGGTCAAAGATCTTTTTTTTTATTGAGCTTTAAAACAAATGGATATGATTCGATATTAAACAAACTAACTATAGCAGATTAACTACATTATTCAAAAGTGTTCAGTAACTTACAACAACACGGGAATAATACACGGAGCGCTCTCCCTCTCCTGACAGCCCGTCAGTATCATGCAGCTCGCGGATCCAGTAATGAGTGACCCGACAGTAAAACTAAACATATCTATAACTAGTTTAGGTAGTTTGAGAGGTAATTAAAATAGCTACGTGTGATATTCTAACCTGAAGTGTGTGTTTTGTTCCGCTCACCGCTGCATGTGATGCAGAGCTGCGTGTCGAGTCTCGACTCGTCAGCAGCAGCTGACCCGTCTCTCTCGTCAGATTAGACTTCCTCGCGTTTTGTCCATATCGATCAGATCCAGCTAGTTCTAGCTAATGATAGGACTACCTGCTTATTAAAAGACAACTAAACAATAAGCGTCGCTATGCAACCGGGTGAGGCCGCAAAGTATAGCGCAGCATTATGCATTTGTTTACATGCCCACCGGACCCCGAGGCATTACCAACAGATCAATGCACAATCAACCCATCCAGGACATCTCTTTCTCCACATTACGTGTTAGACACGGTTAGACATTAGAATGGACTTTTCTTGTCTGTCACATACATGGCGCAAGTTGCGCAACTGATGTGGTATTGCGCTAAGCGGAAATTATTTTTGAACGGACACTTTACCGGAGAGATTTAGATTTGCCGGTCTTCAGCATATTTTACCGGTCGTAGTCCGGTAATTACCGGCTAACGGGAACTCTGCTCTACACACATCGAACTACCAGAGTATTCCCCCTCGTTTTATGAAGGAGATGTCCTGTCACCGGGGCGCATGATGTGTGTGTGTGTTTGTGCTCAGCTCGGCTCTGTGTGTGTGTTCGGTGTGTTTGTGTGTGTCCGACACCACCGGCATTTGTTTTCAAATTACCACGAACAGTGATTTACACAAATCTGGTTCTCCATAGTTATATGTGTATTCCCAAGCGAAAGAAATTAGTTTAATCTTAATCTCGATGTAGTGCTATAGTCCTGCCGGAGTGCACCGGAACAAACGACACCATCATAAACAAATACACACACACACGCCCTGGCAACCGGACATATTCTTCATAAAACTAATAACATGGCGTAATAATCGGGCCGTTCGATGTGTTTAATCATAAGAAAGTGTCTTGTGCGAACGAGAAAGTATATTGTGCGCACGAGAAACTTTCTCGTGCACGAAATACATCTTGTGCGCACAAGTTAATAAGCGTGGCCTCGTTTTATTTATTTTTCTCTCTATGAACCCTCCAGGGCTCCGTAGGGATCACATCCGTGAAAAAAGACGATGGGCAAACCTCAATAGAAGCTTTGCATTTTAAAAATGACATTCAGTACAACCCTACACATTATATTCACTCATTGATGGTTTGAAAAGTATTTGTTACTAGTTGTTGAAGTTCTACAAAGTGTTAACATATAATATATATTAAACTACCCAACAGAATAGAAGATCATTTGAATTGTTTCCCTCTCTTAACATTTGGAATGTATTTACTTGTAATTCTCAGATCTGAGTTGCAGTAGTCTGGCTTAAAAGGAGGAAGGTTAGCAAGTCAACAGTTCACTGATACAATAATGTACTCCTATTCGGACTTGTTTATTCCCATCTCATCTATTTAAGCTGCACAGCACCTTCAACAATAGTCTGGCACAAAACCCACTTAACAACATCATATTGATTTTATACTAACAAATCTTATCTGAACATCAGATATAACTGGTCATATATTGTCATCTGTTTCCCTGTGTTCAGTCTTTTTGCTGAGATAAGTTCACCTGCTGCTGGTCGTGGCTTCGTGCAGAGTGTTATCTTACTCAGTGAGAAAACAAATAAGCATGTTTCCCAAAATGTCAACATTCCTTTAGAAATCCTGTGAACACAGTCTTGTTAATGATCTGCCCAGTAAGACAAAGCAAGAAGATTACAAGCTGAATTAACGCATCATGAGGTTAACATAATTAATGTAGTTCTTCCCTTAAACCTTTTGTCTCCTTCACCTTCCCCGCAGAACTCTAACCTCAGCACTCAGGATCACGAGCACATCATTGTGGTGAGTAGGACGCTCTCGCTATGACTTGATATTCAATGTCAGGATGAGGTTGAATATCAAAACTCAAAAGTTCCTGTTGGTTTGATTTAAAAAATATATATATATTCTGTCCCTTGTGTATTAGTTTGTTTGATCCAGGGAAGGTTCTTTTCTTTGTGTAAATACTCTTTTATTTTCCCCTTCCATTTGACAAGTCTGCCACAGCCCAGATGTGTACTGCTGGCTCCCTGCCAGGATTAAGAAATATTCATGTGTGTGTTTGTGTAATCAGGCCATTGCTCCTCTCCTGGAGAACAACCACCCCCCCCACCTGACCTGTGTGAATTCTTCTGTAAGGTGAGACAGTGTTGTAGTTCACTCAGCACACAGTTTCTGTGGGACGGAGAACCGTTCTGTTAAGTGCTTCCTGTTGTGTGTTGCAGCACTGTCGGGAGCGGCCGCGCTCCATGGTTGTGATCGAAGTGTTCACCCTGTGGTCCAGAGGATCCTCAAACACAATATGGTGAGCAGACTAAACTGTTACAGCAGTAAGGATGCACATGTTTAGTGGGTCCCCTTTAGTACCTGTTTTGGGTCATGTATGTGCCATTTGCTTCATTCCATCATTCCAGCAGTAGGAACACAGTTCTGGTAAATCTGATCCAAAAACTTAAAATACTAGATTAAAATAATGTGTAATATCTGTTGTGGCAATTTAGCACTCACAACAGGAAAGAATGAAATCAATAAAACACAAACACAGATATAGTTCATCATTATTATTTAGTTGTACAACAAACAATAATAATGAGGAAAACACTACCTTGGCTCTCAAGCAGTCAAATGGTGTGGTGGCCCCTGAGTAGACATGTCACACAGCCTATATAGGTTTCTAAATGACACACACATTGTCAGGTCTCCTAAACGTGGACATGTTCCAGATGTCGAAAGGTCATCGTCTCATGACGTCTTTAGGAGTAATTCATATCTTATCAGGATATGAACTTCCCAATGAACAAAGCAGACATACGTGTTCACATGAACACATACAGCTGTCCTTACATTAACTAACACACGAACCTCTACACTACCAGTTGTTTCTCCATCTAACGGTTTATCTGGCAGGGACAGTGCTCAGTAATGAACACTTAGAACATTCAAATGTATCGAGCGTAACAGTGCCAGATTTAGCTTTGATCTCATTTCCATCCCTCGCGTAAAACATTTAAGAAAATTACATTTTACAAACATTGCAAAAATAAAATACATGATATGCAAAAGAGCAGCACACACACAAGTATTTACCACATGGCAGTACAATGTAGCAGCTACGACAAGTGCAAGAGGAGATACAAGAGCTGCCTGAAGAGCAGGAGGAGACACCCCGGTGTTGAAGTGCATCGAGCGGTGAGCGCACGTCTGGTTGCTTCTCACCGCTCTCTGAGTGGACCTTTAAAGCTATGAGTGTCTCGGCGGGGAGGCTGTTCCACAACGAGCTGCCTTTAATTGATATAACATTTTGTCCGAAAGTGGCCCGTCTGCGGTGGACCTCACAGTCTCCTCTGGTTTCTGACCTAGTGCAGCGTCCAGTGTGTTTCTGTGGAGGAGTTCCCCTAATGGGGGGGGGCAGTCCATGTAAACATTTATAACAAAAACACATAATGTTAAAAGACTTAAAATGGTCAAAACTCAAGAAATG
>CM043790.1:325878-367225 GCA_023974075.1 Chaenocephalus aceratus
CTGCTGTCTCTGACACTGATTGAGTGTGGTCTTTGTGTTGGGTGTAACCTCTCCCCCTCCCCCTCTCTGCAGTCGGGACAACTCCCCCAGCCTGAAGGAGATCAGGAACGGCTGCCAGCAGCAGAACGAACGCAAGCCACCCATGCCGCTGCGCCTACTGCGCCCTGAGCCTCCGACGCCTCCGCCTGCCACCGTCCTACCCATCTCTGGTACCCCCAGTACTCCTCAACCGCCTCCTCCTGCCCCCTCAAACCCCACCCCGTCCATTCCTATCTCCTTCCCCACACCCTCCCTGCCCCTCTCCCCTCCTCCCTCCGTCGTCAACTCAAGTGAGATCCTGGTGGAGCTGGAGCGCAACAACAACTCGGCCAACAGCAGGCAGAAGGGCGGGCCATCGGGCGGCGACAGCGAACCCAACCTGATCGACTGCCTGCTGGTCAGCCCGGCGCTCAGCACGCTGTCCATCCAGCTGCCGGCGCAGGCCGACCGCGTGCTGGGCTGCTTCGCGCTCATCCTCAAGATGCTGTGAGTTCATCACTGCACATCCTGACATACACTTGATTCCTATGGCTTTGATCCGATACCCAGCTGATATATTCTAAGAGTCATCTAAGAACTACAGCTGCCCACTAAGCAGTTAGAACGTGTTTCAGAACAACATGAGAGGGTAGACGATGCTGTTAAAGCCTAAACACCATTACAGGATACGTGCTGGCACTTCCCCACGGAGCGTGCGCTTCAGGGACGGTAGAGTCACCTGTCTGAAGAACGTTCTGGAAGCTAACAGATTGATGTTTGGATTGTCTGCTCATAATAGAGAGGTACCCATGTAGTAGGTCATTAGTGCATTGCCTGCTTCAGTAGCTTTCTCTTGAATGTCCACGTGCGCTGTGACAGTATTTAAAGACATGCATTATTTCAGTTACAGAATGAACCTACTCAGTGGCCCAATATGCTCTCGGTTACGTTTCACACGCTCAGTGTTACTCAACTGAGACCACTGTGTGCTCTGTTTGAAGTGAGTTCTCCAGTCAAACACACAGCTGGCTGTTTAGAGCTTCTATGAAGGAAGATCCACGCGAGGCGCCCTGAAGGAAGGGCTCCCACTGTGTTCGCTGAACAGTCCTGGCGCTGTGCTCCCCAGCCTGGAGGCGCAGCAGCACGTGTGTGTGAGAGTTTCTTTGTGTAGGATGTCGGCGTGGCAACCACAGGATGGCCCAAGCGAGGCTGTCACAGTGTCACTGAACTCATAGTCATATCATCTCAGCTCCTCCCCCTCTCCAGGCTGCACCCTGCTCTGCACTTTGTACACTGACTCTTTATCTGGTGCCCCTTGTTGTCTCCGGCAGGTCTGGACTATGAGGACTGGAGACCTGCCCTCGCCAGCCTGCTGCAAGCCCATCCCCTTTCCTAAAGAGTGAGTACCCTCTCCCTGCAGCCCATCCCCTTTCCTAAAGAGTGAGTACCCTCTCCCTGCAGCCCATCCCCTTTCCTAAAGAGTGAGTACCCTCTCCCTGCAGCGCCGCCTCTGGGTGGATGCTTGTTTCTCAGAGGACACTGTTGGGCCTTCTTCTGACGTGGACGAGGCACCTGAGCATGCCCCGGGGGGTGATGCACTGGGCTGCTTGGCTTCTCCTCCACAGAGAGTCCTCTTTAATTGGCTTCAAGAAGCCTGAGTCTGCTGTGATTGGCTGGCTGCTCCAGAGCTGCTTCATTAGGGTTTGACTGGTGGAGCGCTTGTTGTTTCTCCAGCAGCGGGTGCACCTGTTCCTCACCTGCGCCACAGGTGCCCGGTCGCCGGCTTCAGACGTCATAGGAAAGCAACAATACTCCCCCAGCGCCCTGCAGCGAGCACACGCTGAGTCACATCAGCTACACTCACTGGCCCTAATAAGCTTACATCAGTCTGCACACACACACACACACACACACACACACACACACACAACACACACACACACACACACAACACACACACACACACACACACACCACAACACACACACACACACACACACCACACACACACACACACACACACACACACACACACACACACACGCTGGCCGTCTGTAGGATGCCCTGAACACAACAGGACCAGGCTGGGACTTTTGCAAATAGTTCTAATTTGTTACTGTATTAAAGACCAGTCCAACATTTGGACAGTATGTTTTTTCTGATGTGGTGCCTCTAGTCAGATGAACACATTGGGACCAGTAGCTCAGCATAATGTCCAGAAACAGGGGTCAACAGCTGGGCTGGCTCAACCCACCTCTCAGCACCTCTAAAGCTCACACATGAAACCATGTCTGTTAGACAAAGACTTAATGTGTAAACAATACATTGTACTGATGAGTTATTTCACACTTTCTTGGCGGGGCAGGTTAGTAAAGCGTGCTGTGCTGGCAGTTGCACTGTGTTGGGTCATCTCTGCTGTAGCTGGTCAGTATGCTGCAGCTGGTCAGTATGCTGCAGCTGGTCAGTATGCTGCAGCTGGTCAGTATGCTGCAGCTGGTCAGTATGCTGCAGCTGGTCAGTAGCAGCATGCTGCAGCTGGTCAGTATGCTGCAGCTGGTCAGTATGCTGCAGCTGGTCAGTATGCTGCAGCTGGTCAGTAGCAGCATGCTGCAGCTGGTCAGTATGCTGCAGCTGGTCAGTATGCTGCAGCTGGTCAGTATGCTGCAGCTGGTCAGTATGCTGCAGCTGGTCAGTATGCTGCAGCTGGTCAGTATGCCTGGTAGATGCTGCTGCAGGACAGGAAGCTCCGTCGTCCAGGTGACCAGGTGCCAAACAAGCCGCACGTGGGACCAACAGGACGTTAATGCGGGACATGTTACTGCGCTGCTTAGAGTTAGATTACATGTTTGTATAAAGTCCGTCTAACCCTTAAGGGGGGGGGGGGGGGTGAGGGAGAGAAACTCCCTCTGGAGGGCACACGAGGATTTGAGCAAATAAGGATTTTCATATCAATGTGACGTGGCGACGGCATAGGTCTGAGTTACAGTGACGCATGTCTTTTGGAGATGGTGTCCTCAAACGGGAGACTTCTGGGTGAGGGCGCAGGAAGGGCTGTGGGATTTCCCACAATACGAGAGTGACATTGAATACGAATCTATGGCTAAACAGAATAGAATCCCAACAGCTGCCAGAAAAGAATGCATGAAATGAACCTTATATATTTGTTTGATCACATCTCCACCTCTCTTCGTCTCCTCTGCAGGGCCCTTGCACATGCCAAATTCACTAAGTAAGTAACTCATATATAATAAACCATTCTGCACACGTGTAGTACGTTTCCACTTTGAACCATGGTCTTCATGTCTCTGTCTGATAGGGAACTGAAATATGTCATTCAGAGGTTTGCTGAGGACCCGAGGCAGGAGGTGAGTGTGTGTGTCTGCAGGTTTGCCTCTGGAGCGCACAGAAGGTGTTCTGATGAGACCAACAGAACCTCTCTGTGTCCCCGTCAGGTCCATTCCTGCCTGCTCAGTGTGCGCTCGGGTAAAGACGGCTGGTTCCAGCTCTACAGTCCAGGGGGGGTGGCCTGCGATGACGACGGAGAGCTGTTTGCCAGCATGGTGAGTGCCGGCCTTCTGCTCCAGTCTGACAGCGAGTTCTTGGTTTCAGTGAGCGTGCATTTCACACCTAGGCCTCCAGCAGCGTCCTACCTGAGCTAACCTGCGGGGGCTTTCACGGAACTGCGTCTCAAGGCTTCTTAACATTTAACAACCTATTAATGTGTCATACCCACTTAACGGGAAGAAACTCAGCTAATTGACGATATGAACCGTTTTTAGCTAAACGAAACACAAGGGTAATACCAAGCCTCTGAATTAGCACCAAGCGAACAAAATGCTAACCGACTTAGCACAGAAATATGTTATTACTTATCGGATCTGCACAAACAAGATATCAAATGAAAGCTGATTTCCACAGATTCTAGAGGTATCATCACTGTGCGACCAGAACTCAGGGCAGTGCAGGCGAAACCAGACAACACACAACGTAGCTTTACGGAGCCAAAACGGCCAATACGTCTTACCTTTGCTGTTTTCTGATCAAAAGTTGTGTTCAATGGCATTAAAACACATAACAACGCTGCTGAAGCTTAATCCAACGTCTCTGTCACTTTGAAATGATTACTGATAACCCATCATAACATTTTTGTCAAAAACTGAGATTTCATATAGTGTGTGAGAGCTACAACCCAGCTTCCGGTTTGGGGCATTCTGGCTGCGCACCACTCATTCACCAATGGTAATGTTTAGATGGATTTAGGAACTTCCCTCTCGATTCTATTGGCTCTAACGGTTCAAAAGAGGTGTCAATCATCAACATCGACCAAGGGGGGCCAGACACATGGCAAATCCACCCAAATGACCCCAGCAGTGATTAGAATAGACTATTCAAAAATAATTGAATACATGTTAATGAAAAAACCGATATTAAAAGGTTAGTCAGGGAGTCTGATAGTGTTCAGGGAATGCCTTGCTGGCCCTGACGGCCACCACTGGGTGTTGCTGAGTTTCCCCTTCTGCATCTGCACCAGGTCCATATTCTGATGGGCTCCTGCTATAAGACCAAGAAGTTCCTGCTCTCGCTGGCGGAGAACAAGCTGGGTCCCTGCATGCTGCTGGCCCTGCGTGGAAACCAGACCATGGTGGAGGTAAGTATTCAGACTAGGGATGTGCATCTACATCACTGAGGGCCGATGCGATGCGCATCTCGATACGTTGCTACGATACGATTACGATACGATTAACGATAATTGAAACACCAGGCGATGCGATACAGTTCGATTTGATTCAACATTATGCGATACGGGCCGATACGATGCGATTCAACACGATGCAAAATAATGATACTTCAATATGGTACGACAGAGGATTTAGTTTTATTTCTTATATGCAGCAAATCATAAAACTCTCCAGAGTACAGTACAATGGTATAACACCTCACAGTTAAACAATTTAAGGATGCATTGCTCATGATTAACAATGTGCAAATAACAGCTACCAAAGGGCCATGCCCATACAGCTGCTGCCTGATGTGCTGAGCACTCATCCAGAGGCTAGTGAGCAGAAAGCAGTGGGTTCTATAGGAACAATAAAGAATACAAAGAACCTTTCTCAAACAGATATTTCATAACTGCTTACAGTAAGGAAGACATTTAAACTGTTATTGGCCGTCACAGGCTGCTGTAAACTAAACACCACTCTCTCTGACAGAACACCTCACTCATGCCCCTTTCACACCAGCGCTTTTTCAGCTCCGGCTCGGAGCTGGAGCTGAAAAGTGCCGTTTTTTCCTGTTCACACACCGCAGCGGCGCCGGCTCTTAGCTCCGGAATCCGGTTCACTTCCAGCTCCAAAAAATTGTCGGTCTAGAGGCAAGAGCTTCGGAGCTAAGAGGTGGCGTCGCTTACGTCGAGGCGTGCAGGAAACTAAACCCACCTCCCCTGAACATGGGTCGACTGTTATGCCTGCCTACAAGCAGTAGGGCCTATAAACACACTTTATAAAGTCAGGCAGCACTAACCAGGCTTCGTGTGGTTCTGTTTATTTGTGCCTTACTTTGACCATCCGCTCACTGTTATCGATCATTGTGGAGAGAGGCACACGTGTTGTTTTGTATTATTGCAGCTATCGGATGCAAGTAGTCAGTTTAGCTTCGGTTGCTATGCCAACATCACCCGTTTTATACCAGAGAAACTTTCTTAACAGCGTTGTGATACCAAACAGTGTCAATTCAGACGGACACACATTCACTTAGGCTAAGGGGAACTGGGGATATGCATCAGCTGCTTGTGTGAGTCGGACAGTGAATACTTTAGAGCGGCCGCTGCAGTGTGAGCTAACGGGAGCTAACGGGAGAATAAACTCCCGTGGAAGAGCAGCCAGCGCTGCAGTGTGAGCTAACCGGGAGCTAACGGGAGAATAAACTCCCGTGGAAGAGCAGCCAGCACTGCAGCGGTCGGTAAATGCTGCAGAAACACGTTAATAAACAATGAACCACGGCACTCTGGAGCAAAGCATCAGGTTGGAGAAGTCGTTATTTAATTTATTCTGGCTTCGTGTGATTCAAAGCAACACGATCATCGACCCGACGCAGTTCCCCGTTGTTGTTGTTGTTGTTGTTGTTGTTGTTGTTTGTGAGCGCCGTAATGGGTGCCTGGGGAGCAAATCAGCGATGTAAACGGTGACGTCATGACGCAGCTCTGGGGCGCCAGTGGGCCGTGTGCACAGAGCGGGAGCTGAGAAGGGAAAAGCGCTGGTGTGAAAGCCGCAAGAGTGATTTTACTCATAGTCTAACTTTCAGGTTTCTCTTTTCAGCCGCAGACCCCATGTCGCCTCTTTGTGTGCGTCGCTAAGTTCCTCGTACTACTTGTGTACTTTAAAGCGGCTCGGCATCGTTAACAATTTGCGAGCGATTTTTCAAGTTGACCGTCTTTCTTGAACAATCCGAAGTGTTGCCAAACGTCTGATTTGTAGGTATTTTTCGGTGCGCTGTGTTTCTCTTTCTCCTCGACTTCCGTGTGTGTTGATAACTGAGACTCTCGGCCTCCGTAGTGGCGAAGCAAATATCAAAGATCGTCTCTGCTGAGCGTTGACAAGATGAGGGGATTTTATATGAATGAATCGGTTTTTTACCGATGCAAAGACGCTACGCAATCGATGCATCGCGAGTTCAACCCAAACTGTAGCCGACTCTCTCAACCGGTGCACTCGCATCTTGCACGTTTATGCCGGTGCACCGATGCGAATCGGTGAATCTTAACATCCCTAATTCAGACCCTTGTGCTTATATGAAGTTTCTCTTTCATCAATGGAAGACCATGCTTGTTTCTATTCATTGTTTTATTAACAAACATTGTCTTTTTTTCTTGTAGTATAGTATGGTTTTTAGTATTTGTATACATTTTTGTATACTTAGGTAATTGATTTGAGTTTTATGTGAAGACATTTGTTGTCCTGTGTTGTATGACTGTCCATCACAAATGACCTGAGCTTTACTCGATGTGTTTAACTTCTTATTTTGCCCAATCAACATTGCCAACTCCAAATACTAGTATAAGCATTTATAAGACTTTTATATCACTTTTATAAGACTTTTTATAAGTTTTGCTTTAAGATTGCTGTTACTGTGGACAAATCACTTCATTAAGAAATCATTGCAACTTTAGTTGGCTGTTGAAACAAAGCCGATTAAAGCGACTGCACTTAAGTATAAGAGCACAGATTTACAAGTTTGAATGGGCTTAGAGAAAACTGATTCAACACACACCGAAAAACAAATGTTTACCTTGACAGCGTATGTGTGTTCGTGTGTGTTCAGATTCTGTGTCTGATGCCTGGAGTACAACATCATTGAGAACAAAGACACGCAGCTTGCAGAATCATCTCCACCCTGGAGATCACCCAGGTGGGGGCTGCGCATGTACGAGCAGCTCTGTGACCGGCAGAGGGAGCTCAAAGAGCTGGTGAGACGCACCACGCACACACACACAACACACACACACGCACACACACACACACGCACACACACACACACACACACACACACACACACGCACACACACATCGCACCACACACAACACACCGCACACACACACACACGCACACACACACAGACACACACTGCACACACTACACACGCACGCACACACGCACACACACACACTCACACACACGCACACACACACACACACACACGGGCACACACACACTCACCACACGCACGACACACACACCACCACACACACACACAACACACACACACACACACACACGCACACACACGCACGCACACACACACACACGCACACACACGCACACACACACACACGCACGCACACACGCACACACACACACACCACACACACACAGACACACACGCACACACACACACGCACGCACACACACACGCACACAACACGCACACACACACGGGCACACACACCACACAGACGCACGCACGCACACACAGACACACACGCACACACACACACACACACGCACACACGCACGCGCGCACACGCACACACACACGCACACACACGCACGCACACACACGTAGCACACACACACACACGCACGCACACACACGCACACACACACACAACGTAATACTTTATTATAATTAGAATTCCTTTATTGTCATCGCACCAGGTACAACGAAATTTAAAAAAGCAATCCTCGCAGTGCATTTCCACATAAAACGAATAAATATATATCTATATAAACATATACACATTAAACATGCTCACATCCATACATGCCCGCACATTATTTAAATACAGTTTACAATATAAAAACACAGGGATGATATTTTGCATCTCTGATGTCGATCAGTTAATAAGTTAATAAACTATTAAAAAGTAGTGCAGTTGCAAGTTGTAACTGTTCAGTTCTCGTATGGCTCTAGGGTAGAAACTGTTTTTCAGTGGGTTTGTCCTTGATTGAATTGACCTGTAGCGTCTACCGGAGGGCAGAAGAGCAAACAGGAAGTGTCCAGGGTGAAGAGTCTGCAATGATTTTGCCTGCTCTGTTGAGGCAACGTTGGCTGAAGAGATCCTCCAGAGAAGGCAGTGAGCAGCCGATGACCTTCTGGGCTGTGTTGATGACCCTCTGAAGGGCTTTCCGGTCCTCTTCTGAGCAGCTGGCACACCACGTGGTTAGGCAATATGCCAGCACACTCTCTATGGAGCAGCGGTAGAAAGACACCAGAAGCTTCTCCTCCAGGTTGTCTGTCCTGAGGATCCTCAGGAGGTGGAGTCGCTGCTGGGCCTTTTTCACAGATGTTGTGGTGTTAATAGACCAGGATAGATCTTCAGCGATGTGTGTGCCGAGGAACCTGAAGGCGGGAACTCTTTCCACACAGTTGCCGTTGATGTACAGTGGATCTGGTGTTGTGCTGTTCTTCATGAAGTCTATAATGAGTTCTTTTGTTTTGATGGAGTTCAGAACAAGGTTATTATCTGAACACCACACTGCCAGTCTCTGGATTTCATCCCTGTAGGCTGACTCATCTCCTCTTGGGATCAGTCCAACCACGGTTGTGTCGTCCACGAACTTGACGATGGTGTTGGTGGGGTGAGCGGGGGCACAGTCATAGGTGTACAGGGAGTAGAGCATGGGGCTCAGCACACAGCCCTGTGGTGAACCGGTGCTGAGTGTGAGGGTGCAGGAGAGGTGAGGGCCTATTCTCACTGTCTGGGGCGGTTAGTCAGGAAGTCCTTAATCCATTGGCAGATGTTTGGGGAGAATCCTAGGTCAGATAGCTTGGAAACCAATCTGCCCGGGATGACTGTATTAAAGGCAGAACTGTAATCAACAAAGAGCGTCCTCACATAGCTCCCCTGGTGTTCAAGGTGGGACAGTGCACTGTGAAGGACAGTGGCGATGGCATCCTCTGTAGACCTATTTGCTCTATACGCAAACTGATTTGGGTGGAAGGTGGGTGGGAGAATGGTTTGTGCTGCAGGACCAGCCTCTCGAAACACTTCATGATGAGCGGTGTGAGTGCTACTGGACGGTAGTCCTTGAGGCTGGAGATGATGTTTTTTTTCAGAGGAATGATTGTGGCAGATTTCAGGCACGAAGGGATGATGGATTTGGAGAGTGACAGGTTGAAGATCTTTGTGAAGACCTCCGTAAGTTGGTCTGCACACTCCTTCAACACCCTTCCCGTCACGCCATCAGGGCCTGCAGCTTTCCTCGGGCTCACCGCTCTGAGCACACGCCTCACATCATGCTCCTGCACCGTGAGGGTGTGACTGTTGGATGCTGGTGAGGATGTTGTGTCCGTCTCTACGGCATTGACCTCAAAACGAGCAAAGAAACAATGAAGTTCCTCTGCCAGTGAGGCGTCCCCGTCAACCGTTGTGCTGTTATTGCTCTTGTAGTTGGTGATGTGCGGTAGACCTTGCCACACCCGCCGTGGATCGTTGCTGGTGAAGTGGTCCTCAATCTTCCTCTTGTAGGCTACTTTGGCATCCCTGATGCCTCTCTTCAGGTTGGCTCGAGCTGCACTGTATTGAGCACTATCACCAGACCTGAAGGCCATGTTTCGGCCCTTGAGGAGAGCTCTGACCTCCTTCGTCATCCAGGGCTTCTGGTTGGGGTATATCTGAATACGTTTTTCAACAGTCACATTATTCACACAGTTCTGTATATAGCAGAGGACAGTTGATGCGTACTCCTCCAAGTCCTGATCCTCAACAATATCCCAGTTAGTCCTTTCGAAGCAATCCTGTAGCTGCGAGGAAGCTCCTTCAGGCCATGTTTTAACAGTCTTTGTGGTGGGTTGAGTTTTCCTCCTGACAGGGGTGTATGCTGGGGTTAAAAGGATGGACAGGTGATCTGATGCCCTAGATGTGGTACAGACTTAAATCCCTTCTTAATGTTTGAATAGGCCTTATCCAGTGTGTTTTTACCCCTGGTAGCACATTTTATGTGTTGTACAAACTTTGGGAGAACTGTCTTCAAGTCTGCATGGTTGAAATCACCAGCTATGATATGGGCGGCTTCGGGATATGTGCTTTGTTGTGAATTGAGAGCACTGTGCAGGTAGCCTAGCGCTATCTTAGCATTAGCATCTGGTGATATGTAGACAGCTGTTACTATGACAACGGTAAACTCACGAGGGAGGTAAAAAGGCCTGCATTTTCACCGTCAAGTACTCCAGGTCTGAAGAGCAATGACTGTCCATGATAATGGTGTCCTTGCACCAGTTGTTATGTACGTAAATGCGTAACCCCCCTCCCCTGCTCTTACCAGAGTCGATGTTTCTGTCCCAGCGGTATACTGTTCGCCCCGCTAGCTCAATGGCTCCGTCTGGGATAAGTGGGTGTAGCCATGTCTCCGTTATGATCAGGATGCAACAGTCTTGTACGTATTTATTTTTCAGACATCTGTAGGTTTAGTTCATCCATTTTGTTGAGGATGGATCTGGCGTTCGTGAGAAAGATGCTGGGTAGCGGTGGTTTGTGAGGTTGTCTCCTTAGCTTAGCCAGTTGACCGGACCGGCATCCCCGCTTCTGCTTCCTGCTCCAGTGGCATCGCTGTGGGTGGGCCCAGGTGGGCCTGGCCCACCCATAGCCAATCAGTGCGGAGTTTATGTCCGAGCCAACAGACTCACTAAAAAGAAAAACATTGTCTTTCTAGAACGGATTACAAATCGCCTGAACAATTAAGCTCGAAAACTTAAATGTATTTAAAATGTTAAATGTTACCAATATACTCACGGACCACCAGTGGTCCGCGGACCACACTTTGAGAAACACTGCTTTAGACACTAGAACCGCCATGTAACCCCTATGTAGCATCCTCTGTTGTTAACAATTGTCAATATGAAGTCAGATTGAAGAAATCGCCCAAAAAATTGCCATTTATCCTATTTCCGCCATTGGGTCATATTGACCCCACCCCTTTTCGCGCTATTGATTTTGCGTGTAAACATAAACATAACGTGTTGCTATAGCAACGCCTTTTGTCTACTGCAGTTCCTTATAGATTGAGAGAGAGAGAGAGAGAGAGAGAGAGAGAGAGAGAGAGAGAGAGAGAGAGAGAGAGAGAGAGAGAGAGAGAGAGAGAGAGAGAGAGAGAGAGAGAGAGAGAGAGAGAGAGAGAGAGAGAGAGAGAGAGAGAGAGAGAGAGAGAGAGAGAGAGAGATTGCTAGCGACAGTCTGTAGTGAAGGAGCGCGCTCCCGCTCACGGGAGACTGCTCGCGCTGCGCTCCGCAGCAAACAGCTGTTTGCTTTTCACCCAACAACCGCCTCACGAAACGCGCTTCCGGGCCAGCGGGCCATTTATAATGTGGAGCCCTGTCAATATCATATGAAAAGCTGAGAGTCCACAGATTCTATTGTATATGTTTCATCCCTGTGCGATCAACACTCACTGTTCAAAGGACATTTGACCTTGAAAACCATTCGCATTCTAATAGCGGGTCAGTCTGAGCCCTTCGACACCGTCAACGTAGCGTCTGTGCTCGAACGCCTCGTATTGTTTTACCTTTCACCGTAGAAGCCCTCGTAACTGCTTATGAAAGAGAACTTCCATGAGGCACTCATCAGTCGCACAACCAAGTGGAAGAGACCCAGAGCTGGTCTTCACTTGAGCTTCTTCAGTCCTGGTGGATATTCAACTGGTGTAGCCGTGACGGTGCACGACATGTAGCCGTGACGGTGCACGACATGTAGCCGTGACGGTGCACGACATCCCACCTGCTGTGTCATGGCTTTATCCTCCACTGCCTTTCATTGACATTTTTATTGACTAACTTCTTTTTAATTATGATTCAAAAAATAAAAGTGTTCACAGTTGTGCTATCTGTGGCAACACTATCCAACATAGAGTAGATGCTCGATGCTACACTCTCTTCATCGTGTTAACAGATGTATGTCTTAGACGCGTTTCAATGTAAGCTTCTTTCAACACAGGTTTACATCTGCTAATGACAGAGATCTCCATTTTGGAGTCAGTTTACAGTGGCTTACTTTAAATGTCATATCCCAAGGACCATCTTAAAACAACTTCAAAGAATGCACACGATGCAGGGCAAAGGGGAAGTAGACTCTCTAGTATTTAGATGATCATTACAAGGGGCAAAGACCATAATGACTATGGCACCAGAAACAGCCTGTAATATGCAGACAGGAAGAAGCCAACATGATATGCTGCCTTCATCATCATCATCATCATCATCATCATCATCATCATCATCATCATCATCATCATCATCATCATCATCATCATCATCATCATCATCACCACCATCATCACCATCATGTCACAGCTAGTCATGTTCTGTTGGACATAAAGTCAAGTTTGTGAACCTGTCGCCTCCGCCCATCACCTGCTTTTATCATCATTTGACTACTCCTGAATGGTGGTAATAGTACCCCTATCGGTGCTTTGGAGTACTGCAAGGGGTGCTTGAGATTTAAAAATGAAATTTTAATTTCATAAATATTACTTATGCATATTTTGTTAATAAAAAAATGATGTTATTACAGATGAAATTCAAAAAAGAGTTTCTTTCTTCAAAATTAGCAACAAAACAGCTGAAAACACTTGAAAAAGAAGCCAACGTTGGTCACTCAATTTGAAGTGAAATGCAATCAAAAAGGATCCGTTTATCTGCAGCTAAATGCTGGAGGCCTCACACACTTAGTCACACACACTTAGGTCTGTCTGCAGAGCTGTAGAGCTCTCCCAAGGCAGCAACCAATGAATGTGCCCTTTATTCACACTTAAACACAAAGCAAAGATAACTGATACTTAATGCATAGCACATAAGCACATCTGAATTGAAGCAGCTGTGTTCATAAATATGTACGCAATGTATTGTATTCATCTTCCCGTTTCAGAATCAGAGCCAGACTGATCTTCCTTGTCGTTATACTCTCTCGGTAGTTAAATGACAGAACACATCTTCTTTATACACGCACACAGTTATGAATACTTGTATAGGCATGATTTAAAACTAACGTAGGTATATTATATTCATGGTAATGTACTCCAAGGCTACGTCGTGAAAGTCCACTGCAGTTAGTCACACCATCAAACAAAAGGGATATGTTATATAACTCAATTATTAAATAAGTGTGATTAAATTAGAGTAAATTATATAATATATGTAAGAGGACAAAACATTGACAAAATATTTTCATCATTATTTAGTTTAAGACCTCGCATCCCTTTTCCTCTTACTGACATGGCTCAGCTGCTCACACACACCACCTGCTGTCTGAACATGTTACTGCAGGCTGCTGAGCTCAGACGCCATCTTTCTTTCTGTCTGTTCCCTTCAGCAAAGGAAAGGAGGCCCCACCCGGCTCACTCTGCCCTCAAAGTCCACGGTGAGAGTACACGGATGCCTTCACTGCAGCACGCAGAGACACGTTAGATAGAAATACTTGCGTTAACTATTTCAGTATAGAATGTGTTTTTCCTCACATGTAGGATGCAGACCTTGCCCGTCTGTTGAGTTCAGGTTCTTTTGGGAATTTGGAGAACCTGAGCCTGGCCTTCACCAACGTAACCAGTGCCTGTGCCGAGCAGCTCATCAAGCTGCCTTCACTCAAACAGCTCAACCTCTGGTCCACACAGGTACAGCGCCGACACTCCACTGAGCCACATGGGAAGAACCAACGAACCATACATGTCTCATGTGTGTCCCGTCTTTGCCTCTCTGTGTTCTTCTAGTTCGGGGATTCGGGGTTAAGGTTGCTGTCTGAGCATCTGGCCTGTCTGCAGGTGTTGAACCTGTGTGAGACTCCAGTCACCGATGCTGGTCTGCTCGCTCTCAGCTGTAAGAACACACACAGCATGAACACCTAACTGCACGTTATGCATCGCGAGATCAGCACTGCTTAAACATAAAGATCCTCTGGCAGAGGACACGGACGTCATGTGAACGTGTCCGTCAGCGTACATCTGGAAGTGCATTGTGGCCGATGCTAATTCCTTTCCTCTTTCAGCCATGAAGAGCCTCTGCAGTCTGAACATGAACAGCACCAAGCTCACGTCTGACACGTATGAGGACCTCAAGGTAGAACACAACTCACATTCACTGCAAAGGTCATTTGGGTCGACCTTCAATCTAAACTTTGTTTAACAAAAACACCAATGCAATTTTTATATTTTCATATAAACTTACATGCAATAGTTTACATGCAGCTATAATGACAAAGTACTTGTTGTCTGTGTTGGGGTAACGGGGTAATAGGCATGTGTTCTGACATGTGAGCTAACTTCAAACTGATATAGTGAAAGCGGAGTAAGTGTATGTGTCACGGTGTTGATGCCGTTTCCTTTCATCCATGTCTTCCTCTGCAGGCCAAACTGCCTAACCTGAAAGACGTTGATGTTCGGTACACCGAGGCCTGGTGATCAACCAGGCTCACTCACCCGGACACACAACCAGGCAGACACATCAACACATGCACACACTGCACACACTGCACACAGGCTCCAATTCATGACAAGACATGGTGTAGTTATGTCATCTCCATCGTTGGCCATCGTTAGACCAGGACATGTGACATCATCCCCGCCCGCGTAAATATCACCTGGTGTGACCAGAGGAGGAGCCTCACAAGCTACATCACAGCCCCGTCATGACATCATCACTGGGTATCAGCTGTCAGCAACACGAGGACTCTTTGTTGACTGGCAGCAGCTTCCCTCATCTGTTCACCAATATTCCAAGGACCTGATGATTAGAGGAGAAGCTGAGCGCTGTTACATGGTGACATGCAGGACACTTTCTCCTGGCTGAGCTTTGCCCAGTCCTTCAGATGTCTCTCAGTTCCCACGTCCAGTCCAGCTGCAGCTCTCCAGCCGATGCCCTCCCACCGCTGTTGGTGTGTCGTGAGGAAGATCTGAGGCTTCCCATCTGTTTCTCTCTCCTGCGCTTGTACCATGGAAGCTGGATACCGCAGCTTACATTCCAGTTCTTCTCCAAAGTGATCTGCGAAGTAGCTCTCAAAGCAGACGTGTTGAACTGAACGCCAGTCCTCACTCTCACACTCTTTAGTTTTCAGGTTGTGATTCTATGTTCAATGTTTGATTGGGAAATAGAGGTGCTGCCTCTTAGAAGCAAAGAGTTGCAAGACTGTGCCTGCTTATCTTTCATGACAGGTTCTCGCAAACAAAAAGAAGGTTTTTATCAACTTGAATGGACATATTTTTCCAGACATATGTGCTTTCATATATTGTGTGTTTCTTTATAAAACATATATGTGATGATAACACCCAGTGATGATATTTTAGAAACAGTTTGGAAACTCTGCAGGAAAGTTCAATGGCAACATTAGTTCCTTTTTCGTTTGTTTTCACTGTACATACTGATGATCTCCAATCACTATTTAATAACCGTTGTGTAGCAGTAGTTGGGTTGTCTGGGACTGCCTAATATTTATATGTTTTTTTTAAAGCCTTCTTAACTCTGTCTCTCCTGGATTGTGTCCTTACGATAATGAAGTACACAGGCCCTGTTGTCTTTCTTTGTAAGATACAACACAAGCCCCCCAAGGGCCCCATACCCAGATCTCTCTGTACGATGCCATGATGGTAACATGGATCTGTGAAGCGGACTCCAACTGGACCTGAACCATCACCAGCTGAGAGTTGTGTTTTTTCTTATTCTTTGCTATTTTCGGAGATATAAAAAGAAGAAATGCAACTTGCCAAACGTTGTCATTGAATTCAGTTTCTGTTTGTGCACTTGTGTCTTTGGGCAAACATAAGTGTGTTTAAGTCCTGACAAAGTTTCAAGTGGAAGCTGCCTGTGGATAGACACTGACACTGTTTGGATTCGCGTCACTGACCCCTCGCTGAGGTCAGGGGGAGCAGTCTCAGTGCCTATACTGGAGCTGTGGATGAGTGGCCTATTGGTATCGTACTATATGTCACACCACCTGTTTTAAATTGTTCTGCTGTTCTTATATTACGCCATAATGAACGGGTTACATTCTTAGGCTGTTGGGGTGAAACATTGTCATCAGTGGATGGGACAACATCACTGTACATATTCTTTCACGGGCTATAAGGGACAAAGGATAGGAACAAGGCACCTTTTGGCCATATCTGCCTTTCTGCATTGCCTCAACACGTTGCCTGTTGGTATTGTGGCAGCAGGACATAAGATGTGGTAACTGCCCAGCTTATCAGAAGCTCCTTTCCTCTCTGTCTCGATGTGGTTTGGGTTGCATTGGCCCTAGAAAAAGCAACACATGTCAGACTTCCTCTCTTTTTCCAGTCAGCCTTGCTCTGACTGCACCCATCCATTTTATTTATTTGTGTCGACCTCCGAAATGCTTAGGGTTTGTTAAACCAACACCACGGCTGCAGCAGAGGACAGGATGCCGTCCACTATGAGATGCTTTGTTTCTTATTTATTAGGTGCCATGACAGGTTTGGCTTGTAGATTCGGTTTATGTACGGCCATCTTTGGTTCCGGTTTTAGGACCTCCTGCTTTTTCATGTCCTGTATGATATACACGTGTATATAGTCGTCTCTTCCCTTCTTCTCTTTCATTTTTTGTTCAACCCCCTCCACCTTTCATTGGCAGGCTGGTGTTGCCTTTATCTTATTTGTGTGTGGTGTTTTTTTCACACAAAGTGCACTGTAATCTAACAAATTATGTTTTCATAATATCTTTAGAGTTTCCAAAATCTTTTATTTTATCACTTAAATCAAATTCTTGTGTTCTTGTTTTTTGTTTGTTTTTGCATGTACATGTTGCCGTGTGATCTATTTTTATTTTGTATTTTTGTTTTATAAAAGGATTGATATATGATAAAGGGTCGAATCACTATCTCACTGAGGTTAAGGACTGAATTAGAGATATCCAATCCAATGATATCTGATCATAGTGGCCAAGATCTAGCTATAGTCCTGACCTGTGCTGAAGGTCGAGGCAGTTCGGGTTTGATTGTTGTTGATTTTTAAACAGCCATTACCAATGCTGGTACTGTTGGACTGATGCTGCCTCTAGCTGGGATTCAATCGTTCAAGTTTTCCCATTTTAATATTGAATAAAACTTGCAAATAATTATTGTTTCCTCAAGAATGTGTACCAATACTGCCAGATAATCATATCAGAGGTGGACCACACTGACTGACCGTTATCATTTTAAAATAAAGTTGTTGTTTTTCAAACATCAGATAATCCCGTGTAACTTTAGTGTCATTTTGTTTTACCCTGTTGTTCTAAGTCTAAACATTTTAAAGAAATAGTTTGATATTTTGTAAAATAGGAGAACTTTTTAAAGGTTGTTAGATGAGAAGATTGAAAGCAATAAGAGATAAGAATGCCATCAACCTTCTCACCTAACTCGGCCTGAAAACCAACTGTTCCTTTAAGTAAGTGGACACTGAACTCATCCCCCACTGGTCCAGACTATGACTGTTTGAGGCTATAATGGAAGTAGGGATGCACCAATGCATCGGCCATACATTGGCATCGGCATGTGTTCACCCTGATTGGTAAATGCAAATCCAACTACTGATCACTTCCCAGGGAGAAATGTTGTCCAACTTCAAAACGTGGCAATTTAAAGCTATTAAATGTCTAATTATCACAAAAAGGTCATGTATGAATATATTATGACGGATGATAAGAAAGTCAAACTGACAGTTACTTCAAATATTCTCATTGAGTAGGTAATTGTTTAGCAGTAAAAAGGCTTTTGTAAAAGTGACTGAGTAATCTGTGCACATTCAAAGTAAGTGTGAAGAAGGGCTAAAGGACAGTTCATATGTTCTTTATAAGGATGTATTTGTTTCCATGACGCAAAAGAGAATAAAAAAAGGAATAATAAAGAGAAAACATCGTGGCATCTAAGGAGTGCATCCCTAAATGAAAGCTGTGTTACTGTGGAACATGTGATGGTTAACTGCCTCTTCTGTCATGTCTCCGTATCCTGTGGAGCTCACTGTGCTTTCCGCATTACCTCTGATGTTTATTATTCTACTCTTAAGAGTTTCTACCATGTCCAACATGTGTACAGCTGCGCTCAAGTCTTAGTAGTTGTTATAGAAGGAACAGGGTCAGATGTTGCACATCCTGACGAATCTGACGGACTGAAAGGACTACTCTTTTTTCCCATAATTCCTTGTAAAAAAAATGTTTGTGGAGCTTGAAAAGCTTGCACCCATCATGTTTCTCTCTTCTTCTTTTTTCCGCAATTGATCTGCTTCTCCTGCTAGGTTATTATTATTATTGCCGCTGCTGCTGCTCTCTGGCTATTGTAATAAGAATGCAACAAATATCTTCAACAGGAAAAACCATGATGTGGAATAATTTCAATCCAAATTAAATTGTCTGTGAATATGTTTCAGTTGTGTGTGTGGAATGTCTTTTCTTATCTGTATACGACATAGGATAGTAAATGTCCACCACTCTTTTATTAACACCAGTAATCACTACTGTAGTAAGAGTTTGGTTTGCCATAGAGTGGCGAAGTCCCTCCCCTTCCGGTGGACCTCCATGGGACCTTATTTCGGAAAAATTATGTATTGAAGTCAATGGAGAGAGAGATTATCTTTCGATCCCGTTTGAATTGTGCCACGAATTACACATATGATGTTTGTCAATTTAAAAGATAATTTTGCCGGTCAAAAAAAAAAAGTTGGAAAACTGTGAAGTAACACATTTTCTTGTGTGGAACGGTCAATGAACTACATCTCTGGTCTTGCACAACAACACACATCACCAAGATGGTCGTCACTACTGTCTTGCTAAACAAGGGATTAACTACCCTCACTATCACCACGTCCAGAAGAATGTCATGAAAAGCTGCCTGCCTGCCTTCCTTTGTTTCTCTCTGAACTGCCTGATCTTTTTAATGTTTAATGTCAACCATTTGTGCAGATAGCATGAAGTAGAAAAGATCGCCGATGCTAATGTCGCTTTAGCGTTAGCACTTCTCCCCCGGGCTTAAATGGTGTATTATAGAATGATCACACCGGTGTGACAGTACTCTTCAAAGGGTTCACGAAATATGACTACTACTCTTACTGTTTAACATTTTGGGTTACTTAATGTTACTTCATGTTAAGGCTAATCAAAATGTCAAGGCTAAGCCGTCTGTGATGCTAACTAACGTGCTTGCTACTAGCTAGGTAGCTAACTCAGTGGCGAACCGTCAGGGCCTTCAAGGTATTCAGAGAATACCCTGCAACACTCGGATAAAACAAACAAAAAATCGATTTAATTATATAAATGAAATGTAATAAAATGTATATAAAATTAATAAATGAGAATCGTATCTGTGTTGTTGATCTGTAATATTACAGTGTTACGTTGATTTGTTTGTCATTCTCGGACCATGCACTTCACATTTCAGTGGTTTTGTGTTAGAAAAGAAAGCAACCAATCAGATCTTGTTCTGGGTCTCTGGGTAGAATATCCTTCAACCAAGGTATTCTACATCCTTGATCGAATTCCCTGGCCGTTGCACTGAATGAGAGCGTACGTTTGGACTGACAGTTTGATCAACCAATCATATATTGATTTGTAGCCAATGGGCGTATTCTTTCAGAGTTTCTCTCGGTTCCAGGGTACTCTAGAAGGCCCGCTAGTTCACTGGAGAGAGACAGAGGATCTAGATGAATGTGACGAAGCAATTCATGCCGTTTTATTGTTTTTAACGTTGAAATGACAAGTGCAACAGGTGAAGATGAAGTTGTTGCGGAATTGTTGTGAGTACCCTTTTCAAGAGGACAATTCAGTGAAAAGAAGGACATTATAATGCTGCAGGGGGGAAAAATTGTCTCCTGTCCATGCCAAAATTATGTATTGAAGTCAATGGAGAGAGAAAACTTATCTTTCGATCCCGTTTGAATTGTGCCACGAATTTCACATATGATGTTTGTCAATCTTAAAAAATAATTTCCATGTCAAAAAAGTCACAGTTTGTCGTAAAACTGTTGAAATATAAGACTATGAAAAATACGCAACTAGAAAGACTACAAATCTCAGAGTCGCGTAAGTGATGTCATAACTGATGTCACAATTGTTTTCCTCCGCTAAATATAAGAGATCGCTAAGATAAGATAACTTTAACAAGGTGCCTGTGTGCTTAGTACCAGGTTGTTATCATACCAGCAATGGGTCTTGCTCGTTCTTTCGCTTCCCGTTTGATGAAAGGACCAGGAGTGGATGGCTGGATCAAGTTAGCTACCTAGCTAACAAGCAAGCACGCACGTTAGTTAGCATTACAGCCTTAGCCTTGTCATTTTCCAAAAAAAAAATCCAGCTCCGTTAAAATAGACAAAACAGGTTTTGATCCCTCCTCCCTTGGCCTCCCTGCCACTTACTTCAGGAGTTTACTTGATTGACAGAAAAAGCGACCTATCGCTTTCCAGCCTGTTAACCCAGAATGCAAAGCATACAAAATCAGTCAAGTGCCGGGAAAATTCAAATTAAGTTAAAGAGACAAGAGACAAGAGACAAACAACAAAATGAGTGCGGGACCGAGCAAAAAGCCAAAGGAATAACACTTCCACCCAGAATGGGAGGAAGAATATTTTTTTGTGATGTCACATTCAAAGGTTATTATGTGTAAAGCAAACGTCGCTCTGCCAAAGAAAGGTAACGTGGAGAGGCATTATCGGAGTGTTCACAAGGCATATGACAGCGACTTCCCTCCGAGTAGCGAGTTGAGAAAGAGAAAGGTCATGTATTATTGCTACAAAAATATTATCTTGCAGTCTTAGTGTCACCAACTCGTTTCTAATATGCAAAAAGACAAACAAATGCGTCTATGGTCGGTGTATTTTCGACCTTTCCAATCCAGACGAGATCTCTCTCCCCCGTCTGTGTGCGAGGGGGCGGAGCAGTTTACACACGCGGCTGCTACATGCAGCAACACACGGAGGGGATGGCGGAGAGAAGCGCGCCAAGGTGTGGTTAAATGTTACCCGTCTTGAGGTGGACAATGCTCCTTGCCAAGAGTGTTTAGCATGTAAGGGCGGTAACATATGAAGGTAGATATGGTGCAAAATGCGAGAGCGTGTAAAACCTGATGTGAGCACTTGCAGAAAAAAAAACTGAGCTTGTGTGCATACATTTACACTTGTATAAAATATCCACGTAACTGTGAACCAAATGTACACTTGTATAACATATCCACGTAACTGTGAACCAAATTTGAAGTCACAGAAGAATTAATTTTTTTACAACTTGACGAATCTGCTCTGTGGCAGTATACATCGACGAATCTGCCGTCTTGACTTTTGCTACACTTCTTGCGATAAATGTGTCGTAAAAGTAATTTTCACCTGTAGATGTGGGGGGAGGGAGGGGGGTTGGAGCGAAGGGGCGGAGCTATCAGAACCACGAGGCTCGGGTCAGTCCCACAGTCACAGCCACAGTCAGGTCGAACCGGATGACTTCGGGGCTAACGGTTCGTGTCGCTACCGCTGACATGGCACGTCAATCAACGGTAAGCTTTGCCCATTACTTGCCCAGTATTACTTTGAATATTATTATTGTGATTGAGGATTAAATCCGCTTTGAAGACCACCGTTTTATATCGTGCAGTTTAGCGGCAAAAATAACGTCAGTTAGCCAGCTAACGCTAGCTTTGTTGAGTTTATGCTAGCTAAACAAGTAGTGGTTGTAGTCTACAGCAGTAATTCATATATTATAGCCCACTGCTTTGGCACTCACGGTTGATAACCGTTTATGAAAATAAAACCAATTGAACTGTACTGAAATAATGACAAGTTTTATAATTGTCTTGGGCTCCTGCTGTGTTTTTAAAGCCTTTGTAAATTATCCATGCTATTTAACTAACGTCGAAGTAGTGTATGTGAAATCAACCTCACAATAAGATTTGTGTATATTACAATTATTAATGTCATATTTCAAGATGATTACTTAGATATTACAATATGGTTGGTTGAGCCTATCATTATTGAGCTTACACGTTAACGTCACAGTCATCTGAAGAACGAACCCAAACGAACCCAAACCTTGTTGTTTTTATTAATTGCATTACCAAATGGGTATCAAATAAACAGTAAGCATTGGTAACACAACTTCCAAAGTTACAGTAAAATAAAAAAGACCCTGACTCGGACAATACACAATCCAACATGTTCAACAGAAGATAATCAGTTATATTGTTTGTACACATGGTACTTTACATATATATCTGTTTGTTTAAAGTGTCCAGGTGATGCAGACAGGCTGGACCAGAGAGTGATAGACAGAACTGGACTCCTCACAGCAGTGAACTTCAGCACATGTACTAAGACTCTTTTGTCATACTGTACAAAGAATCAAGAAAGATATTGGTTTAAATGAATGAAGTATTGAATTTAATACACTGATATACATTCCATTAAACAATATTAATACTAGATCACCTACACATCAGTTAAGTTGAGGGGTTTTTCCATGCAAAAAGTTACATTTAGATGTTAACAAGCAATATGACTTTGTCAGCTTTCTAATTTAATGTATTGAAGACAAAGCTATTTAACACATAGTGAGAACTGCTACTATTTATATCTCAATATTGTCTGTAAACAACGTGGTAAAAGTTATTCTTTCAGTGAGACAACAGAGCAAGCTTCTACAGTTGCACTACGTTTTGTAACAGTTCAATATTATTTTGATAATAACAATGTTGATGAATTTCATACTGTTCATTCATAATCTGATTACAATTAAAAAATAATTATATCAACAGCCCCTAAACACACAAACACACCTCTTTCATAAATAACACACTTGTTCTGCAATAATTTGTTATGTTTCCTGTCATTTTTGTTAGGAAAGGACATGACATGACACGACATCTTCTCCTTCTCTGAGGGTCAAGAAGAACATCCAAGAGGAACATTAAAGGCTGATGTTATGAGATTGTAAGACCAGTACAGGACATTCACTAAGAAACTACTTATATTGTGAAAACAAAGATCTGCACACCAAATATTTTTGTAGTCTATCAGGACCATCATTTGTTTGTGACGCTGCCTGCACCTCAGAGAAGGGGTGGTTATAGTCAGGCTTATAAAGTGTGGCGAAAAACGTAGTCAGCTGATCGAATGCACCTATTTCCACATCTACACTCCATCAGCTGATTATTTCTATTTGCCTCACTTTATGAGCTTCACATCACTTGTGCCTTGTACCGCAGAGTTTGCAACATCACAAATAAATGGGGCCAATCTTCAGTCAGATGTGAATGTGTAATCTAACATTTTCAGTAAGAATAATGGACAAAAGGAGTGGAAATACAAATACAATTTATTGAAATGTGAACCAAAAGTTAATCAAACATGTTTTAAATAAAAAGCACATATGGACAGAAGGTGTAAACCTATTAAATGTATAAGTAAACAGATGTAGTCAAATAAAGTGACAGACTAGACCTGTGCAGTTGGTATCAGCTGTGCCCAGCATGGGCTCCTCCATCAGGCCTGGTCCTCCTCGCTGAGAAAAGACCCTCAGTCCTCTCCAAACCAACAGACAGGACGTCCATCACACGGAGGTTTCTCCCTGAAGTCTCTGCAGCCCTCTGGACACCACGCTGTCTCAATCCGTCCACACTGAATATGAGAGGGGGGAAATGAAAATAATAAATACTTTAGACAATAAGAAACATAAAGTTGACTGTTGAGTTACTCAGTTTTTTTAGATTATCAATACGATTACTGTATAACTAATATATCAGGTTAAGAGGCACATTCAAATAAAGATTGGTCTTTAAATACATGTTGTCTTTTGAATTGTTTGTCTAAAGTCAAGGATCTAGAACTGGTACTTAGTTTTAATGATACAGTCTGGTTATTATGCTGTTTGGAGGAGGCATCACAGGTAAGAGCACTAACTAGCTCAGGGTATATGCAGGAATCCTGAAGTCAAATTGAATACCTTTTAAGACCTTTTTTAAGACCCTTTCCATACATGTTAAGACCTCATCGCAACTTCGAGTTCTAACCGGTTACATTGGCGACACACTTTACCTCACATTTACTATATTGATTGTAAGATAGCACAACTAAACAGAGTGCATAATGAAGCCTCCTCTCCACATGAACTTCAACCTCTCTGTGAAGGTCAGGTTTAATGCAGCATGCTGCTTTGTTGCTTCTATGCTCTGTGCTCTTTCATTCCAGTACAACTCCTCAGAAACCAGTAGAAACCAGTATTTGATCAATAAACAAAACAATTGACAAAACTTTGAACTATGAAATTAAACTTTGGTGAGCTTCAGCGGGGTAAGGAGCTCCCTCACAAATACCCAGGGGTTAAATTGGGCTGGGGCTGCCCGGCACATAGGACGATGCTCTGACGTCATCACCCTCACACATTTGTCATATGTTTACAAAAAACGATATATATGTTAAGTATAATATATATATAGTAAAATATAGTTAATATAGACTATATTTAGGGTCGATATGTGTTGACCTTACTTTAAAATAGCAGATCTCTGTGACCGGATATAGTTTGGCTTAGACCCCGGCCCCACGAGGACGCATAAAGTAAAACGCATACGAAACGCAAAAAAGTCTTCCGTTTACACTCATTCGATTCATTAACGTGTCTGTTCACACTAGACCGCTGGAAATGCTGTAGTACATATGCCAGGCCTGTAAGTGGCGCTGCTACCACCACAAAATACACCAAAAGCAGCGAAGAAGAGCCCGGAGCATGGTTGTCATGGTTGCCCTTCTGTTTATTCTACGCGGTGGACGGCGTGTTTTCCTGCTGTGTTGCTCCCTTCTCTCAGGTAGTCCACCAGCAGATAAACCCCAATCAGGTTTCAGAAAACACCACTCCACAGAATCAGCTCTCCTCAGGGTCTCCAATGACCTCATGATGGCATCGGATGCAGGCGATTGCGTGGTTCTGGTGTTGTTGGACCTGAGTGCAGCGTTTGACACAGTGGACCACGCCATCATGCTAGATAGACTCAGGGAGTGGGTAGGCATCTCAGGGTCTGCCCTCCAGTGGTTTGCCTCGTACCTCAGTGGGAGAAGTTTCTCTGTGGCGGTGGGCCCGTTCTCATCACATAGATAGATTAGATAGATTCAACTTATTGTCATTACACAGTACAGGTACCATGTAACGAAACGGTTTCTCTGCATTTGACCCATCCTAATGTTAGGAGCAGTGGGCTGCCATTATGTACGGCGCCCGGGGAGCAGTGTAGGGAACGGTATCTTGCTCAGGGACACCTCGGTAGCACTTGGTCTTTCCGGGACTTGAACAGGTGACCTTCCAGTTGCCAAGCCAAGTCCCTATGGACTTCGCCACCACCGCCCCTCCTGCGGCCTGCGGCGGCCACCACCGCCCCTCCTGCGGCCTGCGGCCTGCGGCCTGCCCCAGGGCTCTGTTTTAGCCCCCCTTCTTTTTGCCCTGTACATGCTCCCATTGGGCCACTTAATTAGCCAATTTGAAGGTGACTCGTATCACTGCTACACAGATGATATCCAGATATACTTCTCCTTCAAACCTGTCAAAATTGAAAAAGTAAATACCCTCATCACATGTCTGTCTGCAATTGAGGAGTGGATGTCAAGCAACTTCCTACAGCTCAATGCATCGAAAACGGAAGTCTTGATCTTGGCGGCTGATAACATCGCCTCTAAGGTAGCAAGCCACCTGGGTTCATTCAGTGGTAACATAAGGGCAAACATAAAAAACCTTGGTGTTACCTTCGATCAGTCAATGCTACTAGACAAACACATAAAACTTCTGACCCGTACCTGTTTTTTCCATCTCAGGAACATTGCCAAGCTCAGGGGCTTTCTATCCAATGCAGGACTGGAGATGGCTATCCATGCCTTTATTTCATCCCGGCTTGATTATTGTAATGCTCTGTTCTCCTGCCTCAACAAAACATCAATAAACCGGTTTCAACAGGTCCAAAACGCTGCAGCCAGATTACTGACTCGGTCCAAAAAAACATGCCACATCACTCCGATTCTTTCTGCCCTGCACTGGCTCCCTGTCCATCTCAGAACCCAATTCAAAGTACTGGTCTTCACATATAGAGCTGTCCATGGCCAAGCCCCAGCCTACATCAATGACCTTATCCACCCGCACATCACAACCCGGGCCCTGAGGTCCTCTGAGCAAGGCCACCTAAGGGTGCCCCGAACCAGGCTAAAGACTAAGGGGTGTTAGAGAATATTAATGATATCTGTGCATGGGAAAATGTTAGTGTTTTCCCTATGTGTCCTGTTTGTAATTTACACAGGGCAAAAGGCCAAAAGGCTCTGCTTCCCTGTGGGGGAAGTGTGACCACTTGCACAGATGGTTTTAATAGACCAGTCCTTTGTCTCTGAAACGTGTGTTATTAATTAGGATAGAAAGGGCGCGAATATAGGCCCCTCCTAGATTCTCTGGGTAGAATTGCGCTGTGTTCTGTGTAGTGCTCAGTGTTGATTCGGGATTTCATGATGAAAGTTGTGTAAATGCCTTGGAAACACTCACGGCCGTGACTCTCAAATAAACTCAGTGTTTGATATAAAGCGGATTCCAGCTTCCATTTCTTCCATCAACATTGCTGAGCAGAAGTTTCTCTCACAGATTGGCGTCACGGAACAGGACACCAAAAGATCTTCAGAGGCTGGTAAGTACATTTCTATTTTGAGATTGACTTACCAGCGTTTGGGATTGACGGTGTCACAAAATTACCTGAGAGAACTGAGCTGCTGGAATTTTTTTGGGTTTCTCTACTCATTTACATCTGGAGGCTAATCATAACCTCGGGAATCGGTGTCAAGAGGACGTTGTCCTGGCCGATTTCCCCGTGATTGTTGCTGGGGCAGGTGTCTACGAGCAAGCACGGCCCATGTGAAAACTATGAGAATATTTGGGGCTAATAAATAACCTCGGAATATCGAATTTCATCGATTTCCTCTGTGTGTGATTCTTGGAATTAAATCACCGGACAATTACACACAGCAAATATTCGGAGAAACTTTGAAAAGGAGCACCAGTAAAGTGGATTTTCTGAATTAAAAGCAATGTCGTAGATTTGTATTTAAACGAATCGCCGAATTTAGGAGATTTCAGAGGATAAATTGCCTAAATCAACAGCATTTCTGCTGAGGTGCCGATTCTCCGCCCCCTGTGGAGAGCAGCATGCAGAGAGAGGAACATACGGCATTATTTCCGCGACTATTACCATTTTTGAACTAAAGAAAGTGGTTAATGCGTGGTATGAGAATGTTATATGAATTGCTGAATTTAGCTGTTGTGTTTTTGGGAAGAAACGGTGAGAGGAAATTAAAGTCTATGCTTTTGGAAGGAAAAAAGCAGAACACCACTAAATAAGCAGTGGTTGTTGATTGATAATCAGTACTAAATAGTCATTATTTCCGCGATTATTACAATTTTTGAACCAAAGAAAGTGGCTAATGCGTGGTGTGAGAATGTCATAATATGGATTGCTGAACACAACATTATGAGTAAAGAAGGCTCTCATAATTAAACAAGATATTTCTCTAACCCCCTCTGAAAGTCTCCCTAATTCGGATTAAAACTAGGCTGGAAGAGTTTTTATCACGCTGAGTTGTTGAGAGTTTTTATGTTTGTTTGTCTAATTGCAGTGTTTGTTTTATTGTACTAACCATTAAACATGGGTAATACTGTCTTCACAAACGAGTCCGTTGGTAAGAGGGAAAATGATTCACGCACCAAGACACTTACAAAAAATCCTATTACAGACAGCCATTACACGCACATTTTTCCCCCTAATATGCCGTCAGGAATTGTCGGAAGAAGCTTGGATTGGAACAAAGTTATGCCGTTCACATCGTTACTTTGTGAGCACTCACAACAGAATAGTCAGAAAGGACAGATTCTGTTTGATTGGCCGTTAACGGGCACTTTTGACATGGCCGTGTTGTGGCAGGCATTCAAATTAATTGAACAGGAGGCGAATTGCCCCTGGGATGTAACGTACATGAAGGACTGCGTTAAAGCTTGGATGACTATTGCAGAAAAAAGAGGTTACGATGAGCGAAAAAATGGAAAGTCAGTTGGCACCGAGCGAGGCTCCATTGAGCTCAAAGCTCTGATTGATAGAGTTTCTAAATGCGCAGCTAGTTGTCATTTGCTTAGCCTAGAGGCTGCTTTTGATGTTAAATCAGAGAACATGTCCAGAATTAAAGAAAGACACGGAAAGGACGTCGCAGGCATTGCGACGTCTAATTTCTCAGCTAATTTCCATTTTAACAGACGCTGGGCTGCTGGAGGAAAAGCAGGCTGTATCTCTCTGCACACAAATAATTCCCGCGATAGGACTCTCAAATTCCGGGGCAAGAAACTCCGATGATGATTTATTAATGTCAGCTGCAGCTATCATGAATCAAAATAGGTTGACACATCAGGCAGGACAGTATAGACAACGAGAAAGTGACCAGCAGGAACAAAGTGCAGCGGACAGTGGAGACGAAATGCCAGATAGCAGCTCATTACACACCCCGACCTCTGGCTCCGCAACGAAAATGTTACACAATCCAAACACGCCGTACGGCACCAGTTTTAAGGACTATGTCCCTCATAGAATTCTCACAAGACTGCGAACATCTCAGGATAATAATTCTGCTGAAGCTGTGACAGCACCGAAAATACTGATAGGAGATGTTCCAGTTTATAAGCCTTGGACACCCGCTGAAGTTATGGATGTCACTAATCACGCTCCAAGTCCCACTAAAAGCCCAGATGAGTATCTGTCATGGTTGACTAATGTCTGCTCAGTTTATAACTGTCTAGTTCATGATGTTAAACAGCTGATAATCCTAACATACAAGGCAGATTGGCCCACGTGTAGGGAGGAATTCAAATTCCCTGCCTGTACGCCTGCATGTGACTGGCCTGCGACACAGACGCGTGTGTGGATCCAGACTGTAGCTGTTATTGCAATCAAAGCATGCGCCAAAACTCACACAGATTTTTCGCTGGTGACGGCTTGCGTACAGAACCCAACAGAAACTGTCCCAGAATTTCTCCAGCGTTTCATGACAGTGTGGGATAATAATGCGGGCATTAAAAGAGAGGGCAATGATTTGTTCGCCATACAGACTTTGTTACATAATTTAATCCCTGAAACAGCTCAGGCGTATATGATGACTACCCCAGATTGGCAAATTAAAACATGGAAATTAACTCTCGCAACAATACGCGCGTTACACAGAAATCAGATATTTCTGACCCCCAGAATTGCCCAGCTGATGCAAAAGTTGCCTCAAAATACACAGGCTTATCAGAGTGCGGATAACTCCCAGCAGTTTCAGGGACAAAACCGCACACAGCAGTATCAAAATCAGGGGACATCACAAAATTACCAAGACAAGGGCAGACAGCAGCAGAATAAAAATCCCAGAAAGTTGACACCGTGTCACGTCTGTGGCGCAACAAACCACTGGGCAGGACAATGCGAGCGGCGCTGGCAAGCACAGCAGGACGCACAACCCTTGCCTGCTCTCCCCCAGCCCCCCCGCCAACACCCGGCATTACTGCCTCCCCATCCCCTTAACAGTCAAACGGTCAGCAAAGTCAATTTAACAGAAGATAGAGGTGCCATGATGAAGAAATAGGGTCAAAATCACAGCATTTCCCCATTCAAGCAGCAACAATTCGCCTTTCCAATAACCCGCGTGAAGATCTGATTATGCCCGTTGATTTCAGTGGTAAAGCGGTAGACATTTTGATTGACAGCGGAGCAACATTATCAGCAGTGCGCACGAAGGAAAAAGTGTGTGAAGCAACCAATCATTTTGTTACAACAATGGGAGTTTCTGGCATTCCTATGTCAGAGCCCGTTTCAGAGAAAACTAATATTTCAATTGAAGGATCACATGTCCAACACTCTTTCATTATTTCAGATGGAAGTCCTATTAATCTAATGGGCAGAGATTTGCTTTGTAAATTACAAGCAACAATACATTGCACTCCAGACGGATTGTTTTTGACTATTCCTGACAGCAAAGTCTATCAAGCTGTCCAATTCATTCAATCATCTCAGGACAACCTTTATTGTTGGTCATTTCCAGATTTCAACATGATTTCTGTTTTCTCAACAACAGGAATTCAGAAAATTGCTAGCATTTCCCCCGTGTGTGCTTCTTTAATGTCCCTTATGCGGCCTGTATTGAATTGTCACTGCACAGCTGCTTTTAACCCATCAGATGACTATGCACTATCAGTAAGAGGTTTTTGCAACAGCTCAGATCAGTTGGAATGTCAACAGTTTCTATTTTTAGGATCCCATGGGTGCGCATTGCCCCTGAGGCTCACAACCACACAGCAGTGTCTTTATGCTGCGGAGAAGATCCCTCACCTCACACTAGCGGTCACTTCAGGAAGTGAACCTGAGGAATTGGGGGCCATGGCAGCCCACTGCCATGCTCTGCTGAGGGCTGCAAAGGCTTCTCTCACACACACACACACACACACACACACACACACACACACACACACACACACACACACACACACACACACACACACGATCTAATTAACCTCGGAGAACAACATTACATGCTGCCTCTCTCTGAGCAACTTTCTCTCCCTCAAAGCACATTTCTTCATTTACAGCCACCTGCACTCACACAATATGGACCCCCTTCAGATTTTTCTGAGGTTCCTGCCACATTATGGGCTAAACACAAAAATCATGTGGGGTTTGTTTGTTCAGCCCCTCCACACAGAGTCACACTTAAAGCCAATGCCAGATTGCCAGCTATCAGACAGTACAATTTACCCCATAGAGCCATTTTGGGAATTGAAGGAGTCATCCAATCTCTGCTCGATCAGGGCGTATTAATCCATACAACGAGTCCATGTAACACGCCCATCTTGCCCATACCCAAGCACAATCGCCCTGATGAGTGGCGTTTTGTACAAGATTTGCAAGCTATTAACGCTATTGTCATTCCGACAGCTCCTATAGTGCCTGACACTAATTCAATTCTTGCATCATTACCGTCAGATTCGAAATGTTACACAGTAATCGATTTGTGTTCAGCATTTTTCTCTGTTCCTCTGCATCCAGACAGCCAGTATCTGTTTGCATTTACTTTTAAAGGTAAACAAATCACATACACGCGCCTCCCACAGGGGTACGTCGAGTCGCCTACTGTGTACGCAGCAGCGGTTAAGAGAGATCTGGACACGTTGGTCCTTACAGGAGGTAGCACCTTGCTTCAGTACGCAGATGACCTGTTGTTAGCTTCTCCCAACATGGACGCATGCCGCATCGACTCCATTCTGCTCATGAAAAGACTTTCTGAATGCGGACACAGAGCATCCCTGGCTAAGTTGCAGTACTGTCAGACTGAGGTCACATACCTGGGTCACATTCTGAGGGATGGACACCGACTCCTCTCGCCAGCAAGGATTTGCCTTTTGAACAAAGTGGCACCACCCCGCACAACGAAAGACATGCTGTCTTTTTTGGGCATGGCTAACTATTGCAGACACTGGATATGCGAGTACGCTGCTATGGACTCTGTCCTGCGTGCTGCCACTCTGCAGGCTGCTCCTAACATTGTTCAATGGTCTGAGGACATGCACACAGCTTTTCAGGACTTAAAGCGAGCCCTGACATCAGCTCCTGCCCTGGGGCTCCCTGATTACCATCAGCCGTTTCACCTGCACGTCCATGAGAAGGGGGGCTTTGCGACGGGCATCTTGGTACAGAAGCATGGCTCTAATTTCCGGCCTGTTGCATACTACTCATCTCGACTCTCCCCTGTGGTACTTGGTATGCCTTCATGTCTGCGAGCAGTAGCCGCAGTTGCAATTGTTATCAAACAATCCTCTCCCATTGTACTGGCCAGTGACTGTGTAGTACATGTCCCACATGCAGTTTTGCATATTCTGAACACCTCTGCTACTCAGCATATGACAGCAGCAAGGCGCTCTGGTTATGAAGCAATAATTCTTTCAAGCCCACACATCACAATTAAACGCTCTCCCCCTCTAAACCCAGCTACACTGGTACCGATTCCAGATTTTGAAATCACACATGACTGTGTCACAACGATTGACATGTCTTCTTCCCGCAGAACTGATATGTTGCAAACTCCTATCCCTAATTCAGATATGATTCTATACACAGACGGGTCTGCGAGCAGGCCGTCTGACACAGTACACTTAGCAGGCTATGCTGTTGTGAACGACTGGGAGGTCTTAGAAAGCCGGGCCTTGCCAAATGGCACGTCGGCTCAGTCTGCAGAGTTGTATGCTCTGCTGAGTTGTATGCTCTGCTGAGGGCGTGTATTTTGGCTAAAGATAGAGTTGCAACCATTTTCACAGACTCCAGGTATGCATTTGGTGTGTGACATGATTTTGGTGTCTTGTGGAAAATGCGCGGTTTCTTAACATCGGCCGGTAAGCCTATTCAACATCATGCGTTAGTAGCTCAGCTATTAGACGCTATCATGCTCCCTACACAGCTAGCAGTGGTTAAGTGCGCTGCTCACACAAATTCTGATGATCCTATTTCGCGTGGAAATGCGTTAGCCGACACCGCGGCTAAACAAGCAGCAGTTTCCTCCTCTTCTATGGTGCTCCAATGCCCCTCGACACAACCCGCAGAACCCATTTCTTTGCCTTCCTTTAATGATGTCGCGGACATGCAAGCCCGCGCTGATGTTAGGGAGAAAGATTTATGGCTAAGACGAGGTTGTACACTTGACGCTGAGTCCATCTTGTGGCTCCACCCAGACGGACGGATGGTCTGTCCACGTTCGTTCCTCCATGTTTTGGCACATGTTGCACATGGAAAATCACATGTAGGAAAAGGAGGGATGAATGGGATTATAAAGTCCCAATGGTTTGCTCCAGGCATTACACTAGCTACACAGACCCTTGTAGATAGATGCATGATATGCCAGCAGACAAGACGAAGAAGTGGTCAAATTCAGCATGAACACTTACCGCCCCCCTCGGGGCCCTTTGTAAATATGCAAATTTACTTTTCACATATGCCACAATGCCAAGGATTAAAATATCTTTTGGTAATAGTGTGCCAGTTCTCCAAATGGGTAGAGGCCTACCCTACCAGAAAAGAAGACGCTAGAACAGTTGTAAAGTGTCTTCTCAAAGATGTTATTCCTAGATTTGGTGTGCCCACAGGAATTAACAGTGACAGAGGTCCAGCATTCATTTCTAAGATAACCCAGAGTCTAGCTACAGTGTTAGGGTTCAAATGGCAATTGCATGTTCCCTATCACCCACAGAGCTCAGGCCAGGTTGAGAGAATGAACTTGACTATAAAGGAGAAACTCACTAAAACAATGTTGACCACAGGACTAAAATGGGTAGACGCGCTGCCGCTAGTTCTGTGCTCCATCAGAAGTTCACCAAATGCAACAACAGGGCTTAGCCCACACGAGGTATTGATGGGAAGGGTAATGTTCGCAGGATCTAGCCCCCCAGTAACACCCCACAAACTCACTCTTTTGTGGACAGAGGATTACATGACTAACTATGTAAAATATCTAACTGACATGTTGAGAAAGTTTAACAGGCAGGTGGCTGACAGGCTCCCCCAGCCGGGAGAGGAGCCCACCCACCCCTTTCAGATTGGTGATAATGTACTAATCAAATCTCTTGAAAAAGATGCTCTGTCTCCCAGGTGGAAAGGTCCTTTCCAGGTGTTAATAGTGACCAGAACAGCCCTGAGAGTACAAGGGAGACCGGAGTGGATTCACGCTACAAGATGTCGTCTCTCCCCTCTACCGGATGCTGGCGTGTGAAGGCAGTCATCATCATCATCATGCTGGGTCTTCTGTACCTGGCCAAGGTCGCCCTGCTAGATGGAGCTGTGGAAATCCGAACGACAGGTGGCGAGGGATCTCGCCCGTCTGAGGAAGAAAATAAGGTGCTCTTATCTACGAGCGCAGACGACTTGACCACTCAGGGCCCAGACCCTGAGGGCAAAACGACACCAACGGGCAAATCAGTGCCTAGCGACAAGGACAGGTTGTATCCAATCACCACACAGACATTCAGTATGGTGCGAGAGACACAACGAGAAAGAAAAGGAGGAAGAATCAGGAGGATTGTCTCCCTCCCTGATCACAAATCAGAGACTGTTTCTTTTAACTGTCCAGCTTCAATATGTGATCCAGCTAACTGTATTATTGTATCTTATGTGTCCTTAGTTTACTCAACGTGGGAGATATATCCAATGGACCGGTACCGTGCGGACGGAGTGGCGTCGGAGGGGGTGAGAATGGCACTCGACACCATTGAAGACATGCCCCCAGAACTGTGGTGTAGCACTAGAGAACAGGTTAAGACACTGATAAAGGATAAAGCAACATGTAGAGTGAGGAAACCAGATTACCAGGTTCCCAATCCAGGTGCCACTGTATGCAAACTGTCTGGACCAGATAGAAAAACAAATGTTCTATCTACTCCACTTAAACAATCAGGAGGTGATGTCGATTTTTCAAAAAAGGCCTTAATCACTCCTTTTAAACCAACTAAAACTAATTCTGCAGTAAGTTTAATGTTAGACTAGGCACATGAACGTAATATAAGCAACTGTTGGCTGTGCCAAAATATGCCAGAATCCATGCATTCTCCTATGTTTAGCCCAATTCCTTTTGCAAGAGCGGACTATAGATTAATCAGTTGGAACGATATTTACTCTAGGATTAGCGATGAGGCTGAGGACTGCTACACTCCTTCATACCCAACAGACTCTGATAAACCATTACAGTACGAGGGTCTGGTCTCTCTCATTGTTGAGACAGTAAATAAAAAGTATCTGCCTGACGGTTTCAAACGATTGATGTTTTTAAAACTAATATATGTGAAGAAATACATTAACCTATCTTTTGAATACAGATTCCAGTTAGCTCTGGTACAAACTAATTGTTCGGTTAATTCCACAAGTCCAACATGCACAAAACAACCACACATGGCATCTTGCTGGTTGAAGCTTTGGTAACAGTTGTGCCCTGGTTTGGCTCCAGAACAGTGAACTCCGTTGAGGTTAAAATACATGATTGTACGCAACCAATACCCCTAGGCAATCCCCCTACACGAGAGTTTACTTAGTTTGTGGCGACCGGGCTTATGGCTGCGTACCATATGACGTTTTTTATGGCACCTGTTATCTAGCCTACCTAATTCCTTTAATCCGTAAAGTAGAGGCAAATGAGATTGCAGCGATACTTCCCTCTCTACACAGGAACAGCAGGTCCATTACAAAAGGACAACAGGTAGCGAGCCTACTTTTGCCCTGGTACGGCATTTATGTCAGTCAGCAGGAGATCATGGCATTATCCAAAGTAGTGGAACATCATCTAAATGTATCAAATATCGCGATGTTAGCGGAACATAAAGAACTGCAGGAAGTTAGGACGGTAGTACTACAGAATCGCATGGCGCTGGACCTCCTCTTAGCTACCCAGGGGGGCGCATGTAAAGTAATTGGTGCGGAGTGCTGTTCCTTTGTCTCTGACGCTACACCTGAAGTAATGGATATGGTTCATGACACGGCTAATGGGATAAAAGAATTGCATGAAACTCATGGGTTTACATTTGGGGATTTAAGTGGAACCCTTGGATCCTGGGGAGCGGGGTTGGTTAAATTTGTTGTTACTGTTGCAGTGTTTATCTTGGTTGTGCTAATCCTAGTGACCTGTTTGATCACTGTAGTTAAATTAGCCATACACAGGGTTGCCAAGACTACCCTCCAGGCCCCACAGAGGCTAGTGGGGTATTCTACTGTAGATGACACAATGTTGATGTACGACGCCGAGCTTCCAGACCCATGGGTCTCCATCGCAGTTTCTGCACCTTGGGTACCTCCTTTCAGCGATTGATAAATTGATTAAAGTTGACACTCAGAATAAAGAATAGATGTATTGATTTTTCCTTGAATAAAGAACAGATGTTTTGATTTGTCCTTGAATAAAGAACAGATGTTTTTGATTTTTCCTTCCTCAGGTTGTTTACAATAAAATGTCTGACTTTTCCTTTTCAGATTTTTGATTTTTTCAAATGTATTTGAATAAAATGTATGTAGTAAGTGCCTTACTCTTGAATAAGTGTATTGAAGTAAACGTAAAGTAATGTTAAAGATTGAGGACACTGTACCTTTACAGATTACAGATTGATCGATTCATCACTGTGAATTTATACCTTAACTGGGAATTTTAACTGAATCCCTAATGATTCTGAGTTTATACCTCAATTGGATTTCTTATAATCCTACATTCTAATTGTGTTTTAATAAGTAATTGCCTTGAAGTAAATCTTTAAGATGTAAAATGAATTTGAATTTGTGTTTGATGAATGAGATTAACTGAGTGATAAATGATAAAAGATCTTGTTTTTGAAACATATATTTTACTATTATATTTTTGTATTGCATGTGTTATTATTGTGCCTTTTTGACAAAAGAAATCAAACACTGAAGAGAGATGATTTTTCTATTATGGTTGTCTGTATCAACCATTGTGATTGACTGTTTCAATCTTATTCTGCTTTTGATGTAATTAATGTAATGAGAAATCCACACAACTCTGAGGACGTTTTATTTGATTTAAGTGGTGACTGAAATATTCTTAGACTAATGTTAATTGGTTATCAATAAATTGATAAAAGGGTGGATCTGTTCGAGAATATTAATGATATCTGTGCATGGGAAAATGTTAGTGTTTTCCCTATGTGTCCTGTTTGTAATTTACACAGGGCAAAAGGCCAAAAGGCTCTGCTTCCCTGTGGGGAGAAGTGTGACCACTTGCGCAGATGGTTTAATAGACCAGTCCTTTGTCTCTGAAACGTGTGTTATTAATTAGGATAGAAAGGGCGCGAACAGAGGCTCCTCCTAGATTCTCTGGGTAGAATTGCGCTGTGTTTTCTGTGTATTCCTCAGTGTTGATTCGGGATTTCATGATGAAAGTTGTGTAAATGCCTTGGAAACACTCACGGCCGTGACTCTCAAATAAACTCAGTGTTTGATATAAAGCGGATTCCAGCTTCCATTTCTTCCATCACATTGCTGAGCAGAAGTTTCTCTCACAAGGGGACCGTGCCTTTGAGGCGGTGGCCCCAAGGCTTTGGACAAACTCCCCCCAGATAATAAAAACCTCGGCCTCAATAGAGATTTTTAAGGGGCAGTTAAAGACACACCTGTTCCGACAGGCCTTTGGGTCGTCAGAGGAGGTGCGTTAGTGGCTGTCTTTTTTATTGGTGTTTTGTCGTATGTTTTATCCTGTAAAGCACTTTGTACATCCGTGTTGAGAGGGTGCTATATAATACAGTTTTACTTACTTACTTATTTACTTAACCCCCCCCCCCCACAGAGCGAGCAAGGCAACGAAACTTAAAATAAGAAGCAGCATTTTATGGCACGCTATGCATGGGGCCACCTTGAGGGGGTTTCCCGACATGTTGTTTCAGTAAATTAAAGGGTGTTTCATGTTGCCGTTGCTGTGGACCTTCTTAATACCTTGGAAAATGCCGTTTAAATACTTTTTAATACTTTTTAATAGCCTTAATTTTCGCTAAGTTGATTTATCAACTTTTAATACTTTTTAAGACCCCGCGGACACCCTGTAGCTACCATCACATGTACCTTAGCTTGACTTAAATGTATTAAACGTATAGTTAAGTGATATCAAATATAAATAACTAATGTCATGCAAACATATTAATATTTGCTTGATTCCAGAGTTGAATTTAGCACAATTGCATACAAACGTGAAGGGATTTTAAGATTCTGAAGTCTTCGTTCGAAATAGAAAATAGCATGGATAATTTCCAAAGACTTTAAAAACACAGCAGGAGCCCAAGACAATTATAAAACTTGTCATTATTTCAGTACAGTTCAATTGGTTTTATTTTTCATAAACAGTTTATCAACCGTTAGTGCCAAAGCAGTAGGATACACTATATTAATTACTGCTGTAGACTACAACCACTACTTGTTTAGCTAGCATAAACTCAACAAGCTAGCGTTAGCTGGCTAACTGACGTTATTTTGCCGCTAAACTGCACGATATAAAACGGTAGTCTTCAAAGCGGATTTAATCCTCAATCACAATAATAATATTCAAAGTAATACTGGGCAAGTAATGGGCAAAACTTACCGTTGATTGACGCGCCATGTCAGCGGTAGCGACACGAACCGTTAGCGAACCGTTATCCCCGCAGTCATCCAGTTCGACCTGACTGTGGCTGTAACTGTGGGACTGACCCAAGCCTCATCGTTCTGATAGCTCCGCCCCTTTGCTCCAACCCCCTCCCTCCCCCCACATCTACAGGTGAAAATTACTTTTGCGACACATTTATCGCAAGAAGTGTAGCAAAAGTCAAGACCGCAGATTCGTCGATTTATACTGCCACAGAGCAGATTCGTCAAGTTGTAAAAACATTTTTTTCTTCTGTGACTTCAAATTTGGTTCACAGTTACGTGGATATTTTATACAAGTGTACATTTGGTTCACAGTTACGTGGATATTTTATACAAGTGTAAATGTATGCACACAAGCTCAGATTTTTTTTCTGCTAGTGCTCACATCAGGTTTTACATGCTCTTGCATTTTGCACCATATCTACCTTGATCTACCTACGAGCAATTTGTCCAAACATTTATAGCAGCAACACACAGAGTTAACTCAATTATACAAACATGGGTTAATGATTAGAGGTAACGGAGTTATTTAGTTTGTTAAAGTTTCAGCTATTCTGTTTACAGTTCCGTCATCAGATTATTTAATACGATTTGTTAAAACCTTGTTGTTTCTTTTGATGTGAAATATTATTTATTTTATTTAAATAAAAAGCAATGTTAATTTTGTTCACAATTTGTTAAGTTAATTTAATAATATATGTATTTTTGAATCAAGTATTCATCTTTATTGTCTTCATTGTTAGTTTCCACATGCCTAAAACAACCTCAAGCCAGTGTGCGAACTATACCACAGTCTCCGGGGGAGCCGGGATTTTTTTGTGTGGGGGGGGGGTAAATGCTGATCCGTGCATTAATAGCAACAGCACAGACATAGGCCTATTATAAAGAGAACATCTGTTGCACACGGGGTGGTGCCACAGGTCTACATTTACATGAAACGTCCTGATGGATCATGTTCATGTCAACAGATTTCCCGAGCATGTATGGGCTACGCAAACTTCGATCAACTTGATTATAAATAATCCACGGACCACCAATGTAACGTTTGACTGTTTAATGAAATCAACTTAAAATGACTCAAAAACAGGCTACATTGTTTCACATAGGCTATAGCCTATTATGGCTGTAGCCTACACAGAGCCGAACACAGGGCTCTCAAGTCTCACGCATTTGGTGTGAGACACACGCATTTCACTCCATGCACACGCTCACAACGCCACACCTTGTATTTTTCACGCAGAGATTTCTTTCCAGGGTACCGCCCACCAAGTTTGCGCCGCAATTTTGTAAACAAACTTGTACAGAATCACTGTAGCCACGCATCAACCAATCAAAAGAATGTAAGCTGTCGAACAGCCAATTAGAAAATAACATGGCAGGCTGTATCCGGGTAGGATTTAGACATTCTGCTACAACATTACATTCTGATTCCATTCCGATTAAGACGCTCACTGAAGAGTAAGCAAAGAGGACGGCTGTCACATAGTCACTCACTAACATTTTGCATGGCTACAGACTGCTCGACGTGGAAGAAGACCATATTTTCAGTACAGTAAGTCATCTCATCATGATTTCCGTTGTTATGGAATATATGTCCAGGGAGCTTTTAGCTAACAGTTTGACTGACTAGACTAGAGTATGCATGAATTAGCCTAGCAAGCTAGCCGGGTTCCCTGCTAGCTAATTTCAGCAGCTATTCTGACGCTTGTTTTCTTCGGAATTTTGCACCTACACTAACTTATTATAATGATTATTATTGTTATTTATTATTATCATTGTTGTTATTGTAGTAATCACCAAGGCTATTTGCTCCCTTGTTGGACTGTCCCCGTGTCTCCTATTTTCCCGGTGTGGTGCGCGCGCGCCAGGGCTGGAAATTAATTTGTCAAAACATTTGAATATTTACATAACGCATGAACATTTACCAGCCACTGGGGAAAATCTACCAGCCATTCAGTAGTAAACCAATGGTACATTTGTATTATGTATTTAAAATCTACCAGCCACTATTATGTTTTACCAGCATTTGGCTGAAGGTTGGTGTTCATTTCCATCCCTGGCGTGAGTGTGTGTATATTTTATCAGAAAACAAAGCATATTAATAATTATTGCATTTGTCTTTCAAAGATGTCAGGAAAGAGGCAACTAAGCATTCTTGCATGCTTTCAAAACAATCGGCTCCCTAAAAAGGTGGCCAGGTCAGAGGACACTGTAGAGGAGGCAGTAGAGGAGGCAGTAGAGGAGGCAGTGGAGGAGACTGTGGAGGAGACTGTGGAGGAGGTAGAGGAGGCAGTGGAGGAGACTGGGGAGAACCCATTGGAAACAGAGAAAAGGAGAGGATTATGTGGAGCAGCCACATATAGGTGTTCCTTTAAGAAGGAGTGGTCAACTCGATGGCCATTCATCACAATGGGAACCACCAGCTCCTTCTACTGGTGCTCAGTGTGCAGACAAGAGAACTCCTGTGCTCATCAAGGTGTGAGGGACATAAGCAGGCATGTGGAAGGCAAGGGACATCGGGCCAAAGAACAATCTCTAAACTCAGTCAGCAGTATTGCACAGTTCTACGTGCCAGAAACTTCTGTTGGAGGCATGAGTGTACAAGAGGCCAAGGTACATACAGTACAGTGTAGCACAGGAAAACTAAAAAGCTGGCGGCAATGTTTGATGAATTACATTTCTCTTCAAATTGATGGTC